>JAPPVO010000010.1:14937971-15537971 GCA_030407325.1 Camellia japonica
CAGTGCTAGACAAAGACGAGCCAAAGCAAAAAGAACTTTTCTGGGCCTTTTTCATCTATCCTTACCTGTACCAGTCTTCCACCACTTTCTGTTCAGTTGCCTTGCCAACATCCGCAAACAGTTCATTGCTTTCAGGTTCTTCCACCATCTGTACATATCATTTGGCAGCGCAGCTGCCGTTTACTGTGACAAAGCACTGTTTTGACATAATCTGGTCTCCAAAGACCTCTTCAATTACTCCGGGTTCGTTAGGGAACCGCAATACTTGATGGTAGGTTGAGGCCACCGATCGCATGGCGTGCAGCCATGTCCTCCCCAAGATTATGTTGTAAGTGGAAGGGACTTTCAATACCCAGAATTCCACCTGTTTCGTCATGCTTCCTGCTCTGACTGGAAGGATTATCTTGCCAACTGGCCATTCTGGCATTGAGTTGAATCCGATCAGGGGAGATGTTGCAGGTGCCAAGTCTTTGTCCTCCAGTTTTAGTTGTTTGAAGGTTTCGTAATACATTATCTCACATGAGCTCCCTTAGTCAATCAAAATCCGCTTGATGTCGAAATTCTTGACGTGGAGAGTGACAACCAGTGCATCATTATGAAGGCAATATATCCTTGTCAAGTCTCTGTCTGAAAAAGATATGACATTCGTGGCCTCAGTTCTCCCATTTTTGATGGTAGGTTGTGCACTTAATACCTCCTTAAGTGCTCAGCCTTCTTGATCATTCTCCTGAGCTCACATACCCGCTCAGGTTCGAATACCCCATGTATTACGTTAGTCACGCCTTGAGGTGGGGTGTCGATCGGCATTCCGTTTGGGTTGTCGTGATTCTGGAGGGCTGGTTGAGTCCCTCCTTCTATGTACTGGTCCAGGTGCCCAGCTGTCACTAACTCCTCTAAGTGCTGTCTCAACGGCGTGCAATTCTCTGTGCGGTGCCCCTTTTCATTATGGAAGGTATACCGAAATACTTCGTCATAGTCTTTTTGTGCTTCTCCCAACTTAGCTGGCCATCGGACGAAAGGTTCATCGCGTATCTCACTGAGAATTCGGTAGATTAGTTTTTTGAACACCGTGGTAATGGCAGTGTGAACTCTTAGCCACCTTTTGTCTGGATCCTCTTGTTGGCCCGTCTACCTCTCATTCTTGCTTGGTCGTTCTACCGTGTTGACTTTTGCCGAAGTCTTTTTATCTGATATTGCTGTTGTGTCAGATTTTGTCTTAGCACGGGCGCCATCCTCTTCCACACGAATATGTTGGTGCACTCTCTCCATTAAGGCCTCCATCGTGAGGGGAGGTGTCATAGTGATTGAATCCCTCAATTTGTTGCCGACTGGCAAGCCCCGTTTATATTGTGCGATGGTGAGGTTTGTAGGACAATCTCCTACCTGGTTGAAAGTTTCCCAGTAGTGACTGTTGTAGGACCTCAATGTTTCTTTGTCGCCCATGTCAATGGAGAGCAGCTGATCGATCTCCACTGGTGTCTTGGTGTTCGTTCTAAACCTTGTCACGAACGCCTCTGCCAATTGTGCCCAGGAGGCGATGCTGCCTTCTGGAAGCCTTTCGAACCAAGTTAGACCCAGGTCACCTAGGCTGGACGGAAACAGGATGCACATTAAAACCTCGTTTCATCGGTATACTGCCATAACCTGGCGAAAGTGGCTCAAGTGCATGTAGGGGTCCGTCTTTCCCTCATAAGTGGTGAATTTGGGCTGGTGAAAGCCCGACGGTAGTGGTGCGTTCTCAATTGCCGGAATGAACGGGGAGGTCTGCAGCCTTTCTAATGCTTTGTCTGTTGGTTCGTAAGCAAGGCGCGGGTATTGGCATTCCTACCTTGATGCTCCCATCGTCCGAGGAGCCAACTGCTGAAGGGCTGAAACTCTGCGCGGTCGCGCGCCTGGTATCTTCCTCCATCGTGCCTTTTCTTCTAGCACAGTTCGCAAGTCGGATGATCTAGGCAACTCCGTCTGCCTGGATAATGTCTGGTGCGTGCGCGAGGGCCGATAAGTGCTTCCTCAGTATATGACCTCTCATTTCTTGTTCTCTCAGACCTGGAGTAACGAGTCCTGGGAGTTCTTGACTGAGTGTCACCTGTTCTCAGGCTCCTACTCTTTGCTTGCGATGGTGTGGTGTGCGTACCACGATCTTCCGAGTGGCGAGGGGGCGTACTGCTTTTGCGCCCCTCTCCAGTCGCCACCCATTTTCCTTTCATCTGACGCTTCATAGACTCCATGTCCGCCGCCATCTATTCTTATTTACTCGTCTTGTTCTTTTACGCGATCCTCCAGAACTTGAGGATCCACCCTCCGCCTCTGTCTTTCAGGACTTTGAGAACGACGAGGGCTGTTAGCCCGCCTTCCCCTGGCATCCCTCCGGGGTTCTGTCGCTGGGGCTCTAAAATCGCCATGGAGGGATAGAAGGCAAACCATCGCGCCTCCCACCCCCTCTGGGGTTTGTTCGTCGATAGCGGACTGCGGCAAATCTTCATTATGCGCCATTACTTCCAATTAGAGAGGAAAAACTTGATTAAGAGGTTTTGTTCTTTCTAGTTTTCACACAGACGGCGCCAATTGTACGAGCACAAAATAATTCTTCTCGTATAATCCTGTTGATCAAGTCTGCGCTCCTCCAAACGTCGTCCTTTACTCCTGAAAACACAAACGTGAGCTAGCCGGCGGGTGTGTGTCGGATACCTCTCCGATGCCTAAGTCAGCCAAATAGACAAATAGACAAAAGCTCTGTATATCGGGAGTCAAAGTTGTGTTACCTCTTCCATAGGTTATGCCATGAGCTTTTATAGGTTCCGCGTGGCACAATCCTAGTAGGACTCTTACTCCTCAATGTAGAATCCTCCTAAGAATCACACTCCTGAAAAATAATGTTTATCCTTCAACACCCCCCTCACTGCTTAAACCAAGTGAGATTTCTATCTCGTTCGGTAGTGTGACAAAACGACCGAGCTATCATAGCCATGCTAAACTGACAAATGACCGAACTTAACTAGCTCGGTTCTTTCCTTCATTACCTGTACCTCGGTTTCGCCTGTTGAGACCGTGCTAACTACAGCAAGCTTGGACCGAGCTAACCAATAGCAAGGTCCTGAGGAAGGCTTAAAATACTTCGACTCAGAATGGTATGACCGAGCTAATTGTTGCCGCTCTGACCGTGGTGACCAAACTAACTGCAAGGCTCTTTGCACCAAGCAAACTACAAAGCCCTTTTACTCAGTCTTTCTTACTGTGGCCCATAGGACGGCCCATTACCCAGCTCGGCCAATTTACTTATAAATTACCCTCACTGAGACCATTATTATTTTAAATAAATATCAAGAAATATATTTGTAATTAGATAATTTTTTAATTTGTATAAGATGATTTGTTCGTGTTGTTTGCAGGTATGTGGCTGCTACTGCAATGATCGGGTTTGTTTACACGGCATTACAATTTACAATTACCATTTGCCAAAAAGAGGATGATAAGAGACGACTATCTACTAGAGTTTGACTTCTACAGAGACAAAAGTCTTCTCAACTTCCTCTTACCTAAAACCATTTCCATATTAATATTAGGGGTATTAAATGTTTTATTAATATTTATACTAAACACTTATATGAATGTGAAATTTATATTTATGTGAGTGATTTAGTAGAAATTTTGGAAATACATTTGGCGTTTTAACTTTTTTGTTCCATATTTACTTGGGTAAATTATACAGGACTCCCCTCAGTTTTATAAATTTGGTATAATTACATTAGGTTCTGTTAAAAGGGTTTAATTCACATAATATTTATGCTTTGTTTGTTTGGGTGAAAAATATTTTTTGAAAAAAATATTTTTTTATATTTGGTGGTGGTGGTGCTAATGGTGGGACAAAAGTGAAGGTGGTGGCATGGTGGTGGTGGCAGCAACAACAATGATGGTAGTGTGGTGGTAGATGTGAGATTGGCGGTGATAATGTACTGACATTAGTAAGATTTTAATCCGCTTTTTCAAAATGTAAAAGAGTACCCCAAATTTCACATCCTATATGAGACATTTGGTAAAAATTTTGATAAATCTTTTGAAGTGTCTAGCGTTTTCCAATGTAAAATATTTTCTACCCAAATAGACTTACTTTTTGTTGACCATAAAAAAATTTGCTGTTGACTTTTGTTTTTCATTGTACCAAATACTAGAAAATACAAAAAATATTTTTAGCCCGAACACACAAAAAATTAATTAATCTCATTTTTATTAGTAATTCATTAATCATATGGATAAAAAAAAATAATGTTATCACTTTTACAATAATATATATATATATATATATTCATGTATCGAACATCATAATATGAGAATGAGAATTTTTGCTTGTGGCAATACTCAGAACCATCACCTGTGGCAAGACTACTAAAAGTTAGTCATAGTAGTTAACCCATTCACATATTTCATGCTTCAGCTCAGCTCTTTTTGATGTACGTAACTTTTACTAGACATACCTTCTTCTAATTTTAGAATTCTAATCTTAGAATGTGAATTTGTAGTAGATTAGTCGCACAAAAAGTTCCTTAATCCGTTGAGTTCCACACGTCAACCAGTGACCAAAATATTCATATCTTGTTAAAAAGTGAAATGCGCGTAACAAACTAATTGACCTACTTAAGCGGTTACATTTTTTGGTTTCAAAATTTTTAAATTTAATAAATTTCACTCTACACAAATTTTTTTTTTTTAATTATATTTTGGAACCTATACAATAACAATAATTTCAATATAAAATTTTGAAAAATAAAACTACAAAAAATTACAGTAACTAGAATTTTTTGTATTTTTAAAAATCAAGAAATTTATTCATTTTCACAAATATTCATAGCTTTTGTTTAGAAACAGTGAAAGTTGGCATTTTGTGAAATTTTGTAGTTTCACTACTCAAACACAAAAATTGTGAAATTTCACTGTGCAGAAACTGTGAATCTAAATTGTAAAATTTCACAATATACAAACTAAGAAATTTGACTATCACCAACCACAAAAATTGCAAAGTTTTAACTTTCATAATTTTTGAAGCTAAAATTTCACAGCTTTTTGTGTGCTTGAGAAACTGAGGAATTTTGTTTATATATAGGTATATTTTCATATCTAATATTAATCTTGTTTGGTAGATCTTGACTAGTAAATTTTAAAAATATAAATTTTATAAAAGATGGATTTGTATAATGAAAACTATGACATTTTAAATTTTAACTTTTTGTTAGGCTTTTATTTGTCTCTGTTGAAACTTTTGGTTTTAAAATTTTCACTCGTACAGATGATGAAAATTAAAACAATAAACAAACATGATTGGCAAGCGATGTTTTGACTGGGTTCCCAAAAATGCCACTACCCATCATTAGCATCTATTTTCCAAGAACAATTCATTCATTCTAAAAAAAATCTTGTATTTATCAATTAATTTATATGATATTTGTTAGGGAAAATTGATATGATTCCCCACAAGTAAATCAATTAATGGGAATAAAAAATTAATGCAGAAAAAATAAATCAAAGGCAACACAGAATTTTACGTGGTTCCCTCAATGTGAGGTACGTTCACGGGATCGAAATTCGATTCTACTATCAACCAAATAAGTTCCAAACGATTACAAACGAGACACTAATAGTCTCACAAAACCACCCTTAGGTGAATTCTAAATAATCACAAATAAACAAGAGAAAAGACCTCACCAAATAGATGAACCAAAATCTTCAGAACTAGAGTTGAAGAAGATCCAAAATAACGAACCAAACCAACATCGAACCGAATCACCCGCTTCAAAGTAGAGCAACAAACCAAAACACCAATTCTTGTTTTGACCAAGTCAAAACCCAAAGCAACAATTAATACAAATTGAAAACCCAGCAAGTTGAGTTATTAACTAAGCACAATTGCCGAAGCAAGTTTGCTACTGCCGTTTCCTTCTACTTCGGATGAACAATACCAAACATAATATATTGTGAATCTAGGGTTTTGTAATCAAACCCTAATTGTATCCAAATTGAATTGAGCCTCCACAAATATAATATATAAAAATATATTATACCTAAGCCAAGCCAAATTAAAACTCTTTTTTCCAAAACCAATTGGGTCCCACACTCCAATAAGGAGGTATACCCAACAATTCTCCCCCTACCGACTTAGGTGGAGACATCAACCATACCCGCCAAAATTCGACACTTCAAATGTTTATCCCTCGACAAAGTCTTAGTCAACATATCCGAAATATTATCATCCGTGTGAACCTTTTCGAGTTGCAACAATTTCGAATCTAACACATCACGAATCCAATGGTATCTCACATCAATGTGTTTCGATCTCGAATGAAAAGTAGAATTTTTACTTAAGTGAATAGCACTTTGACTATCACAATAAAGCACATACTTTTCTTGCTTCAAACCCAACTCTTGCAAAAATTTCTTCAACCATAACTCTTCTTTGCAAGCTTCTGTAATGGCAATAAATTCAGCTTCGGTAGTTGAGAGAGCAACACATTTTTATAATTTAGATTGCCATGCCACAGCTCCCCCTGCAAAAGTCATCAAATACCCCGAAGTAGATTTCCTAGAATCAACATCACCAACCATGTCAGAATCTGTGAACCCATCAAGCATCGACTTACCATCCCCAAAATACAAACACACCTTCGAAGTCCCTCGAAGATATCTTAGAATCCATTTTACCGCTGCCCAATGTTCTTTACCCGGATTAGAGAGAAACCGACTCACCACACCAACGGCGTGAGCAATATCCGGCCTTGTACAAACCATGGCGTACATCAAAGAACCAACTGCTGAAGCATAAGGAACTTTCAACATCTCTTCTTTGTCTTTCTCACTTGTAGGACATTGATTCGAACTAAGTTTGAAATGACCCGCAAGTGGACAACCAACCGGCTTTGCTTTATCCATGTTGAATCTCTCAAGAACTTTCTCAATGTAGCTCTCTTGAGACAACCAAATCAGCCCTTTTTTGCGATCACAGAACAATTTCATACCAAGTATTTGCTTGCCTTCCGTCACCAAATCTTTCATAGCAAAAGACTTGCTCAACCTCCAATTTCAACCTTTATCAGGTAGAATCTTGACCCCCAATTAACATGTCATCCATCAAAGCAAAAGAATAATAAATTTTCCATCCGGAAAATTTTTCACAAACCACACAATTGGTCCGAAGTGGTTTTAGAAAATCATTATTCATCATGAAAGAGTCAAATTTTTTGTACCATTGCCGTGAGCTTGCTTGAGGCCATCAAACTTTTCTTCAATTTGCAAACAAATTTCTCTTTCCCTTTTTCCACAAAAACCTTCCGGTTGCTCCATGTAAATTCGTTCTTCAAGATCACCATGACGAAATGCGGTCTCACATCAAGTTGCTCAACTTCAAGGTTCATACTTGGCAGCCATGCCAGTACACCCGAATAGAAGACTCTTTACAACCTGAGAAAATCTCGTCAAAGTCAATACCTTTCTTTTGCCCAAACCTTCACAACAAGACGTGCTTTGTACCTCAGATTCCCTTCCAATCATTCTTCAATTTGAAAACCCACTTATTTTTCAGAATTTTCCTCCCTTTAGGCAACTTCACTAAATCATAAGTCTGGTTTTCGAGTAAGGAATCATCATCCTCTTCCATGGCCTTTTTCCAATCATCTTTCATCATCATACACGATTGTCCAAATTCAAAGAAAAATTATAATTTAAATACACAATTACAAGTTGCTTGACTAGAGTTTCATCTCAAACCTTAAGAAGAAGATTAGTCGCCCCTGAAGAAGTGAAGACACCAAGGTATGGAGAACTCCATCCTTGGAACCATAGGTTTCCTCTCTCTTGCCTTTTGTACCTCGTTTTGATATCTCCAGAATATGACCCTTTTTATGAAAGTTATCCCTTTATACTCCCATAAACTATTATGGTTGGAATAGGCTTAAAAAAAGTATAAAAATATACTTTTCATTACAAAGTTCCATATAACCTACACAATACATTAATTCATTAAGATCATTAAATAATAATTGATATGACTTAATTAAGCAGTTTAGGAGGCATCAATGTATATATTTTAGCACTAATAAATAAATAAGGGAGCCATTATTCTCACTTCGCTTTATTCCAATACATTATATTTTTTATTTTCCTTATTATACATAGTTATATTAATACCCTTTCATACAAAATTACTCTCTCAAAAAACTAAAATTTCGAAAGTATTAATATAACTATGTATAATAAGAGAAAAAAAATGTATCTAAAAAAATAGAATGAAAATAGCGATTCCTATAAATAAAGCCAAGCTTTTGTCCCCAAAAAAAATTTTAAAATCAGTTTTTCATTTTGATGAGAAATTATATGTAAGCCCACACACCAGCTGATTAGTGACACATGTGGAATGCAATGTCGATTATAAAGGCAAGATTAATGAATTTGTTGGTGGGAAAAATAATATTATTGTTTTGAACGATAATTTTTTTTTTCATTTCCACAACCATGAATCACCAAAACAGTCACCGGCGCTAGAAGTGGCAGCCCAATGGTGCTGATGGTGGTGGTGGGAATACAAATAGATAGGTGATGTGGATAGACAAATGATAAGTAGGGATAATATAATATTTCAAATCATTATTGTTCTTATGGTTCTAAAAGATTAGAATTGAGACTATGTCTCAAAAGTATTAAAATTGAATTTATAGCCCGAATATCCTTTCTATTTTTTTGGACTGAGATAATTTTTAAAAATTCATAAACATATTTTTAGTGTTTTTTTTTTCTTTTTTCTTTTTTTCAAACTAGCTTTCTAATTTTCAAAAACAACTCATAAACAAAACTTGACCAAGAGAAACTTAGTAAAATAAAATAAAGGGTAAATACATTGACACCCCTGATATTCTCTATTTAATATAGATCCCTCCTTACATTTAAAAAATTTGTTCTCCTCTCTGAAATTTGTAATCTCATTATAAATTATCTCCTGGATTGCTGATGTCATACCCTAAAATTTTCTAAATGATCATCTTGCCCTTTTTCTTACTATTTTTTCTTCATATCACCATGATTGCAATCTACAACTTTCCATCATTAAATTCTTATTAATATATTCTTATTGAGTGATGATATACAAACATATAATTTATATAGAATTTTCAAACACTATGATATAATTTAATGATGGACATTTCACTTTAAAATAAAACACCCATAAATATGATTTTATTATACAATATCACTATCATAACATTTTCATGATATTTTTTGTATAATTTTATATATGAATATAATTTTTCATTTTCATTTCCACCGTTATATCTAGATTAGATCAATTCAATCTAGACATATTTAAAAAGTACAAAATTTGACAATTTTTTTTTTAAAAAAAAATCCATTAAACAACAAAATAAGATAATGTGTTGATTTTTTTTTTATTTTTTGGTATTTGGTGAATTTAAAAAAAAAAAAACACAGAATATTATAATTCTTAAGTATATTAGATTAGATGTATCTAAAAAAAATTAAAAATGTTGAAAATATTAAAAAAATTCAACCAAAAATTAAAAAATTTAATTTTTTGTGCAAGTTAAACCAAAAAGATGATTGTTATTTTCTTGAAATGACATGAATAAAATCTCTATATTATTTTATATGTATAAAGGCTAAAGGACAAATATGTCATTTTGATCTGATACGGGAATAAGTGTAATTTTTTAAATATGAAAGAGGATTTGTATTAAACGGAAACCTCAAGAGGTGTCAGTGTAATTTACCCTAAAATAAATATATAGGCCTCTTTTGGACACTAGGTTAAAAGTTATTTTTTGACTTTTAACCTATTTTTAATCATATCACCTCTCTATTTTTTATTTTTTTTTTAAAATAAAAAAAAATTAAAAATTAATTTTTAATCTAGTTTCCAAAATAATCCATAATTGCTTTAGTCGTTTGTATGTGATGATGATGATCTCTTTTTTGTGTTGCAAAATTGCAGGTTTGTGATAACAACTGGTGTGATTGGGTTTGTTTTACGCGACATTACAATTACATTTGCTATATATTATGTCTGCACTGAAAAGAGATTGGATTCTCTACCTGAGTTTGACTTTTATGGAGACAAGGTCTGGTTCTAATTTTGTTTTTATGTTTTCTATTTAAATTAATAATTCAAAGACAATCTTAGAGAATAAATTATCTTCAGTTAGGTTATTTAGCTGGATCACAATCTTAGAGAATAAATTATCTTCAGTTAGGTTATTTAGCTGGTTCACTATGTTAGGTTTTAGTGAGTCCATTGTTGGACCTATGTCGATAGTTCAAACCACTAATCGTTCATCTTATAAGGCTCTTTTATAAGATTATTTATATAAAAAAATCATGTCGATTGCATTACCGTAGTTACATGATTAAATCACATTTATTTTTAAAAAATAATAAATGACTTCTCAAAATTATATTTTGTCTATTTTTTTTGAAAATAAATAAGAATACGCGGTTACGATTTTCCAATAAACTAAATTTTTTAATGAATAATCAACGGCTGAGATTATTAATATGAGCCTTAAAGTGAGTCTACTAAGACCCAACAATACCATCCAATTAAAAATTGAAAAATGTTTGGGACCAGGGCCGTCCCTGAGGTGAAGCCACTAAGGCGGTCGCCTCGGGCCCCTAATTTTGAACAAAATTTAGGGCCCCTAATTAGGGGAGTGTATCATGTCGTGTTATTTCATAATTACTTTAAAATTAGTTCAATTCATTTATTTTCATGTTGTTGTATGGTGTTATTTTGATTCGTGTCCGATTGATATTTAATGTGAAAACTTTTACTTTTAGTTAAAAATAACTTAGCAAGTGTATAAAGAGATTAAAATTTTTCCCATAAGTTGAATTTTATAAAATTTATTTCTACTAAATGAAATTATTCATAGAATGTTTGATTTTAATTCAATTGCATTTTTCTAATTAAAAAAATTGTACCTTATTACTATATATTTTTTATTAGATTGACTATAAAATAGGTAACAAAAAAATATATTTAAAAAAAAAAAGATGTTAGCCTTAATTATTATTTACGTACTTTTTTATTCAGTTAGATGGAAATAAAAGATTAAAAATGTCATCGCATCCCTTAGTGAATATTAAAATATTAACTAATAATTCATATTATTGAATCGTGTCATACTTAAATTCATGTTGAAAAAATAGTCAACCCTAACTTACTAATTTTATATATTGCTTGAGTTGTGTCGAAAATTCTCATCCTTACTCCAATTAATTTTAGTTCTTATAGCATTGGTAAGCTAAAAAATAAAAATTCGATTCAACTAATTGAAGTTGAACTATTTTATATATATATATATATATATATATTTGTTATCTAAATTTTGTTAAATTGTAATGTAATAGAAATAAAATTTTATCCTTTTTGTTTTATCCAAACAAATTTTTTTTAAGGTAATAATACATGAGGGGCCCAATTTAAAAAATTTGTCTTAGGCCCTAATAACTCAGGGCCGGCCTTGTTTGGGACCCCCTTTGGGATGACTCCCACACTCCCAAACTGATCATAGCACTCCATATATGTGTGGGGTCCACTCATATATATGTAAAATTCACATCAGAAATAGTTCAGATTTGTAAGGGTCTTATGGGGGTTGAAGTCTCAATCATTACTCTTAAAAATCCCATCAGGAGACGAGCATCTTCCTTTCTTTTACACTTTCACATCCAAAATCTTCAAAAGCCACATGATTTCCATCCCTTTTGAATTGCTTTTTCTTTTTTTTCTTTTTTCCTTTTTTTTTTTTTAAAAAAAAAAATCAGAGATTCAGATGCCGCAATTTAGATTAATGCTTTCAAAACAAAAACAAAAATTAAATTAAATTTCATAACTTGACTCTGCACATTTGTTTTTCTTAAAATTATGCTTTGGAACCTATATGAAAACATCTATAAAACAATTTTCAATACAAAATTTCGAAAAATAAAACTAAAAAATTTCACAGTAGAAGCTAAAACATTTTTGCAATTTTTTTTAAAAGAAAGAAATTTATCAATTTCTTAAATTTTCATAGTTTACAAAACTATGAAATTTCCTAGTTTTTGTTTAGTGACCCTGAAATTCTGCAATTTTTTTGTTTAGTGACCCTGAAATTCTGCAATTTCTCAAACACATAGAAACGATGAAATTTTTGCAATTTTTAAAAAATATTTTAAAATTTATGGAACTATGAAGTTTCGCATTTTTTGTGCAAAAATTGTGAAAGCTGGTAGTTTCTCAGCTGACGAAATATGAAAATTGGTAGGATTTCAATTGAGAAAACTACAAATTTTGCAATTCTCAAAAAACTATTAAATTTCAGAATATAAACTCTGAAATTTCACAGTTTATCATGCACAAAAATTGTGAAATTATAAATTTCATAGTTTCTAAAAATGTAAATTTTGTGCTAGAAAAATTAAAGAACTTTGTTTTTTTCACATATTTTCATATCCAATATTGATCTTGTTTTATAAATCTTGACTAGTAAAAATAAAAATAAAAAGGTTGTGTACAGTTGTATAGTGAAAATTATGACATTCTAAATTTATTTTTTTATTTTTGTCTTTGTTGAACTTATTTATTTATCTTTAAGTTTTGCTAGCATCTTTTTTTGAAAAACAACTATTGATTCATTCTAATTTCTACTGGTAAAAAAATGTATTCTTGGATATTACTGATGTACAAATTGTGTAAGTAAATAAGATAAATAGATTCATGATTAATCAAATTAAATTACAGAATAAGAAAACATGCTGAAGTTTATAACCATATTGTACAGAAATACACAATACAATAAAATGGTAAAGAAAGCAAACCAAAATCTACACTAGACAGTTTCCTAAAATAGATTCGCCGCCTCACCAATTAGGGTGCTAGAGATTGTTCGACGTTTATCTCTCAGGATACGACAGTTGGACCAGCTACAGCCAAGCACCAACTGTGTAGTTTCAGCGAACAAAACTTAAGCAGCACTCTCTCACTAGGAAGGGAAAAAAACTGGAACGTTGGAAGAACACAAAGATAACAAAATTTCTGGTGGTGAAAACTAAAGGAGAGGGCTTCATTTTATACACATGAATGGAGAAAGGAAAAGGCGCCTACCATCAAGACCCATCACAAATGCAGAAATAAATTCTATATTAACCTGCAAAACTGATGGATTAATCCATCATGAATGTAGAGGGGTTACACATTTTATATATACACGTGTATTGTGTGTATATTTCTGCAGCCCACAGATTTAGCTTGGCCCAAAAAGATTAAAATGGGTGGGCCAGGCCCAACCCCCACACTCAATCCAGTTTAGCAAGCCTCAAGCCCCAAGATCCAATATCCACGACCCACAGACTCGGACCCGGACCCGGTCCAAGTCCATCCTTGAAGCATCCATAACTTCCTTCCTTCAAAAAATTTGGATGCCTCAAAGGGCTCACACCCTTACACAAAAAATGAGAATTAAATACTCATCAATGCTCTCCTCTACAATCAATGTGGGATAGAAGGTTTTACATCTTTCCCAACATCTCTTTCATGAGGCCAACTTAATGAGTCAATTTCTCATTCAAATCTTAATGGTTTTTTGTTATTCTTTTTGTAGTGTAAAGATTTCACTACAAATAATCTAAACCCACTTTAATCCACCTCACTTGAAGATTGGCACCCACTTTAATATTATATAAAAGTCACCACAAAACCATTATTTTTCCAACAATTACCAATCAATTAATTATATGTAGATTTCGATAAATTTGGCAGATTTCAGCTTCCTTTGGCAACCGGAGTTGGAGCTGGCTTGCTGTCACACATGATAAGAAGTTATATCCAATCGATTATGATTATGGAGGACTTGATGAGCAAGAATAAGACGATTTCGTATAACAGAGGTTTACATAGCTACTGGGATCTATTTGCGGGTTTCATTTGCATGGCTATACTCTCAATACTTTCATCAATCAACCGCAATGAAAGAAAAGGCTTCTTTGGATGAAGTTTATGCATTTCTTACCCCCAAAAAAAAGTTTATGCAGTTTTTGGATGACACAAATAAGTGTCTTTGTTATTTTATTTGATTTAACTATGTATTCTCTTCTCCTCATTTTTTATTTTTCGATTTATGGAAGGGAAAAATAAGAGTCGAATCGTTGACTTGAGATCCACGAGTTCTGACCATTTAAATTACCTCCGTGATTCTACTATGTATTCTCAGGAATGAATGGAGTTACATACAAGAGCATTATATAAGTGGATTATTTGTTTGTTTGTGTATTAAAGTTGAATGATGATTTTATTAGTAAATTGTTAAATATGCTATTAACCATTTGATTAATGCTTGACACCTCGAATTTGAGGCCTCGAATGCGCCTCGAATTGTTTTTTTTTTTTTGGTGCTATGTTGGTTTGGTTTGGGTGTTTTTTTGTTATTTATTTTTTAAGGGTGATTATGTGTAGGAGTGGGTTTAGGTTAGGATTTACAATTTAGGGTTTAAGAGGTTTAAGGTTTATGGTTTAAGAGGTTTAGGGTTTTTGGGTTTAGGATTTAGGGTTTTAGGATTTGGGGTTTAAGAGGTTTAGGGTTTAGAGTTTTAGGATTTAGGGTTTAAGAGGTTTAGGGTTTAGGGTTTTAGGGTTTAGGATTTAGGATTTTAAGGTTTAGGGTTTAAGATTTTAGGATTTAGGGTTTAAGAGGTTTAGGGTTTTAGGGTTTAGGATTTAGGTTTTAAGATTTAGGGGTTAGGGTTTAGGGTTTGGGGTTTTAGGATTTAGGATTTAGGATTTAGAGTTTAGGGTATACATAACCACCTTCAAAAAAAAAAAAAAAACCCCAAACCAAACCATCACTGTAACAAATAAAAAATAAAAAAATATACAATTCAAGGCAAATTCGCGTCTCAACTTTTGAGGCCTGTAGCACAGCTGTAACCATTTTAAGCCATAATAAAGCATAGGGAAATCCTTGGTGCTTCGAATTGAGTTGCCTCGAATAGCTTGAATTTGTGTTCACTGGTCGACCGACCGGACGACCACCCAGACGACCGGGTGAAGCACTTGTCTACCACGATTGTCACCTTGTCGACCGCGGCTGTCAGCCCTTTTTACCGAACGACCGACCAGCAAAACAAAATTCGAGACAAGATCAAATTTGAGGTACGTAGTATTGCTCTAAAGTATATTTGTTGTAGCCCATGTGTGTTGACGACCTTTGATTGACACTATTATTATGTCTCTTGATGAGATCTTGAGTTTGACTTCCTTTAAGCTATTGATTGATATGTACTTACAATGTGTACTATTCACAACCCATAGTGACAAATGGAATTCCAATGAACACTTTTAAGAAATAACCGAGTTTGAATTCATGTGATTAACAATGTGTTTTGTTAGTGTGTATCATATATACCCTAATTACTTGTCAACAAAATTAGAGTGGTAAACTTAAAATATTAAAATTATTTAATGCTGAAATGTAGAGCTACTCAAGAAACATGTTTTTTTTTTTTTTTTTTAAAATATTTATTATTTTTAACACGATAATTTTCATATTTGAAAAGTAATTTATGTCAAGAAACTTAAACGCACATTTTTTATTCTAAGATTGCCTATAATAATTTAAGAATTTCAAAATTTAAAAATTATTCAAAACATTTCAACAAACAAAAAAACAAAAAAAAAAAAACAAAAATAAGAACTATCACAACAAAATTAAAATTTATAAAATCCATGAAAATATTTTAATTCAATTTTTTTAACTTTGCTTTGGAATGAGATAAAGGGTGGTTTTGACATTATGGTCCCTAATATTATAGGACACTCGGTCCATAAATTCAAATCTTAATTTTGTTTGGCCAGAAGTCCAGCTGCAGAAATATTTTGTTTAAAAGGACAACCTTAGACAAAATGACCAAAATATCCCTTTATATATATATATATATCATATACACGGTACTCAAATATTCAACATAACAGATTCACAGTCACACTCTCTCTCTCTTCCTCCATCTCCAAACCCTAACCCTAACCTAACTCTAACCCTCTCTCTCTTTACTTGTCCACTCTTTTCGAAGTTCCATCATTCCTTCGATGTTCTCTCTAGCCTCCACCCCGATGGTTCCATCGTCAACATCGCCACCTCTGACCCTTCTCTCCTCTGTTTTCTTCAGCAGCTGACACAACCACTAAACCGACTATATTCTCTCTTTCTCTCTCTCTCCAATGTCGCCGTTGTGGTGCTTCAATCACGACGATCTCATCACCGTAGTGCTCAAATCTCATATCTCTTCTTTCTCTCTTCTATCTTCTTTATCTTAGTCGATCTCTCTTCCTAACACCACCGTCTCCTCTCGCTACCGCCTCCTTTCTCAGATTGCGTCAGATTTGAAATCTTCACCTCACGTTAGATCTGATATCTCAATCTTACCCTTCTATTCAAACTCAAAGGCGGTACTTTCTTTCTCCTCATATACATACATACATATATGTATATATTAATATGTTTATACCTTTACCTATGATTTTAGGATTAGAGATAGCGAAGTAAAGGAACATGAGAGTTCTATTATACCTAGCAATCAGGTTCAATGCTTGGGGTTGTGTTTCGAAAGTGTTTGATACACTTAGAGAGAAGACAAGATAGGATGTCAAGGCGCTCAGATTTGATGAAGTGTATGTATATGTGTGTGTGTGTGTGTGTGTGTGTGTGTGTGTGTGTTCTCTTACAATGAGAGTTTAGATCTAGTTATAGATGAAAATGTTCAAATTTTTTTTTTCCTTTTTTCTCTTTATTATCTGTTGTTGATTGTGATTATTGTTGTTGTTATTGAACAAATAAGATTTGGTAATGATATTGTTGTTGATAAGCAAATAATTTGTTCTTGTTGTTAATAATGCTTTTGAATAGATGAGAGAGAGAGAAGAAATATTTGAACAGATATGATTTGGTTTGGCTTGGTATTTCAACAGGTGGAAAAAATTAAAAAAAATAAAAATTGAACAGATAGAATTTCAACATATAAAAATTAAGGAAAAAAATTAAACAGATAAGAATAAAATTTAAACTAAAAAGATCATAAAATTAAATAGATAAAGTAAAAAAATGAACAAATAGACATAAAATTGAACGGATAGGGAACAAATTCAATAGATAGCTATAAATTTGAATATATAGTAGACATAATTCGGAACAGATAGTAAAAAAAAAAAAAAGTCAACAGATAAATTACGGGATAAAATTAGAAACAAAATGTCCTTCAAGACCAACAAAAGGACTTCTCACCAAACTATTTTATAAATAATAGATATCTCACTAATAAAAAATATTTACTGAACCTAATGTCTTAAACAATTGTTAGAGTGGATTTTTCAATAATTTTCTCTATATTATATTGTAACTTGGGCATTATGTTTCCAAAACATAGAAACAATCTTTTTATATATGGCACAAGACCATGTACTTTAATCCTTGTGAGACCTACAATGGTAGAAATCTCACGGACTTGATTACTCTCGCTCTCTTACTATTATTATTTTGAAATATTATACAAATAAAAAAGAATTTATGAACTTTTAATACTAATTGATGTGTTATGCAATTAAAATTTTAAATTCCGCAATATGGGCCATAATAATTATATAATATATGCTATATCAGTAAGACACTGGGTAATAAACGTTATAAAATTTAGAACAAATTTTATTTTATCCTTGTGGTTAAGCCCATATACAGATTACCACATTCTCATTTAAAAATAATAACATAATATCGTTATGGTTTATAAATTAAAGTGCACCACTAGACTTCTTAACAATTTAAGGAAAAAGACTAAAATATTCTCATATATAAGTAATCTAATCGTGTGAATTATGAATATTTTTGTTATTTAGAATGCAAAATATATTTTTACCCCTGTACTTTATTCCATGTGCGATTTATTCTATTGAAATTTGAAAATGAGTATATAACATCCTTATATTTGATACGTGTTTTATACTTATTGTTAAGTTGGATGAAAATATTTAATGCACTTCAGTTCACAAACTGCAAGGGACCTATGTGATTATTTTCAAATGAGAGAGGAACAATCAGCACATGAAGCAAATCACAAGGGGTAAAGTAAAATTTGCCCTAAAATTTATTAATTTCTATAACATTATTATTATTTGATCGCGATAATATCTGGAAGTTAGCCTCAACAAGTCTCTAAATACATGTTTACAACAATGTTTAGAAACTCGGACTGGACCAACCGATTAAACAGGTAACCGGGCATTGTTCCAATTCGAAAAACCTTCTAAATCTGGACAAAGAATAAAATCGCTGTAAAATAAAAGAACCAGAAGACCCAGCGGGCGAACCGGTTAAATTGGCGACCCAGAATAAGTTTTGAAACCTGGCCGGTTGTGTTGAATATATATATATTAACACATTGTATGGAGAGCAAATATTCGTCGCTATCCGTACTCCTCGTGTCCAAGCTTCGCTTCACTCCGAATAACTTGAGAACACAACGACGATGAGCTACCCGGTGAGTGGTGGCTGGAATACCCCTCCGACGGTCAAGTTAGCACAATTTTACATAGAGAAGACAAAAGAGAGAGAGCTCTGATAACTAGAAAGTCTCAGTGTGTAAGGGTTCCAGACCTGTTGTATGGAGGTGTTGCATAGTTTAAATAGCTTCTATGCGCACCACTCTGCTCGTCTTTTTCTAGACACATGGTTGTACTGTCGTCTCTATTCCTTACACGTATACGCGTCAATACTGCCAAACAATATTTGGCAAAACTGCCAAACGGCATTGACGCGCAACTTTAGTGGATTCCTCTTCTTACATTCCAATTGGACCACGTAGTAAATCCTACCGAGTTACTTCCTGCAGGGCGCTACAGTCTGCTCTTTAGAATCGCGTTACTCTTGACCGACCAAAATTTGAGGCGTCTAGCGGACTTCTTTAGCCGTACCCATTCGTCCTCGCTGACCTTACTCGGCCTTGGTGTGCAACAGGTGCATCTAGTCCGGTCGGAAGCACCATCGCTTCACCTAGCTCGACAAAGGATCCACGCTGAACAACTAGCTCGGTTCAACTTCCGAACCTTGATCTAATTTAATCGCGTGATTCAGAACCTCAACCAAACTGCCCTCGGTTATGCTAACTCGGTCGTGTAACCCAACAGCAAGGCCCCAGCCATAACTAGCTTGGTCCGTTTGCTTGGCGCAAAACTCCCTCTCAATTGCCCCTTAATTCCATCCGCACACGCGTGACCGGAATTACAGTACTAGGCCGGGCTAGACTCTTTGCTCGTTGGTTCACTTTGCTCAACTGTTGGCTTTTAATCTCTTTTGCTGTAACACGATTGGGACTACTAAACTTCAGTTCGGTTTAGTGTTCAACATTGAGATAGCTCAGTTACGACATTCAAATGCCCCTTTCAATCACCATACTTGGGCAGTGGAAGACCAACTGAGCTGCCATGCGCGAGTCCGAATGGGTAACGACAACCGTGAATCAAGCTAGCCGGCAACGAGTGTAACTGAGTAACAACGATAACCAACCAAGCTATAACATGCATAAGGTAGATCAGGCTGGGCGTAGAATTCGTGGACTGAAATGAATCGAAGAGGTCGTCCATGCGCGACTAATCACTCATGACCCAATGATCAGTGAGGCCGAACAAAATGGTGTATGATTGAGATATTTCGAAAAAAAAATCAAAGAGCTCCACCAACTGAACAATAGACAACTTTCATACTCTATCGAAACCGAGCAAAACTGTTTGAAGAAATGTGCAACCTAGTTGGTGATGGCCAACTAATGCATGAATAATTAACCGAGCATGTAACAACCCTCATACTGTTTACCGATTAATGACTGATTGATTACCGATTACTGCTCAACTGAGATCGAATATGAAAAGTAATTGAACTGACTGAAATACTGAACTGACTGACTGAAATCTGAAACTGAATTGATTGCCTGTATCTGTTTGAATTGCATTTTATCTGTTTGACTGTTTAATTATCTGTTCAGTTTGTTTTGTTTAAACTGTCAATTGAAGGCCTTATCGGCGGCCGAACCCAAAATTGATTGATGTTCCATGATTAGTAGAATTTATGTGATTTTATGACATATTTATCTGAAAATTGATTTAGTATGATTAAAGTAGATTAAATAAGGTAAAACACATAAGTTGCCTTAATTACGAAATTGCCATGCTAGTGGCCCATTACTTGGATCCTTTTGAGACTTGTATACACTCAAACAAAGCTTTTCATCAGCCACATTTGAGCACACCACCGAACTAGAGAGAGAAAAGTGTGAGGTTTGGGTGAATTCAACTTGTTCTTGAGGAAATTGCTTAAAAGACTTGGAGATTTTAGAAGACAATTGTGTATTTGAGCTCCTACACCTTATAATTCAAGACTTGAGGTAAGAGCCTTACCTTCTTGAGCTTGCATTTGACTTCATTCTTGCATGATTCATGCTAAATTAAAGAAGCTAAGGCATGTTTAGTCTAATAATGTTGAATTAGAGCTCAATTGTTGCATGCATGTGCTTATTGGCAAGTTTTGAGGTTGTAATTCACCATTCCTCACATGCATGTTCATAATTTTGCAATGGTCCATGTTTTCAAACGTTTTTGGAACAATTGGCTCACTAGAGCATCAAATGAAGCTTTGAAATGATTTGAATTCATGCATGATTGCATGTTCTTCATGTTCATGAAAATGGGTTTGAATTTGGATTTAATTGACTCACTCTTGGGCTTTAAATTCACAAATTGAGCTTTGAAACTTGTTGTATATTGAGTTTGGATGTGTTTTCCAGAAATTGGGCCCAAGAGGTTGAGTTTTGAGCTTAGGAATGCTTGGTGTGAGCTTGGGAGGCAAATCTAGAAATTCCAGAATTTGGCTTCTACGCTCGAGCGAAGGATTCTACGCTCGAGCGACCACCATTTACTCTGAGCTACGCTCGAGCCACGAATGGTGGCTCGAGCGTAAATTGCAAGCTCTCAGAATCTTGGTGCGCGCAGGCGTACGCTCGAGCGAAGGGACCTACGCTCGAGCGAAGATGTGTCTCACGCTCGAGCGAGCATCGAGCGTAAATTCTGAGCATCCAGTTTTTTACTATAGCACACAGTCCGCTCGAGCGACGGAATCCACGCTCGAGCGGAGCTCTTTTGTCTACATGTCCGCTCGAGCGAAGGAATCCTCGCTCGAGCGAGACCCCTGTTTTCAGCAAATTTTGTAAAGTGTTCAAAAGTGCATCTTTGCATCCTCTTCCATCCTAGGCATTCCTAGGGCATATTTAAGGCATCTTAAAGAGGATATAGATGTAGAACACACCGAGGCAAATTAGGGATTAAGTTATTATCCTTCCCCAACTATGAAACTTAGTGTGTGTTCAATCTGTTAACTGTATGGGTTGGCATTCCGAGGAGACGCTCTAGTTCACTATAGCCAGAACTCTGTGAGTAACAATTGTGTAAAGATATATTCAAAATGATTATCTTCTGAATGCTGAACTGAACTGCTTACTGAACTGATATTGATTACTGAATGAATGTATGTCCTTTATTTCTGAACTGTATTATGGCATCCTTAGCACCTACTGTTTACTGTTACTGTTACAGAGATCTCTGTCGGTTCCCTCGTGGAACCACTACTGTTTACTGATTAATGGCCATCATTACTGTTCGGTCTTTTAAGACCTACTGATTACTGTTACGCTAATGGATGTACCACATATGACTGATTGACTGAAAGACTGAAGTACTGATTTAATGAACTGTTTTCATTACTGTAAGGACATTCATTCTAAACCTCTTTATTTACGCATTATGTTATTCACGGGGCTTTTAACTCACTGCTCATATATATATGTAGGTGTACAGGCACGGATCAAAGCTAGAGGCGTCGGGGTGAACCCCATTTTGTCAAGCCAACCAAAGTGCCTCACTGCGAGGTTCCGAACCTGCCAAGCTATGGCTTAGGGGTGTTTTTTATTCCCCGTCTGTCTCTGTACTGTTTTGTAACACTGTATAGACTGAACGTCTGCACTGTACTGTTTATCGGGGATTAAGTCCCTGTTTGACTGGTTGTATATGATATGCATACTATTTCGTACTGTTCTGTATAAATGTATGAAATATCTTTTTGGCATACAGACTGTTGCAACTCATTGGACATTGTTTATTTACTGTATTGGCTTCCGCCAAGCCCCTGTACTCTGTTTTACTGTATTACTGTTAAGTAGGCCTTCGGTAATCTAGGATTACTGGCCGGTTACGGTACTAAACCCATAGGGGCGGGTTTGGGTCGTGACAGAGCAAGACATCGACACTTGCAAGCTTTGGCAACCGAGCAATAATTTCTACAACTTCAATTGAGCAAAAGTTTAAAACGAAGCTATTTCAAACCAAACCAACAATCCAGACTGAATAGCTTTGACCACTGAACTGCCAGACCGAACAAGCTGAGCGGTGGGGCCGAGCAAACAAAAGCAATAGCTGACCAGACAATTGAGGAATTGCTAACAATAGTCAACCCACGTGCAAAGTAATCAAAACAAATGAATATGCATGGCATGACCGTGCAAGGCATTCAAGGCGGGGCCCAGGTCTTGACTTTTCCAAAGCCAAACCAATTTTGTAATGAAAATGCTTGGTGGGTCCTAATTGAAAATCTTGTCGTTGTATTAATTTGACAACGAACATATTAATTAATGTATTTGTGCTTAGAGGGTCCTACCATGAAATTTTGGAAACAATCTATTGCTTTGATATAGAATTTCATTGGCGACCGAGCTACTTCATGTGTTCTCAATAAACCGAATTAAAAAATATCCACTACTGAGTTGGGAACACATAGCCAAGCTATAATTGGTCTGTGCTTTCAATTGAGCTATGGGCTTCACTTGCTAATTTTGAAACCGAAGTAAATTTCTTTAGTTCTACAGCAGAGCTGTGAATATTACCTTTTACTCTAAAACTGAGCTAAAGTCTTCCCCCAGGTCTACATTTCGATAAAAAATGATTTTTTAAATAAGTCGTCTACCCGATGACCGGGCAAAATTTAAGCTTAGATCAGCGACACCACTACTCCCCGATAGAACCTAACTAAACAAAAAATCTCATCACAGTTCTATCACCGCGCTGAAACGTATTTTTAACTCCTCGGCCGAACTAAGAATGTTGCCCCTGACTCATGACTGAGCTACCTCCAAGTTATCATCTTGTAGTGCTCTACAATCGAGCAACCGAGCTATTTTCTCAGCAATTTTTTTACCGAGCTCTATGGCCCAATTCCGCTTTATAGTGAGCTCACCAGGAGCAATTGCTGATTTTCGTGAGAAATTTGCAAATCCTAGATGATATTCACCTTGAGTTGGCCAGGAAGGGGTATAGAGCCTTTAGGCCAATTTGATTTGTGCCCCTTTACGTTCGCTTTGAGCTAGCCAAGATTTTGTGCTACTCTTTTTTCTGGAGCTTTAAGCAAATCTCGAACAAATCTTCAACTTTTATCTTGTTGAGCTAATACTACTTTGGCAAGAAGAATTAATTAGTTGAACAAGACACCTATTCTTCATCTTGCCGAGCTAAATCTGCTTTACGCAAGGAATTCACTTGGACAAATCACCAACTCTTCATTTTGTCAAGCATAGTCTGCTCTAGGCGAGGAGTACACTTAGTTGAACAAATCACCAACTCCCCCTCTTGCCGAGCTGAATCTGTTCTAGGTAAGAAATTCACTTAGTTAGACAAATCACCAACTTCTCTTCTTACCAAGCTGAATCTGTTGTAAGTAAGGAATTCACTGAGTTGGATAAGACATCTTTTCCTCTTGGTGAGTAGAATCCACTTCGGCAAGGAATTCCAAAGTTGATAAAAACTATCAACAAAACTCTTGCTGAGCAAAATCTACCCGTTAAGGAATTCCAACGTTTGGCGAGCAAAGTCAGTTTGGCAACTTACTTCTTGAAGAGCAAAATTAGTTCGATAAGGAATTCCAAAGTTGGTGAGCAAATTTAGCTCAGTAACTTACTTCTCGGCAAGCAAAATCATCTCGGCAAGGAATTTCAAAGTTGATCAAAGCCATCAACTGACCTCTTGCCGAGCAAAATCTGCCCGACAAGGAATTTTAATGTAGGTGAGCAAAGTCCGCTTGGCAACTTGCTTCTTGGTGAGCAAATTTAGCTCATCAAGGAATTCTAGAGTTGATCAAAACCATCAACCTCTTGCCAAGCAAAATCCGCTTAGCAAGGGATTTTAAAGTTGGCGAGCAAAGTTCGCTCAGCAACTTATTTCTTGGCGAGCAAATTTAGCTCGTCAAGGAATTCTAGAGGTGATCAAAATCAACAACTAACCTCTTGCCGAGCAAAATCCGCCTGGTAAGGAATTTTAAAATTAGCAAGCAAAGTTCGCTCGGTAACTCGCTTCTTGACGAGCAAATTTAGCTCGTCAAGGAATTCTAGAGTTAATCAAAACCATCAACTAACCTCTTGTTGAGCAAAATCCTTCTGGCAAGGAATTCCAAAGTTGATAAAAATCATCAACAAATCTCTTGCCGAGTAAAATCCGCCCGGCAAGGATTTCAAAGTTGAACAAAACACCAATTTTCATTTTACCGAGCAAAATCAACTCAATAAGGAATTTTAATCT
The DNA here is from genome assembly GCA_030407325.1 of Camellia japonica. Classification (NCBI taxonomy): domain Eukaryota; kingdom Viridiplantae; phylum Streptophyta; class Magnoliopsida; order Ericales; family Theaceae; genus Camellia; species Camellia japonica. Next base: position 14,962,660 of record JAPPVO010000010.1, read on the forward strand.
ATCAAAAGGATTGTTAGTTGCCCCTTGGATCGCGTTAAATCCGCTTGGCGAGGCAAAAATACAACAATTTTCAAGAATATGGTCTACTTGTTTCATTGCGCCAATAACAAAAAGGGTTACTATCCGATTGGCAGAGTTTGACGTTCCGGAAATAGATAGGCCATTTATATTTTGCGAGTTTTATACCCCTTTTCCTCAGCCTTCTTATTGACGTCTTCCAAAATTGAACTCCCTAGATCTCTTCCATGGGGTAACAATACTGTGGCTTATATTCATGTGGCCTTTGCCCGGGGGTAACAATACCGAGGCCTATATTCACGTGGCCCTCGCCTGGGGGTAACAATACCATGGCTACTTGCGCGCAAGATGTGGACTTTTATGGTCGTCGGTACCGACTATGCATGTGGGTCTTAGGACCAAGTTGATATGTCCGTTAATGGGTGTACCATATATAACTGTTTACAAATCTGAATATGTACATGAATCTGTTTCTGATATTAACTCTGATCTCTGAAACTGTGATGGATATCATTCATTTAACCCTTTACCAAGTTATTATTCACTGGGCTCTAGCTCACTGTATTATTTATATGTATGTAGGTGAGCAAGCATGTGACCAGGCCTGAGGTGCCGCCTGGTGAGTTTTGGTGTTAGCCAGCTATCACACCTCCCGTGAAGGTTCCCTTTTGAGATCTACCCGGGTTCATTGTCTATGGGACTTTTGTATTTCTGAAATGTTTATGTTTGGCCTGAACACGTAGTAATCTTGTATATGTGGCTTGGATGATGTAAGGCTACTGTATTTAAATGCTTTATATGTATGTATGCAAACATGTATATGAAAAGTTTCAAATATTCTGTCCTATACATGTCTGCACAGCTCTATGGACTATGTAACTTTGTATATTTGCTTCCGCAGCCCTTATTATATATATTATTCTGTTCAGAGGCCTTCGGTAATCCAAGGATTACTGGCCGGTTACGATACTAAACCCTTAGGGGCGGGTTTGGGTTGTAACAGTTAGCCTCGACAAATCTCTGAATACATATTTACAATAATGTTTAGAAACTCAGACTGGATCGATTGATCGGACCAGTCGAACCGGTAACCTAGTCTTGTTCAAATCCGAAAAACCCTCTAAATCCAGACAAAGAACAAAATCACTGTAAAATAAAAAAATTAGAAGACTTGGTAGGCAAACCAGTAAAACTGGCGACCCAGAATGGGCTTTGAAACCTGGTCGATTGTGCTGAATATATATATATATATTATACGGGAAGCAAATATTCGTCGCTTTTCGTACTCCTCGTGTCCAAGCTTCACTTCACTCTAGATAACCTGAGAACACAGCGACGGTAAGCTACCTAGCGGGTGGTGGCCGGAATACCCCTCTGACGGTCAAGTTAGCACAGTTTTAAATAGAGAAGACAAGAGAGAGAGAGCTCTGATAACTAGAAGGTCTCAGTGTGTAAGGGTTTAAGACCTGTTGTATGGAGGCACCGTACAGTTTCAATACCTTCTGTACGTATTACTCTGCTCGTCCTTTTTTGGACGCATGGCTGTACTGCCCCTCTTTATTCCTTACATGTGTATGCGTCAATATTGCCAAACAATATTTGGGCAAACAGCCAAAAGGTATTGACGCGCAACTTTAGTGGATTCCTCTCATTGCATTCCGATTGGGCCACGTAGCAAATCCTACCAAGTTGCTTTTCTGCAGGGTGCTATAGTCTGCCATTTGGAATTGCGTTATTCTTGATTGGCCCAAATCTGAGGCGTCTAGTTGATTTCTTCAGCCGCACCCATTCGTTTCCGCTGACCTTGCTCGGCTTTGGTGTGCAACAGGTGCGTTTAGTCCGGTCGGAAGCACCATTGTTTCACCTCGCTCGACAAAGGATCCACACCGAACAACTAGCCTTATCCAACTTCCGAACCTTAGTCTAACTCAGACGTGTGATGCAGAACCTCGGCCAAACTACCCTTGGTTATGCCAACTTAGTCGTACAACCCAACGGTAAGGCCCCAGCCTTAACTAGCTTGGCCTGTTTGCTTGGCGCGAACTTCCCTCTCATATATATATATATATATCACTAAAAAAAATCCCAAATTCTAGGGCTAATAGAAGGGTTTTAGCTCCTCTCTCTCTCTCTTTTCTAGGTGTCGCTATTGCCGATTTTGGCTTCTCTCAAACTCTCACTTTCCCTCTGTCTAGCTCCAGTAACCATAGAATTCCGGCGGTGAATGGAAGACACAAATTCGGTGAGTAAAAATCTGTGATTTGATGAACTATTTATTTATTTTTTTTGGATTGAACCTATTTAAATTTATGATTTGGGGATGGCTTCTTGTATACAAAAATCTATGATTTCGTGAGCAAAAATTTGTGATTTGGTGAACGAAAATATGCTTGGTTTGGTGAACCCAAATTCCAATTAAACTTTTTTTCTTTTCCTAGATTGCTTACATTTGTTACTGTTGTTGGCATGTATACACTGGTATATTATTCCTATTTCTCTGAACTCCTCATCTCATGTGTGTGGTATATATATATATATATATATATGTATGTGACTGTCATATGCATGTTAATTTTGTTCTGTTTGGTCTTTGATTTGCTTTTGTTTCACCTATTAATTTTGCTTTGTTTTTTTTTTTTTTTTTTTGGTGGAAAAAGTGCTTTCAAATTTTTTTTTAAAATTTGTGATTTGTGAGTGATATTTGAAAATTCTATTTTGTTGAATTTAATTTATTTTTATTTTTCATTTATATTTTTAATATATATATTTGTTCAAATATATTTATGATGTCACGATTCGACCGCTTTGACTCGGTAGTTGAACCGGTGATCCATCCACCAGGTCCCTTTTTCAATTCACTCACTAGTTCAATTTTCAAAACATTGGTTTACAATATGGATTCGGATCCTATCCAATACTTTATTCATTCACTTATCATCTATGACTTTTGAATAAACTACTTGATGAAGGTTGAATGAAGAAAGTATTGGAAAAGATCTTTCATAAGGCATCCGTGCAAAGGAGAAAACAAGGACAAAACGTGGGGAAATATAAAAACACAGTGAAAAACAAGGGGTTGGTTATCATCTTGGTTTCGGCTTGTGGGTTGTTGCTTTGTGAGTGTGTTTGCTGTGTTTATAAGCTTTGTGTTGTTTATTTGTATCTTTGCCCATATATTCACCTCAAGTTCCCATCTATTCTCTTTGATGATAGGAGTTACTTGGTAACAAAAAGGATATATGGACAGAGTTGGGTTATTTTGTTTTTTGTTGTTCTTGATTATCCCATTTTCTTAGGGGTGCAGTAGTAGTTTACGTTGGTTATGTAATCATTTTTATTTATTTGTTGGGCGTCCCTGGGGTATGTCCCTTGTAAACTTGTAAATTTCATTGTCTTTATTTTATGACTTACTTACAAAAAAAAAAAAAAAAAAAAAAGTGCAAAACCTGGCGCAAAACAAAACATAAAGCCAAAATTTGGGGAAATGTAGAAATAAAGTGAACAACAAGGGTATCAATGCAAAACCCATCTGTAGTCTTTTTTGGTAGTGTCCCGTCCTCAACGATCCTCCCCAAATTGTCATATTTGCAAGGTCCCCCAAATGTTTCGTTCATGGAGTCCTCAAATGTCGACCTAATCAGGTGAAATCATCAATCATACCTTACTCCACTCTCATCTCATCCATTTCACTCTCCTTCGTTCTCACAACTTTCTAGGAAAATCTATGTATATATGTATATTTATAAATCGTATGCATATGTATATGTATATGTGTGTATATCTATGTATGTTCTGTGTTTGATTTGAATGCTATCTTGGTTGAATGCATAAATACATTTGGTTATTGCAGAAGCAAAGTTATGAGTAGAGTTTGAGTCTGCTAGTTTATTGTTAACTCGAATGACGCTAAACCCTAGAATTGGGGTTTCAGCCGAAAGGCCCTTTGTGTATTTTTATGGTTTGTTGTACCTAAGATTTGCTTAGCATGCACAATGAAGCTGCTTTTGTTCTGGGTCCAGTTTGGTACCTAGTTCTATTAGATAGCTAAGGGGGTGATGAGCACCAGAACCACGATTGTTGTTGTGGTTGTGACAACCCGTCTTGTGATTTTGATTCCTATTATGTCTTATTGATTACCAATACTAGTGTTGTAGTGCGTTGTCTAGAACTACGAGAAAGTATTTTTATGTAATGGGAATGACACGTGGCTGAGATGGCGTGGTGTCACCTTTCCTCTCGTTAATTAACCTGTGGTCAAAAGTTGGACTGATATTTGATGTTGCTGAACACTCAGCACTTCGGGTTAAGCACAAAAGTGACTCCTCGAGTACCATTTTATCACATGTCAATTAATGAATGGAAGGGTGCACTATGTTATATTGGTCACGTGGCGTACCCGTTACGTAAAATACTTTCTCACTAGAACTAGGATAGACCTAATTAGTACCACGATACTCTATAAAGCACGGACACGTCCTTGAGGCCTGTGTATGAGTGTCGGACACGTGTTAGACACGGACACGCTGTGGGCACGTGTCCGACACTCTCCCTTACGTGTCCCTTTTTTTTTGGAATTTTTTCAGTCGAACACGTGGTTGGACACGCGAGGACACGTTTCAAACACACAGGTGGATCGAAGAAGTCCTAGAACTGTTGGAGAGGAGAAAGAGAGAGCCAGAAACAGATCGAGGGAAGAGAGAGGGAGATAGATCAAGGGAAGAGAGAGACAGATCGAGGGAAGAGAGAACAAACCCTAACCTTTTCTTCTCTCTTCTTCTTCTTCTCTGTTCTTCTCTGTTCTTCTTCACTTCGTCTTCGTCTTCTGTCTTCTTCTGCCTTCGTCTTTTGTCTTTTGTCTTTGTTTTCATCTTCGTCTTCGTCTTCTTCTCTTCTCTTCTTCTGATTTCATTTATTCTCTCTCCTCCTTTATCTGTCTCCTTTTCCTTTTTTTATTCTCTCCTCTCCTTTTTTATTTTCCTTTGTTTTATTATTTATATCCATGTTTTTATTAAAATTTATAAAATAAATTATTTTTATTTGAAAAAAATCAATTTTTATTAAAAAAATTTAGGTAATGTATTTATTAATTTTATTATTATTGTAATTTTATGAGAACCAATATGTTTTTTAAAATTTTAGATATATAATAAATAAAATTATATATATTAAACGTGTCCCCAGCGTGTCGTGTCTCCAATTTTTTGAAAATTTGCGTATTTGCGTGTCAATGTTTGTCCCGTGTCCGTGCATCATAGACGATACTGTTGGGCCAGAAGGGTGGTATGTGGAGATGGGATAGGAACAAATGTGTGTGCCTCGAAGCTTAGGAGGTGGGCTCAAAGATCTTGAAAATAAGGTAAGGGGGGAAAGTATAGGGTTGGTAGTTGTAATCATGGTGTAGCTTGGATCCAAACCACGAAGAACATAAGTCATTAAATCATTGTTGGACACCAATTAGCCAATTTAAGCCAAGGAATCTGCCAAGGACTTGGCATAGAGGTAGATAGTAAGATACGGTCTGAATATCCCCGGTGAGAGACAATAAGCAAAATCAAAGTTTAGACGCATGAGCAACATATTGTTGAGAAAAATGATGCTCAAGTCGGCTCCAAACAGCTTGTGAAGTGTGAAGACCAATGACCAAGCCCAAAATGGGCTCAAATAAAGTAGCATTGTGGAGGCCGGCAACTGTTTGATCGGTGTGGTACCAAAATAAATACTTAAGATTTCGGACAATAGGTTGGCCAATTGTGGTCGAGAGGAACTCTAGTGATTGAGGATATATCCATAAATAAAATGCCAAAAATTCTAGCCAATAAGAAAGGGCTAAATTTGAGATCATCAAAGAAGGTGGTTTTGAATAAATTAATTTCATAGTCACTAAATTGGTGATGTGAGGAATTGTGAATGTAGAATCGGAGGCCGTGGAGGATGGAGAACTTGTAGAACTAGAGGAACGGGAAAGAAATGACAAGGATCAATAAACAGAGAAGACAATAACCTGTTGAATCATGAAAGAAAATGACAACAGAGGATGGGCATTAACAAAGAATATACCACAACATGAGTAGAGATCATCAGAAAAAAGGCTTGGTGAGTGGTAATGAGACTGCGGAGGACGACATAAGCTTGGGCAACTACATGGCAAACAAGTCATGGAGGCCACAGGCACCTTGGCATAGCAAAACCTCCGGACAAGATAAAGGCCTCTTTTGGCAACATGGTAATAATCTGATTTTCAGATTATTACCAACCTCTTCTCTCACAGAAAAGCTGATTATAATCTGCTTATAATCAGCTTTTCACCAAAAATCAGATTATAACCATCTTCCCAAAACACCCCAAAGTTGTTTGTTGAAATAAATGCAGAGGTGAAATGTTAGGCTGTGAGATCCTTTGATGCCATTTAAAGATATTGAGAATTGAATAATTGCATTCATTTCAATAGACATATAAATAGTTGTTATGGAGAGTATAAAATTGGTATGTACATAAATTAGATCTAGACATAATTCTAAATATGTAACAAAATATTTGCAACTATACAAAAGAAAAAAATCAATAGACAAATAAGGGGGCTGCGTAACAAGTTGCGTGAACAATTGAGATCTAGTGAAAAGAAAACTTGTATTGGACCTCCATGCAATTGAGCTTAATATGATTAGCTAGCTTAATCGAGGTGACATGTAACTATTTGGAAATGTAACCAACATTAAACATACGATTTGCGATGTTTAACTTGTTTGAAACCTGTTTTGTTTTCATAAGTGAATGCATGGCTCAAGAATGAGTTTCAATGGGCAAATAACACAAGTGGTCTTTAAAGTATACAATTTACTTTCATTTTGGTATGTAATCTTTAATTTGTATCAATTGCATCCCTAACACATTGATCCAATGTAGTCCCATCTTCTAACTACTGTCTAAAGAACAAACATAAAATGCCAAGCTCACATCAGACATTGAAGGGCATTAAGGACATTTTAACACGCCTATTTGTGTCAAACACTATCAATCAAAGAATCAAATATGTATGCATTTGGCTCTCAACCATTTTAGGGTTTCAAGGCAACAAATCACAAGCATAAATATTTTTTGGGATTTTAGGGATTGTTTCCCTACTTTTCTTTTCAACATGCTTGTCCCATCTCGTGTTGCTCATCTCTCCAGTTGACGAGATATGTTATTGTTGCACATGGGTTCATGCTGCTGATGTTGAGATAGCTATGGCATGTTGTTTCATTTCTTCTTGCTGTGTTGCCACCCTTGATGGGGCACAATGATCAAAATTTTGTTTGTTTCAATTATCTTTAAAACGTAGCATTTGGGAAATGTTTTGGAAATAAGAGGGAAACATTAACAATTTTAGAAGCACACTAAAGTTTTTGAAAACAAAAATTTTGTAATTTTGTTTTTTAATTTTTGGTGGACCTCGTCTCTTTGTTATTTGTAATTTTCTCATTTCATCAAGTTTTTAGTAAAATTTTCTTGACATCATCCAAAAATAAAAATAGAAAGACAGAAAGAAAAAAAAGAAAAATTTATTTAAACATATATGCAACCAATAACTAAATAATTAAACATATTTGATGTCTGCTAATCCATTCACATAAGGGAACAAGTGTATAATTTATTATTAAATGTTAATACCAAAAAAAAAAAATTAATGTCAAAACAAATGGTCAAACACAAGTCTTCATGATTGTGAAAGTGCAAGAGGTTATTAAAAAACAATGTTCACAAATATATATGGATAATAATAGCATTAATAATAACAATCAAATATCAAAGGGTTCCGCGTGGTAGGGAGGTTCTTTTCATAACAAGATTAAAAGGGTCTTTTAATTGGTTAATAATAAAGTTTGAGAAAGATCAAGAAATATTAATAGATAATAATAATTAGTTTAAAGGGTTGGGCCGTGGGTTGGGGTTTGCCATAGTAAGAAAAAGAAGAAGAAGAAAGAAATACTAGATTTTAGAAGAAATAAGGAAAGATAAAAAAGAAGGTACTTGTGATAATAATAAAGGAATAAATGACTCAACTCTCTCTCTCTCTGTCAATTCTACTTTCTCATATTCTCAATCAAATTTTTGGACCTTTATGTTGTTCTCAATTTTAATTTTTTTTTTAAATGTCAAAATAGGAAAATAGAAACAATTTTATTGAGGATCCTGATATATGTTGAAAGAAATTATTGTTTCGGTGTGTTTTGTAGTGTTTTGACGAGTTTTGTTACATTTCAATGGAACAATGGAAACATTGAAATTTTGGTTTTCCTCAAATATTTTGTGTTGGTTTCGTAGTAAATAGAAACGTTTCGGCCATTTTGATGGTAATGGAATGAAATTTTGTTTCTTGCTTGGGCACTTACCACCTAGTCCTTTGTTCCCAAGAGTTGACTAGCATTGTTTGCTGCAATGTCAGCCACTTATGTTCTCAAGTAGAGATGATAGAGTCATTAGTTTCCTGTTTTGTATCCTCTTTCTCCTTTCTGGCCTTTTTCTTCCTAGACTGACTTCCTTTCTCTTTTATATTTGTCGATTCTTTTCTTCGTCCTTTTATTTTCTTTTTGTTTATTGCTATTTTTTGTTTGGTTAACTTTGTTTTCACGGCTTCCCTTATTATTGATTGATGACTGGTGTTCATGGAGGAATGATTCTGGCAGAGAATTATCATATCAGCCCTGAATGCATCATTGTCTCAGAAACCGTGCCAATGAGTCGTTTAGCAAATGGAGAAGCGGAGCACAATCTTCACAATCAAAGAGATCAAAGTCTATGTCAAGGCTACAGTGGAAGAAATGGAAATGTGGGCTCTGTTGTAATCAGTTCTACTACTAATCATGATGGAAATTACGAGGAAGAAAGAGCATCAAGAATATCTGTCAGAGATACTGCAGACAACATGAATGGGAACATGCAGCCAGATGTTATATCTGTATGTAGGGATAAAACTAGTTCAAATTTTTTTTTTTCCTTATAACATTGGCCTGCTTGAGAATATGAATTTATCTGTTTGCCATGTTATTTAACTGCAGAAAAAAGCCAGACAGCAGAAAGAAATGACTTTAGAAGATATGTACAATAATCAATATGATTTTGACGACGACGATGATGATAGTGACTGGGAGCCCTCACAAAAACTTACAACAGTTGTAAAGTGGTTTTGTGTCAATTGTACAATGGTTAATCTAGACGATGTTGTCCATTGTGATGTACGGTTTACATTGTCAACTTCTTTCTTGTTGCTTCGTGCTTCATCTTTAATTTTTCTTCTTTCTTATTTTTTCTTTTTTTGCTGAATGATAACATTTTCATTTATAGGTTGTGAATTTGTAACTCAATTAACTGTTTCTTAATGGACATGTGTGATTGTCTATAGTTGATCTGAGGCAATCTCCTCTATATGCAGATATGTGGAGAACATAAAGAATCAGGAATTGTTAAGCATGGATTTTTTGCATCTCCTTTCTTGAAAGAAGCAGGTCTTACTCAGAATGAGTCGGAAATAGAACGATACAAAGGTAGTTACATGTAGTTGGCTATTTGATTTGTGTCATATTGCTACCTGTCACTGACATTAATGTGTGAAAGTTTTTGTTAAGGAGCTTCTGGTCAGACCATTTTGTCTTTTGGCTATCTGATACTAAATACGCCTAGTATTGTTTTTGGAAAGAAGCCTAGCTAATGTATTTCTGTTGAATGGTTATTTATGTAGTCTATAAAGTCGGGGGAATTTATGTTTTATATTTTTCAGCTAAAGAGTTATTTCTAAATGTAGTTTTTGAATGAATCATTATAAATTTGAATATATTTATATCTATGTATATTGTAACTAATCATATTAGGAGTATTAATAAATGAGGTTCTTGTGAGTAGGAAGGAGGTCACAAAAAATGGTAAAGTGCGTTGTATCATCATTTGTTTATTGAGTTCAATGAATGATGGCTTAAATTGGATTTTCTCTGCTTGGAAGATTGGCAGAACTTGTCAAATTGGAATTTTCATCAGTTTCTAGTTGTATGCTATGCTAACCTGGGGATTTCCAAGGAATAAAATATTCAAGTCTAGAATCTGTTGGAAAAAAAAAAGGAAGTCGGGAAAATGGAGTTTTTCTGAGGATCACTCTGGAAAAATGTACTGATTATAGAGATGGAAATTCTTGCAATAGTTGATTTTCAAAGTAGTATAATAATTGATGAGTTTGCTTGCATATCTCTTAATTAGCATTATTGTCATTCCTCATATTGCAGGATTTCATTAAATATTGGAGTGTCTCCCAATTATCATCTCCCAATAATTAATGAAACTAACATTACTTTGAATCTCATGATTATGCATGATTCACTGATTGAAGGGCAATATAGTTTCTTGAAGCAAAAAATATTTCTAGTTTAGGATATCTCTTAGATTAAGGATTGATGCATGGTGAAGGGAACAATTTCATGGAAATTTTGAGAATAATCAGTTTCTTAATTGCCTCACTAAATCACAAAGATCTAGCAGAATTAATGCTTTTTTAGTCAGTAATAGCGTACCTCCTGGGATTGAGACAAGTCGTACTAATTATGTTGTTGAAGCATTTGTGGTGACCTTTTACCTACCTAATGTCTTCGACATGGAGGATTTTGAATTTTGCTTTGATAGATAGAAGGAATAATGCTAGAACCACAAAGGGGGCTTAATAATAATTTTGTTTAATTTCAAGATGTTAGCATTTTGATGAAATAACATTGTATTTTTTAATAAGGTAATTGAAATAATAATGTTTAATCATATTATTGTGCTTGTTAAACTGTTGGGTTTGGTAATAAGATAGTGCATTTTTTCTGCCACTGTCCTCAAATTTCTTGTGTGTGTAGATTCATGCTCGCGATTTTTGGTGTCAGACAATTCTACTGCTATTGGATTTGATGAGAGAATGTTGCTTCACTCAGAAGTATGTGCTGCTTTCCTGCATTTAATTTTTTGAAATTTCCTTTTGAACTTCTTTAGTATACTTATCCAAAAAAAGAAGAAGTAAACAACGCTTTTATATTTCAAATAGAGAACCAAATAGAAGGAGAAGCAAACAACCAAATAAAGAAGAATAAACCAAAAAGGAACCGAATACCAAATGCCAATGGAGAGATTTGAACCGAAGACCTCTCTTAACTTGAGCTCTGATATCATGTTAAGTCACCAATTGTTCAAGAAGTAAGTTGCTAGGAAACGGACCCAACAATGTAATATATCAAAAGCTATCCAACACACGTAAAGGGTAAACAAGAGCATTATTTTTATATATTGAACGGAAATATAACAGCCGAGATTTCAGAGATATCGGTGATTTTTTTGGAATATAATGGAAAATAACTAAAAGCAATGGATGAATAAAATATTCAAATAACAGTTTCTGTGAAAAATGATGGCCAATATTTTGGATATCAATTTGTTTGGTAATTTCGATATTAAAGCCTGCTTCACATTCTTCTTTTGAACAGCCACTCAACCCTCTTTGTTTCTATCTCCTTAACATATTAAATAATCTATTATCTCTCATTAATATCTTTAGAGTCCAAAAGTATGAAACATTTTGTATACATATTGTGCTCGTCTCCAGCTAATGTCTCAATAACAATATGCTCCCTTTTTGGCTGGGTTGGTGGGAACACTATTCTTTTATGATCATTCATGAGGTATTGGTTTATGAATTGCTCTATCACCCAAGTCTGAATAAAAAACCCTTTTGGTGGTGGTTGCTTAATTTTGGATTCTGAACATAGAGTTCTTTTAAATTGGACTTCGGTTGCTACCAAATGAATAAGTAGCATCTCTTCTTTTTTTTATTATTATTTTTTTTAAAGTAAAATTTTATAAAAGAAAGCATCAAAGGGATGCTGCCTGGATACAACAAACAAACATATACACTAAAGCCCCGAATGAACTCAATAGTTGGGAAAGCTTTCCATATAGCTAAGGTGTCTATGATATTTAATAATGTTACGGGTTTGGGTTTTTGATTTTGTTGATGTTTGGAATGTTTTGCATTTTCCTTACGAGAGGAGGAGCAGATTTTATGCACTCTTAGTGGGACGAAAGGGTGGGAAAGAGAAGGAAGGCGTGGCTCTTGGCCGCTTTATGCCTTATGTGGATAATTTGGAGTGAGCGAAACAGGAGGATGTTTCATGGAATGGAGGAACCTTTTCATAGGTTTAAGAGTTCTCATATTGCTATTGTGTACATTTTCTTTTTTTATAAGGTTACTTTAAATTAGCCAACGAGTAGGTCTCATGTGCTATGCTTTCTTTTTTATTGTTGTTGTTGTTGTTGTTATCATTATTATTTTATTTTATTTTTTGCATTTGAATGTGTACTAGCATAATTGGTGAAGGTTTCACTCAAATTGATTGTCATTGCTCAATAGTAACATATGTGGTGTGCTATTCAATGATTAGTCATAGCATAGTGATCTCTTATGCTGATTATAAATGACATTCCTTTTATTGTTTGTTTGCTTCTTGTTGTTTCTATGCTGGAGTTAGGTTGAATTGAAGTCACATCCACATCCAGAAAGACCAGATCGACTTCGAGCTATTGCTGCTAGCCTTGCAACTGCTGGTGTGTTGGTTAATCTTTGTTTCTTTTATTTTTGTTTGCGTTTTTGTTGCTACCCATATCAATTATTATTTTCTGTTTATCAGTATAAAATTTTCATAACACAGTGTACTGGGGTTATGTGGTAAATTATGGCTTCTTTTGTCCCCCAAACAATTGACAAGAATTTCAAATTTTGAACTTTTGCAGGTATATTTCCGGGACGATGTGTTCCAATTTCTGCAAGAGAAATTACACAAAAGGAACTACATACGGTAAGCAATGAGCATCATCTTGAGGCTTGCAAGGGCTAATTAAAATCCACGCATATAATAGTACTTCTATTCTATTGCTGATAATAAAACAGTGCTTCTATTCAATTTTGCTTCTGATATCTGAGACTGCTTTGAGGAAATAAATCAGATGAGCTGCAATTTTATAATTGTAGAATGTTTCTGACAGTATACTTGAATCACATCTCTCTGGTATACTGTTTTTTGTGTTTGTATGATGAGAACAATAAGCTGGGATCATTGGTCATGCATCTTAGTTCTTGGGCTGAACCTCTTCAATATAATGTTGGAACCGTGATGCAAATTTTTATTTCATAGGGTTTTGAAACAAGTACCTTTTCCATTGCTGAATCTTTGTTTTTGGAGTCTGTAGGTCCACTCTTTGGAGCACATTGAATCTGTAGAGCTTACAAGCCGTATTTTTTCTAGGTGCGTGTGTTCTATTTTTTTTCTTTTTGTTGAGTGATGCACAGGGGACCGTGTGGTGGGTGTATGTGGTTGTTGACAGATTTGTTGAGATTAGTCTTTAGATTTCTTAGTTCCTGTTGATTGGCAGCTACTTCACTCCTGATACATATGCAAATGAGCATTCAGCATGTGCTGCTAGGCTTGCGGCGGGTTTGTGTGCTGATCTTGCTTCAGCAATTTTTTCTGGACGTGCCAAAAATGGTTTTGCTTTGGTAAGAACAATTCTCAAGTCTCCTATCATGTCTGTTAATAAACCTATCAAAGCAACCAGCTGTTATTAACTTATTTTTCCCTCTCTTCTACCTCTCTCTGTCTCTGTTCTTTCTGATTCAGGTTAGACCTCCTGGGCACCATGCTGGTGTAAGGCATGCCATGGGGTTTTGCCTCCACAATAATGCTGCAGTTGCTGCATTAGCAGTTCAGGTGCTGGGGCTAAGAAGGTGCTAATTGTTGATTGGGTAATGTCAAGAACTCCTTTATAGTTTTTATGCTTCTTTGTTACTAGGTAATTTTACAATCTTGTAAATCTAATGAGAATTTATGTGCAAAACTAAGGGTATCTTACCCTGAAAAGTCAGTGACATATGTCAATGTTTCTTTATCTTTTCTTCATACTGTTTGGATAATTTTGTTTGCAATGATAGAGTAATTGCTTCCATTTATATATGATGGAGGCCTTATGCAACTACTGAATGTAATGCATGTGAGCATAACACCTCTAATTCATACATTGAAATTTTTTTGTTTCTTGCAGGATGTACATCATGGAAATGGAACGCAAGAAATTTTTGAGGGGAACAAATCGGTGAATATTTATTTGAATTAAATCTTTTTACACAAAATTATTTGAGTGAAATGATACATGAGGTGGTGGATGCTGACTAAGTTACTTTTATAGTTGGACTGAAAAGGCATAAACCAATTCCTGTGCATAAAATGTTAGCTTTTAGATTTAGAGATTTCTTGATGGAGGTTCATTGAACCTACAATTTTAGTATTTGACAATAATGTATAAGTTTTTCAAGTTAAAAATTTATGCACAGTTATTTTTCTGAAATTTCTTACATTCCATATGCATTTGTTATCTGATTGACAATTTGACACCAAGCATCGTTTTTCATATAAATATACATACATAAATTTTCCTCTGAATGAAAATTTCTAACTGCTTGTGCAGTTGGTGTAGTTCTAATGTATTGCACTGATGAGGTTGGGCATATGTGTAGGTCTTGTATATCTCCTTACATAGACATGAGGGTGGGAAGTTCTATCCTGGTACAGGTGCAGCTCATGAGGTTGTTGATTCTCTCTCTCTCTCTCCCCTCACCCTGTCTCTTGGAATCGATTTGTAATCTCTGGCAGATAATTATTTGTTTAGTACTTTAGTGGAACATATGTTACGGACATCACAGTTTTTTGTTGTGAAAACTTGTACATATTGAATTTACCTCCATAGGATTGCCATACGAACTCCTTGTGGCTATGGATAATGTTCTTAATGATTTTGTCTCTTTTCCGTTTTTCTATTGGCTTAATTCATGTTATTGCGTAATTGATTTTTTCTTTTTGCAGGTAGGTACCAGGGGTGCAGAAGGATACTGTGTGAATGTTCCATGGAGTCATGGAGGAGTGGGCGATAATGATTATATTTTTGCATTTCAACATGTTGTGCTACCTATAGGTTATTATTTTATTTCTAATTTGAAAGAAAGGAAGGTCTCTGCATTTTCTTTTATTTTTGTTATTAAGGGTATAGTTCGGGAGGGATCTTATGTCATTTTGATAAAAGATTTCGTTCTTTAATTACTTTTATCTTCTAGGTGGACAGACTAACAAAAATATTATCATGAGTAAATTAACGGTGCTGAGTTGATCACTGATACTATTCTTGTTTGATAATTTTTTCTTGACATGTGCCCTTGGTGAATATCCTGATCTCCTATTACTTCTGTTGTGAAGTGAAAAGAAAGATCTGTACCTTTCAAGAAACATCAATGGGGATCTTATTGGGTTGTTTACAGTCATTTGTAAAGTAAGACCAATAATGTAATACAAGAAATTAATTCCAACTCTAAAGTCTGCACTATGGCATTGAAGGATTTGACATGAAAATGATATGATCCTAACCAAGATTCCTGTTTAATATGCTGACAAAAACAAATGTGCAACACTCATGATCCACAGTCTAGTGTTTATATAAGTTGATAGTCATTGTTAATGTAAAATTGAACTAGATGAATACTAACTTGTGTTGATTAATTTCCTGGCCTTAAAGCTAAGATGCGATGTGAAGTCCTGAAGATCTTCAATTCTTGAAATCATTGGATTTTGTTCGTATTTTATTTTTGTTTTTGTTTCTTTATGGGGTTATATTCTAAGCAGCAGAAACACTTCACAAAGGAGGAGCTATGCCCATGTCTGACGCTGACACCACTCCAGAAACCTGTCGTCACTTCTTGAACAATCTCAGACACTTGACAACACCTTGCAGACATTCCCCACTATGCTCTATAGGTTTAATCTCTTAATAGGAATAACGCCCGGCGTTCTTGGAATGAAACTACTCACCAAATGTGTTTGAAATCATTTCTAAAAAGAATACATCATATGTATGACTACATAGAACATGCAACGCCAACTCTGAGCACAGCAAAAGAGTATAGCGTTAAGGATAAATTTAGCAAGACAACAAGTACTCGGAGTTTGCATTATATACATGATACGTGTGGAGCTTTATCTTCCACATTTTGTAATTTTAACTAAAAAATGCGTAAATAATTAGTTAATTTGCATTTTTATACAATATGCACGAAAGATATTTGAATATATTGTGTTTCAGTGTTCATGACCTACTTGATTAGGATTTGTCATGTCAAAGAGCTCGTGTTGTGTCCTGTGTCTATGCTACATAGGCTACAACTGTTCAGGCTTTGTTCTCATTATTGTATTGCACTTGCGATTTTGGTTGTTCTTAAGATTGAGCTTGTTTTGGATATATAATATATACCTTTAGTATACTTTTTTTAGTCTAATATCCAGCCATACTATATTCCATTCTGGCTATCGTTGTTTACTTTTGGTTATTGCCAAAAATATATTTAGTGATATTTAAACCACACTTGATTGCAGCTTCTGAGTTTGCCCCTGATTTCACCATCATATCAGCAGGATTTGATGCCGCAAGGGGTGATCCCCTTGGCTGCTGTGATGTAAGGATTTTCTTCTCAGCTGAATAGATCTTTGTCTTTGTCACTTATTAGCTGACATCCATTTAATTTGTGGGTATATCATATGCAAGAGCTTCATGGTTGCTTTCTTAGTGTTTTTCATATTTCAAGGCCTTGTTAACTGAACAGATTGATGATTTGTGTCATTCTCATAGTTTTCAATCAGATATCAGGATTCAAATGTTTATTCTAGGCTTCATTATTTCTTGTAGGTAACTCCTGCCGGCTTTGCACAAATGACACATATGTTGAATGCTCTTTCTGGTGGAAAGCTGCTTGTTATTCTTGAGGGCGGGTTTGTGATTTACTTTTGGTCCTTGGTTTTAATAATTCAAATCTTTGCTTTACGTGAAATCTAACTGGATTAATGTACTCATCTACAGCTATAATCTCCGATCAATATCATCCTCTGCTACTGCAGTGATTAAGGTGAGATTAGTTCTTTAATTCTTAAAGCAAATATGGTTCGTAGTAGTTGGGAAGTTCCAACTCCCTTTAAAGTATGTTTTAATTATATGCTGTGTTCTTTTCTGTCATTTGTTTGTTTTAACTTGAATATATACAGTTAGTTCATGGTGTATGGTCATCTTGTTGAGAGATTCTTGAGATTAGTTATAGAAAGTAATATTAGACATTAGTCTTATGAAGGGTCAAGGCAAGGTGAAGACCTTCTCTGGTTTGCACTTAATATACATCATGAAAATCTCTTCTGTTTGACGTCTATCAAGTCCTGATGGCATTCATGCAGTCTAAACTTCTGTTGTTGCTTTGAGTAATGAAAATATGAACCAGTTCATTGCATTCTAGAACAATTTTGACAAAATGGTCAGGGTTCATGGCAAGACTCCTCAAGGATTTTGGATAGAATTTCAGAAAAAGGGTAGTACCTGGTCTTGATTAGAAGAATAATATTTTTTGCCTGAGTTTAGCAATTGTCGCATGCTTTTCTTGACAGAATAAATTTTAAATACACACTATTTCTGTCCACACCCACCATTTAACGATTATTTTTATGATAATTTTACCCTCAAGTACAATTATTATTATTTTTTGATTGGCACCAAAAGTTAAGATATATTAAAAAAAGAAGGGGAAAAAAAAAATCAGTACAGGGAGGGGACAACAAAGAGTCCTCCAGAGAAGAACATAAATAGTGGTTGCTCTTTTTTTCTTTTGTTGTTGTTGTTGTTGACAACTCAGTATCTGGTCCACTGGACCAACTAATCCGGGAGATCAATCCCACAGTCCACTAGTGGGGGGGCCAAGTAAAGTTGGGCCAAAGCTGCTCCATATGGACTGGCCCCATGAAATTGTTTGCACCTAGTAGGTTTTGAACCTGAGACTTGGGAGGAAGCACACCCCCAAGCTTCAGGCCCCAAGCCTTGACCACCAGGCCAACCCCTTGGGGTTAGAATGGTTGCATTTGAGGAGGTGGATTTGTGAATTGTTCACAGCTTTAGGAGTTCGTCGCTTGTAAGTTCATCATATAAGCAGTGGAGAAACTGATTTTATAGCCAAGCAGGGGGCTCTATTCTTGAATATCTCTATATCCTCTTTCGTGTTCCTGTTTACATTCTGTGTAGTAGAAGTTTTGTTTGGAAGAAAGACCTTTAGTTCCTTTTCACAAATCTTCTCATTATTGATGAACTTGTTGCTTGTCGTACTAAAGAAGGAAAATGGAAGCCTTACTATGTCATTCATGCATTAAAATGAAGTGCAGGCAACAAATTATTTACCAAAAGAAAGATCCAATCGTCTGATGATTTGGAATGGTATTATGTTTAAATTATTTATGCTTAAAAATACTGCTATTTTGATACAGTGGAGAATGAAATGAACATATGGGTTAAGATTTGAGCAATAACATTACTTTTAGTCAAAAAATGATTATGCATTTCAGCCCAGGCTTGTAAATGCTACAAGCTTTTTTGACAATTTGGTATTTTTGGTTAACCAATGACTACTTGTACGTCCTACATATGTCAGCCTACGCGATTAGTTCTTTTTGATACTTCATATAAGATATAGAAGAGGTGGGATGTAACTCTCTCTCTCTCTCTCTCTCTTTAAAGTAAGACGGCAAAAATGAATGAAGTTTTGATTTTCCCATCTCGGAGATTGGACAGAGAAACCCTGCACAAGCATGAGTGG
The DNA here is from genome assembly GCA_030407325.1 of Camellia japonica. Taxonomy (NCBI): domain Eukaryota; kingdom Viridiplantae; phylum Streptophyta; class Magnoliopsida; order Ericales; family Theaceae; genus Camellia; species Camellia japonica. Next base: position 14,981,393 of record JAPPVO010000010.1, read on the forward strand.
AAATTCAACGTGTTGTGTCCTTGATTGTATAATGTGGGCTTTATAAACATTCCTTTATACAAGGTCTTTTTCGTTGGTGTTGTGTGTGAGTGTGCACAGGCGCAGAGCGTGCCAATTCATTCTATCCTTGATTGATATCATGTGGGTTTTATTACACAGTTATTAATGTGATGTCTTTCTGTTTATGTATGTGCATCTCCTTTGACTTGGCATCTCTGCGATGAAGGTCTTGCTTGGTGAAAGTCCTGGATGTGAAGTGGTGAATGTTGTACCATCTAAATCTGGATTGGTAACTGTTTTGGAAGTCCTGAAAATTCAGATGAACTTCTGGCCTGCACTGGAATCTTTCTATTCAAAATTGCACTCACAATGGGGACCGTACGCTTTTCAGGACAGAAGTGAGTACAATTCCTTTTTGTAAACACCAAGCACCCCCCCCCCCCCCCCCCCCCCCCCTCTCTTTCCATATGGTTCAAGAAAAACATTATGACTTTAAGTAGCATTTCTCACTTCTGCAGTAAATTCCAAGGTAGGCATTCAGAGGGAGAGAGTAACCCTCTTGATTATACCTTTTATCCCTCTAATTATTGCTAGTTGAGTGAGGTACCATCTACATGGAAGATGCTAGATGGTTGTTTAAGATTCATCTTGTCAAATGTTTTGACATAAACGACCTTGCTGAGAAAAGAATACTCATGACCTGCTTAAAGAACTAGGGGAAGAAGGATTTGAGAAGTCCTGATAGAATTTAAACCTTCTTGAGTTTATTATGAACCAGAACTCAAAAGGTTTCTAAACCATCTTCTATATGATATTTTGAATTTTATTTTTTATTCTATTTTGCATGACCAATATGCTTGCCTAAAATATTCTGTCAGCACTTACATGCCTCGTGTGGGTATCCATATTACCAACCTTTAGTAGGATTACATACCATATCCAACAGTGCCTGACACCTGCACTCCCTGAATGCACCTAGACATTCATTTGAATCTTCTTCAACTTCTTGATGATTGAAAATGAAGTTTAAAACTTCAGACACTTGGCTGACATTTGATAATGTTGAGTACTTCTGGAAATAGCATGAAAAACCACACGGACTGTCCCATCATGCCCATGAAATTTGTTTTCATCGGATAGATATTTCGTTGTTGGAGCCAAGTGAAGTACACAGACAGATTAATTGCCTTGTCTTAAAATATGCTGAATTTTCTATCTATTCCCTATGGCTTCGATTGGAATAATGTGCAATCATCTGTGAGGTTCTTATCAGGATGGAATTTGAGCATATGCCTTTGTAGGCTTGAACTCTTGTTTATATAATTTTGCAGTTTATTATGAATGTTTAGGTTTTGGGGTTAGTGCACTGTGCATGGCTTAACTTCTTATTCCGTAAATGACCTGACCTCTTCTAGCACTGAAATGGTTGAGGAGCACTTGCTATTCCATTTTAGCCGACATATTTTACATGGATGCCGCAATGGATAGGCATTATGATTAGAAAAATCACTCTCATATTTGTTCACTGCAGGAATGTAGGACGCAGAAAACTGTCAAAATGACCATTTTTTTTAAACATTTAGAAGACTTGAGTTTGCAAGAGTTTTTAAGCTTTTATTTTGCTTTTTTATTTCATTTTTTTAACGAGGAACTTCTGGCAATGGATTGAATTCTCATGGACTAATATTTTCTGATCTTCATCTGCAGAAAAACAGTCAAAAAAGAGACAGCGGTCGGTGGTACCAATATGGTGGCAATGTGGGCAAAAAAGGTGGTTGTATTATGTCTTGTCCGGGCACCTTGGTTTAAAATCAAAGCGGTTTTGAGTATCATTTTGTGTGATATTTCATGCATCCCTTGTAATTTTGCTGTGTAGTTCAGTTCAGGGGAATTGTTTTTTAGAATTTTATTGCATCAAGAGATCTCAAAATGTTACGGATGTTTACAACCCCCCCCCCCCCAAAAAAAAAAAAAAACATAGGAAAGAAAAGAAAGATTGCCAAATCTCTCTCAATTTGATATTGATTTTTATTGTTTTAAATGTTTCATTGGATGGATCCGAATGTTGGGATTGAGATAGTATGTGAGGAAGGTAGATTCAAATTAAGTTTGTTGTCCCGAAGACGATTAACAATCAACATCAGTGGGGTTCATACGGAATTATGACTGAAAGATCGGTTTTTGGACTTGAGCTTTCAAAGGAAATAATGTTGTCTTGGCAGAGACGGCGATGTATAATTGGGACACCTTTATTTATCCCATTCTGTTGCAACTACGAAAATGGGGATGAATGAAACATATATGAAATAAATGTGATGGTCAGTCCTCAATTATTGCATTTATTTATTCATCTTTTTTGTTTATTGTTTTGGTTGGGAGAGGGGAATAGGAGAAAGTGATCCCGGGCCAAAGATCTTCTGATCTCAGATATCTGCCCCTTTGTTTGAAACCCACACAACCATTAGATTATGTCTTGGGATTACTATGCCGTGAATTTTTAATGATCTAACTTTATGTTTGTAAAGAGTTTTGAGATAGGGAGATAGGAAAATTGGGAATAGTGGATCGTGGTGTTCAAATTCGGGTAAAATGAAGTAATGTGTATTGGATAGAATCCTTTGATTAAGAATTGTTCCACATTTAAAACCTTGGTTTTGAGTTAATGTTTGTCCTTTTGATTCACAGAAGGTTGAATCAAGACAGTTCTGAAAGTCTTGACTACAATTATCCCAAGTAACAAAGGGAACATCAAAAAGGAGTGTAGTTATTGTATATTCAGAATATGGGGTTCAATATCTGATAAGAAAACATTTCAAGATTGTGTCACTGCACTTCAGAAATAAGCAAAATCCCTTTGTAGGATTGTTTGTTATTGGTGCATTGTTGGAGGCGCCATTGGGTATGCCACCGGGACAACATATGGTGGATGGTGGTGGTGACCTGGAGGAAGCATAACTGGAGTACCAACTGCCGACCCCATATGACCCATATGGCCTGGGGCAGCTACTGGATGCCCTACAGGTGCTCCTCCGTACATGCCCAAACCGGGCATATTTGGTGGTGCCCTATGCTTCACTGGTGGTGGTCCAATAGCTGATGTTGTTGTTGGGTTCGCCGGGTTTGTCTGTTGACCGGTAATGGGTGGTTGTTGAATCGGAACATCACCACTGCCACCACCACCATTGACGCTGGTGATGTCGTGGATGCTGGATCGCCTTCTATCTCTGTTCATAGAGTTCAATCGAATGAAGTATTTCTGGGCATGGCTTGCAACTTGTGTTGGAGTCCTTGATATCACAAAGTTCCTTGATATGCTTCTCCAGTCCCCTTTACCAAACTTGTCCAAACCAAGCAAAAACAGCCTGAAATTCAGAACAAACAAAAAATTGAGATAAATTAAGCAATCCTCAATGGTTACTCATAATCTTTTCTTTTAATATTTTTTCCTAGTGTGCATATTAATTTAAGTTTAATAATTTTTCAAGTTCGAGATGATTTGAGTTAAGCTTGAGTATCTCAAAACTTTGAGAAGCCAAATTTGAGCATGAGCTTGATTATTTAAACTAAACTTGAGTTCAAGTTCAGCTAATTTTTAGTGAGTAGAATTCGAACACTTTAAAATTCAAATCGGTTCATTTGCAGTTTTAATAATGAGAAACCTCTTTAAAGGTGTTTTTGGATTCATTCCTAATCTCAAATACTTGCATTAGAATTCAAACTCAATACGTCTGAGTTTATTAATTGCTAGACTACCCGTTTGAACTCAATTCACTCAATATTATCATGAAAAATTTTAAGTTCACATAATTCGATTATGTAACTAGACACAACCCTCTGACATTGGTAAGACCGACTCCTCATGAGAGAATTGTATTTAATTCTATAATTGAATTATGTGCACGTAAAATAACTGTAATTATCACAAGTAGGGGGTTGTTTGGTTGAATTTACCTATGCTCTTCTTCCGTCCATGGAATTCCCTTCCTTCTCTCTTGCTCCGACCTAGATCCTCCCTTCCCTCCTCCGCTGTGCCCGGCTGAGTCATGTGCCACTGCCGCCAACCCCGAAAACCCACTTCCATAATTGCAGCTTGATCTCTTATCAACAGCAGTGTTTGTGACTCCATGAAAACCATGGTGGTGGTCCTTGCTTGATGATGAAGAAGCTTCTTCTCCAACATAGCTCGGGACCGGTATGTGACCGGCTTCAATGGCAGCAACATCATCAACTAGTAACTGGTAGTGTTGCTTCAATTCTTCAATGGTTTTACTTGGAACCATTGAAGCAATCTTGTCCCACTGCTCTTTTGATGAGTCATCTTCTGACCAGTGCATTGCAATGGCATTTTCAAATGCTTTCTCTTCTTCTTTACACCATACTACTATTGCTGACGCTGAAGATGAAGATGACATGTTTTTGATGAATTGTGTGTGTGAAAGAGGTGAGTATGTTGATGGGTTTTGTTGTGGGAAGTTGTTTTTGTTTTTGGGTTGGAGAAAGAGAGAGAGGGGGGAGAGGAAGAGGAGGGGAGATGCGTAGGATAAGAGGAGGGAGGAGTGGGGAAATGGAGTGTAGGATAAGGATGGGTTTCAAATGTATTAATGGAAAGGAGGACCACATTGAGGGTTGAAGGGATGGGCTGATTTGTCATATTCATGGAAAAAATGACACAAAATTCTCTCTCTCTCTCTCTCTCTCTCTCTCTCTCTAGACTTGCAATATGTCAATTTCAGCCTTGCAAGTTCGTATAGTTTGTGAGGTTCTTGAGGCAAGTGTGTAAGGTCTGAGTAGGCTTTGAGACACATAACATGGCCATGTAAAATGATAGCAAATTGACATATGTTAAAAGTATCTTTAATGATAAATGTTATAATAGTATTATCATTATTATAATTTAGTAATAAATAATAATAAATTATTTAAATTATAGTAATGGTGCTTTAATGGTTAGATGCTATTTTAATAAATCTCAATCAATTTTGTTAAGTTTTTTGATTGTCTAGTGTTGGTTCTATGTTTGGTTCTTTGTGTGCGTAGCATTGCTATTGCTGAAATTGTCTGAAATATGAATAAAAAATGAAGGGAGAGAGGTTTTGCCTAAGTTGACACATATGGTAGCTGCCATATGGCACCAACGGAGCATCACTTTTCATCTTTAGCTGCCAAATTATAGCAATGATAACTCCAATGATAAATCATTAAAGATGCTCTTATGTATTTATGTTATAGGACAAATTTATTTATTTTAAATATTTTGTTGTTTGTAGGTATGGTTGAGATGATATATACATATATTGTTTGTTGTGTGGGGCCAAAAAATTAATAAAATTCATTCGGTGATGCGTATCAGTCTTCAAAATAAAATTTATTTATTTTTTATTTTCTTCACAAATTGAAAATTCAAATGCACCCTATTAGATTGAATTTCAACTCTCTCTCTACTTTGCCCAAAATGGGTGAGGAAAATGACTTGGAAACAAGATTTTTATACAAGATTTATCACAATTCACAAAAATAATGTAATAATGACATTTGTAAAAATAGAATCTATTCTAATAAAATTTTAATTTTAAAAATAAGAGAATTCAGGTTGTCATATAATTTTGATTTAAAATTATTTTTGAGGTTTCTGTTTATATAACTCTACTCAATCAATAAAATTCATTTAGCAATACATGACAACCCTCAAATTAAAATTAGGAAAATGGCTGGTAGCTCGAAAGTGAATGGTCGAATGGGTCGAAAATATTCTCTTACCGGTAAGAGAATACAAAAAAAGCCTAAAACGACGTCGTTTTGAGATTTCGAGCCATTCGACCCTCTGATATTTCGAGCTACCAATCGGAGTTGTTAAAATTAAAGACTATGCTTTTCATCTATATATATATATATATATATATTTTATCTGTAATTCGAGATTCAAATAGAATAACAGTATTTCAACTGCCATTCTCTCTCTCTCCACCTTTCGTAATCAAGAAAATTAAAACATTGTTGTTCTAGCTTAAAAGTTAGATTTATTTTTCAAATTCAGTAATGTGACAATGAATTAAAATATTTAAAATAATTATTTCTCTTTCTCATATATTCTCTAATCATTAGTCAATCATTTCTCTTATATATCATTATGTCTCGAAAGTGAGTTTCAAAAAATAAACTTATATAGTATCATTTTTTATAAATTAATCCGATGATATATGGTAGCCCTCAAATTAAAATTGGAAGGCATGCTTTTCATTTTTTTTTCTTCAATAAATTTAAAATTTAAACATAATTTTAAATTGAAACGTATCTTTTTTTTTTTTTTTTTTTTTTTTGTTACAGGAAAATCCTCCATTCCCTTCCGCAGGTCCAAGGCAGCGCCCCTTGTAGAGATCACCAGGGTATCCTGTTAGCCGTTCCAAGCGAGGAGAATATAACCTGGGAACTTGCCCCGACCTCTCAAGACAAGCTCTGCTTAAGTCAGGTTTTGCACAGTGAGGGAGCATTGAATCCACACAAGGTGCTGATTAGACAACTTGAGGTTCAACCTCCTAACCAACTGTGTTTCGCCCAGGAGATTAGTCAAGGGGAAGGGAATTAAACCTGTGACCTTAGAGCTTAAATCCCAAACTTTAAGCACAATGCCACTCACCCCTGGATTATTGAAACGTAACTCTCTCTTTCATCTTTGCCGAATATTTATAATTTGGGTTGAGAAACTTTGCAATCATTGAGGAAGAGAATGAGAGTTGAAGCCAAGGCCACCAGAATATTTGATATTTCTAGTGAGGGAGCATATCACTCTCCACTTATAGTTCTAGGCCACACTCGCTTTTGAATTCTCAGTCTCACGCTTTATATATAGAAAAAGACATTACTGCTGATGAGAAATATACACAAAATCTATATCAGTAAGGTTATGCATATTAGGGGAATCACATAATCAAACACAGAAATATATAGGCTGGACAATTAGTAGAATAATCGAGTGGTTAATCGGCTATCATTTTATCGATTGTGGCTATCATCTTGTCATTCAGTCGATTATCCGATCGTCTAGTCAGTCGATTGACTATCATCTTGTCGATCGTGACTATCATCTTGTTATCCGGATGATCATCCCAGTTGTCCGACCTATATGTTTCTGTGTTTGATTCTGTGCTCCCCCTCTGTGTGCGTAGCATTATTGAATATATATAAAAATTAGCAATTAACACACACAGTGGTGGAGCTAGAAAAATAATTTAGAAGGGGGCACTTGTTAATTAAAATTTTAAATTTTTTTCCTCATAATCAATAACAATAGATAATAATTTTTAAATTAATATTACGTACAAAATCTTAAATATTTAATATAAAATTTTAAAATTTTTTGTTTTTATAATTGATCATGTGAAAAATCAGAATTGGAAATATATAGTATTACTTGTAACTAGTGTATTATAGGCTATGCAAAAGAGTCTTGTATGTCTTATAATAGATTATATAATAATATATAAATAATAATGATACCACATTATCATCGATATATGATATTACTAATCAATAGTAAAATAACGTATGGAAGGTGAATCACACTTGTTAAATATAATTAACAATTCAATAATTTTTCATTTTCGTAGTGGGGTTAACTATGTCTATATATAAGTGATGATTTGATATTACTGTTGCACTAAATTTTTTTAATAATATGATTTGTTGTAATTTTTTCATTTTCAATTAAAAACCATAATTATTTTCATAATTTGAAAAATGTCATTAAGAAATCATTCTAAATGTTATTTCTATATAAATTTTTTATGGTTAATTATTTCCCTTATATGCAAAAAAAAAAAAAAAAAATTACAAAACCTAAGAGGGGGCACGTGCTCTCCTAGTCCCTTCATAGTTCCGTCACTGAACACACGTGATATGTATGTAATTTAAGTAAGTAAAAATAAAAAAAAAAAAATTAATATCACAATAAATATATTATTTAAGTGATAAGAGTTTTCTTTCCTAAATTTAAGATCAAATTTAAAGAGAGAAATAAGATATACTTGATATAAAAATAAATAAATAAAAAACAAAAAGTAAAGACTTAAACATCAAAAAAATATAAGCGGTTAAAATGGACAACTTATTTTTTAGTAGTTTTTTGACTTTCGATTTTTTTTTTTAAATTTTTTTTTTTGGGACTTTCTTTTACTAAAAAGCTAACTTTCCAGATAATCCTTAAATATAAATCTCATAATATATAATTAATATTTTTTGAGATATTTTTTTATGTATAAATTTTAAGGTAAACTACCGATAGGTCTTAATAGTTAGACTTAACTCTCATAAAGTCTTATTGAAAATAAGTCTTGATAAAATTGAAATTAAAAAATATTTTTTGTGATAATTTTTTACATATTATTAAAAATTAATAATTAGTAACTTTTTTTGTTATGATTTTTATAAATTATTACTAAAACTTATAATTAATAATATTTTTTATGACAAATTTTTTCATAAAATTTATTAAATAATAAATCTACTTATTAAGACTTAATCACCCTAAATTCTATACACATATCTTTACTTATTTGCTGATTGGTATGCCGTCTATTTAGTCAACAAAAGAGGCTTTGCCACAAGTTTCAACCACAATATGAAAAGCCAATTGACCTTTGCGGTCCAATGGCATTCAAGGGGGGTTGAAAATGAAAAAATCTTTAATTGAAAAATTCATCTATTCAAACCCTCATCAATGACTATATTGTGGGGTTGTTTCGAGAAGATGTTTAAATATTAGTTTTTGATTTTTAATCAAATTTTTTATTTTTTAAAAAAATTATTTAGAGAGTTGATAAAAAGTTATTTTTAAATTTTTTTTTTGATTTAATATTTGATTATACTGTCACATTACAATCAAATAACTAAATTACTCCACCTAATTTAAAAAATTTACATTTTTACATATGTGACTCATTTTGCAACTGAAGAGTATAGCAGTAATTTCTCAAGTAACTTTTAACTATTTTCCCAAATGATTTCGATACCCAAAAAAAAAAAAATTTCAAGCTTTTTATCCAAGCTGTAAAACACAACTTTTATCTTTATTTCCAAATGACACCAGTATATCAATGTGTAAAGTAATTTTAAATATAAAATTAATTTTCACATAATGCGACATAAATGTGATATAAAAAATAAATTTTACAGATTCCACGTGAAGACTCATCTCATTTATCTTTTATTTATGAAAATAACACAGTTGTATGTGTAATGATGATGATGTGAAACAAACAAAATTACTTGATCTTGGAATTTAGGAGTCATTAAAAATTAAAATTGAAATGGTTTTTTGTTATATATATTTAACTAAATATGAATATAATTTAATGTTAGAAAAACATGATGATGTCAAGAACAATAAAAAAATACTATTTAAAAGTGTGTTACATTACAGATGTCATTATCCTTCAGACGTTGTAACAGATAATGGTAAATCATTTCTAAAATACAATAAAAACCCAACTTATACACTAATAAAAATTGAGTCTGAATATCTTTGGTGATGCCAAAAAATAAACAACTTTTGGAGTTACGTTTATGCAAAAAACACAACTCAAAAAAGAAGAGAAAAAATAGAAAAATTGCCTTATAAGATAGCCTTGTGAATATAGGAGAACAATAAGCACAAATTTTTTTCCCCTTTTTTGGGTGTATTATGAGAGTGCCCAAATCTAATCTTTATATAGATTACACTATATTTAAAGGGAAAAGCGGGGGAGCTCGAGGGGGGTGCCCCCGAATCCCCCGAAATTGTCTTTTTTGGCAAAAAAAAAAAAATGCAAGGCAAAGTAAAAAAAAAAAAAAAAAAACAGTTTACTTAAAATGGAAATTAGGGGGATTAGGGGGATATTTTTAGGGGATGTAGCATTGTTGATATTTAAATTCTTGTTGGACTTTGAGTTTGCTTATATTAGGGCGTTTTACGGTCAGATCATTGCTAGTCATGATTGATAAAAATCAATCACTTGGTTTGGATTTAATTTTTTAAAATTTGATTTTTTTATTTTTCATATATTTTATTTTAGTAAATTTTTAAAATTTTAAGTAATTTTTTTTACTTTTTAAATGCACCTTATCTAGATGTATCTAAAAATAAAAATATTTGTAAAAAAATATTTTAAAAAATTAATAAATATACAAAAATATAAAAATAAATTGAATTTTGTAAATTTTTTTTATATTTTTGATATTTAATATTTTTTTAAAAAAATTACAAATATTATACTTTTCAAGTGTATTTATAATATTGATCACACGCACAAGTGCCCAAGTCGCCAAGGGAAGCAGGGTGCGTTCTGTGTGCTAGAAGGCACAACACAGTGTTGTGAGGTTCATGGGGTCTTGTTCCGGGCCAATGTCGTTGATCTGAATTGTTTATATTGTAAGATTTATTGAATAAATTATTCATAAAAAAATTTAGATTAATTAAATATCTATAACCTCAAAACAAGACTGTATTTCTTTTTTAAAAAATAAATAATTAATATAATTTTGATAATTTATTTTAAAACAGTTAAGACTTGATCCTAGAATTATACATGTCTATTGATTTTATTTTTTTATAAATAATATACCTGATAAATTTTATAATATGAATCATTCAAATCATTCAAATAATTTCAGAACGCATCTCTATTAAGCCACACATGTTGTACAACACCGTGTTGTGCCTTATCAAAAGCGTACAATTGCCCTCGCCTGAGTGGGTTGGTTCTCTTTGAATTTTTAAAAAAAGGGAAATTATCTATACCTCTCTCTTGAGATTTAACTAAATTATAAATTTTTCTTGAAATTTTAAAAATTACATCTCGCCTCTCAAAGTTTATATTCACATAATAATTTAACATTTACCATTAACTAAACGTTACGAATGGTTAGTTGACATCACCAAAATATAAATTGATAGACGATATTGCCCCTGCTGAAATCCCTTTGATAAATCAACAAAATTTACAATAAAATTATGTTAGATGAAAAAAAAATTAAGTTTTTGGAACCATGTTTGATTTGTTGTTTAAAAACAAAATTCAGAAATTTTTTTTAAAAAAGTAAAAACTAATTTAATAAAAATAAATATGAAAAAATATATTTAATTTGTAAAAATTATTTCTAACCACTCAAAAGATAAAATTATATAAAAATAATAATAATTTCTTATTTCTTAACCAAATTAATTTTTATTTTTTTTTAAAAATAATTTTTAAAAAAATTCTAAAAATCAAACCAAACATATTCTAAGAATTTTTTGACAAGCCATTTTTTATGTTTTTAACTTATTTAATTATTTGTTAATCTTATGATATTTTCACGATCTGACACTACATCATATACAAGTTTTAGAGACCAATTTTTTTGATCTCTAAAAGTGAAAATTTTGTTACAAAAGACATTTAAGAACTAATTTCTATTGTCGTAAGGATAATCGCTAAAAGGTTGCCCTGAAAAGTAACAAATAAGGCTTTTAACGATAAAATTTCGAAAATGTCAATAATAAATAGACTTTTAGAGACAAAATAATTTAATCTCAAAATAATTTATTTTTTGAGACAAAAAATTTGATACCAAAAAGATAATAATTAATCACTAATATTCAATTTTCGTTGTTAAAAATATAATGACACTTTTAACAACCAAAATATTTAGTCTCCTAACAATAATTTTATCTATAAATTTTGATCTCTAAAGCCTTAATTTTTTGTAGTGTGATAAGTGTTTTTCCATTTTAATTTTGCATTTCATAACTAATTCGAAAATGATAATTTAGCTAAACCTCAGGGAGAATCTGTAATTTAACTAAATAAGTGCACTTAGGGGTTGTTTAGGGTGTCTTAAATAAGTGTACTTTTTGGCTTTTTAGACTAAAAAGTTGAGGAGAAAAATATGATTGTTTAGGACAATTTTTTGTCTTTTTATGAAAAAATATGTATTCAAATATTTTTGTAAAATGGAAAAATTACATTTTTACCCCTACGTGACAGAATCATCAGTGACGGCGGCAGAGGAAAGTACGGTTGGGTTGAAAGGTGCATGAGGCTTCATGGGTACTGTTCGACCGTGGGGCCCACCAAGGGTCCCATTTCGATAATCTGAACCGTTAATGTGTAGAACTCGTTGAGTACTATACGTCTATAAAAAATCACTTTAATCGGATATCGATAGCTATCTGATCAAAACAATTTTGTATGAAATTAATGGATGGTGAAAAATAAACGGTTGAAAAAAAATCTGATTCGATCACATAGCTATCCATATCCGATTAACATGATTTTTTACAGGCATATAGGACTCGATGAATTCTACACATTAAACGGTTTGTATTATCAAAAACGGACCTGTGGTGGGCCCTCACGGGCAGTGACAAAGCCAAGAAATTAAATCAGAGGGGGCACTTATTAATTATACTATTAAATTTTTTTATAAAAATATTTCACATAAATTTTTACCATTAACTTCAAGAAAGATAAAATAATAATAATAATAATAATCAGTATGTTTGGTTTTAGTTTTCTGAATTCAGTTTTCTGAAAACTAAGTATTTTATTTTTCGTATTTTTTTTTTGTTTTAGTGAATATTTTTTAAATTTTAAATAATTTTTTTACTTTTTTAGATGCACATTACTTAGATATATATCCAAATAGTAAAATATTTGTGAAAAAATATTTAAAAAAATTAATAAATACACAAAAATACGAAAAATGTACTGAATTTTCATATTATTTATATATTTTTTGGTAATTAGTGTATTTTTTAAAGATTTTTTTCACAAATATTATACTTTTTAGGTATATTTATGTTAGGTGTGTTTGAAAATTAAAAATATTTGCTTAAAATATTAAAAAAATTTATTAAAAACATTAAAATATGGAAAATAAAAATGTAGAATTTTTTGAAAACAGTTTTTTGAAAACTAGAACCAAATAAGCTAAATATTATTTGTAATTAGTGTATCATGGACAATATTAAAAAAAGTCATGGATATAAAGTTTTAAATAAATTATATAATGATAATGTAATTTTTATACAAAATATGCGTAAAAATTCAATATTAATAGTTATACTACATCATTAAACATGTGATATCACCAACCAATAGTAAAGAAACACATGGAGAATGAACGCTACATGTCAAATGTAACTAACAATTCAATAAATTCTATATTTTCATTAAGATTAATTATGTTTGCATGTCAATAGTGATAGACATTACTATTATACTGATATTTTCATAGATAAAATATCGTAATCATTTATTTTCAATCAAATGACAATTATTATTCTTATTATTTTAAAAATATCATTGACATTTAAAATAATATTTTTATAAATTTTTTATTTAAAATATTTTCTTTATGTTTGCTTTAAAAAAAAAAATCCAAAACCCGGGGGGGCACGTGACCCCCTGGCCCATGTTAGCTCCGTCCCTGCTCACGGGCCCAACATTACCCTCCAACTTAATAAATATATACATCTAATTTTTTTTTGGTTCATTTGAACAGACCAATAAATACTGAACCATCAATCAGAAACAACGCTGTCTAGTCGTTGTTTGTATTAAAATATTGTGAAAATTAATTTTTTTATATTTTTAATTTGTGAATAGTGATAATTTTTTAATTTTTTTAATAACTTTTTAACTTTTTGAATTTTTCCTGGTATGCCAAACCAGGCCTAAATCTCAAGGGGGTATAAGTAATTTGCCCTTATTTGTCAAAAGAGCATTTTAGTCAATTTATGATATCCGTTAACGGCGTTAATTGCAATATGATGTGATGTAATTTTCAAAATCTCAGAAAAAATTTGTAATTTCGTTAAACCACGTAATTTGCCCTTTAAAAAAAAAATCTTTCATAACTTTATTCATTAAAATATTAATTTTTTTAATTTTTTTTTAAAATTTTTATTTGTATGCGAGACAAGATTTTATAAATGCCAGTAAAAATAAGTGATAATGTTAATTTTAATATAATTATACAAATATTCCTTTTTAATAAGATTAAAAGGACCGAACCTAAAACAAATAATGTAAAGATATAAAGATAAATAAAATTTTAGTATAAAAAAAATTATTTTCTCCAAATCTCATTGGTTAAGTGCAATTTTTTTTTAAAAAAAAAAATCGTGTTTAGTTTGTATTTTGAGATAAATTTTCAAAAAAATTTGGAAAGAGAGTTTTTTTTGATTTATTTGGTTGTATATTTTGAAAATACTTTTAGAGTTTGAAAATTTGAGATGATTTAATATTTTGTTGTAATTTGAGTAGATGTATGTGAGAGAAAAAGTAATTGAGAAGGAGAGAGGAGCGAGGAGAGAGAAAAAGTAATTAATTGATGTGTAGGAAATAAAAAGTGATTTTGAATTTTTTTTTCAAAAAATTTGAATCAAACAAAATTTTAAATGAATAATGCTAGGATCATGTAAAATATCATGAAAATGATTATGAAAGCTTCTTCACCGTTAGATTACACATATAATAAAACACTACACACTAATCAAACGATAAAATTTTTTATGAAACATTTCATGATATTTTTTTTTATGATCCCTAATATTCTTCAAAAACTTTTCTAAAAAATTATTTCCCTCTGTGTTTGTCTCAATAAGATGGAGAGTGCTCTTAACGCGCTGTAGAAGCACGTATATCCAAATGGAGCTTTCGAGACTCTCTTTCTCTCTCTCTCTCTCTGAAGACGTGGTCATCTCTCCATTTCTAGTTTAGGCCTCAAATGCACCACACACACACACACGACTACTCTCTCTCTTCGTCTCTTCGTATTTTATTGGGACAATTACAAATTTTTTTTTTTTTAATTTCAGTTTTTTAAATAAATTTTAATTTTTATCCATTTAAGTCTTAATATCTTGATTTGTTTTTAATATAAATATTTACCTAATCTTTTAACCTTATGACTAAAATATTAATTTTCTGTTAATAACTAAAACATATTTTTTCATTGAGTATAATGATTGAAATATTTTTCTACCTATTTTATTTAAGAGAAATAGACAAATAATTTATATTGAAAACAAATCAAAAATTTTAAATTTATATTGATAAAATTCAAACTTCAAGGTTTATTTAATAAACCAAGGGTAATATTATGTACCATACGTAAGTTATGACATTGGTAGATTTGATTACCAAAAATGTCATAACTCAATCCTATAAAAATCATAACTAAAAAAATAATAATTATAACCAAACACCACTTAAAGTATAACCAAAGAATTCTTTGATCATAATCAAACAATATCATAATTAATATCACAATAAATTATAACTAACACTACAATAAATCATAATAAAAAAAACTATAAAAATCATAATAAAAGATGCATATGACAGACGGAACTTCCCTTCAACAAATATCTGAAATCAAATATATCAATCATGCATTCATAGGATTGTATTATGAAGTGGTGATCCGAAGCTTAAGCATGTGATGTTGTTTTTGAAATGTTGATGTGATCAAGCAGCAACTGATGTGAGAATTCGAATTGATTGTCACTCATTCAAGATCTTAAATCAAGCTCTAATGTTGATTGTAATGTCACAACCATCAGTGAGGACATTAAAGACTGTATATCATATGCAAATTGAAAATTTATTAAATTTCATATTATCTTGTGAAATCATTTATATAGTATATTTATTTAGAAAATGAAAAATTACAATACACATTGAGATATCACTTGTTTTTTAATTACTTAATAAAAGTGAGTCATTATCTCTCTTAAATTTTTTCGCTACGTGATTGATTTGGAACATCACATAAAAAATAAATCACTTGATACTCTGAAACTATTAAATAATTACTCATCTAATTATGGTCAAATTGATGTTGGTTAGTACTAGTAGTCATTGTAGTGTTTAGTTGCCAAATCTAATTTCTCTATAATAATCTTATTGCACTTTTTGTTACAACACGGTACCTCAATAAAGTACATAATCCAACGGTTCAAGTTCAAATTGAATCACAACCTAAAACAACTTAATTTTGTTTTAACTGTAAACATAGACTGTTAAATTACCACAACAAGACCATTATAGAGAATTCTCATTCTTAATTACCAAGCCATTGTAACGATATGACCATCAGATTATCTAACCAAAGATGATTACAACTTATTTTAGTGCATAATCTCAAAATAGTAGTGATTACAACCCATTGTAATAATTTTAGTTACAATCAAAACGATATTCAATTATACCCTAAAACAGTGTTGACCATGACTCAGTTTAACTATAATCAAAGACTCGGATTCATTTTAAAAAAAAAACTATCTATTGAAAATGAAAGTGCACGTCATACATACTAAAGTACGTGGGAACAATGTACAAGCAATCCATAAGTTGGGTCAAGATGCACTAAGGGTGGCTTATTTTGTATTTTGGGTTGTCATATTTATTGTTAGAAATGCTAATCATCGCTCAACAAGTGATCATTAACCTCAATGTACATGCAAAAAATATATAAAATTTGTATTGAAATTTTAACCTTTTTTGGCTCCCCCTTATCTTTTCTCTATACAATCTTCTAAACATTCATCCAAATTTATGACCAACCTTTCTTTCAATCATCTTCCACATGGAGAGATCTTTTAATTCTAAATTCATATAGAACAATCAATGATTTCTTATAATATAAGACAATCAATTAAAATAAGTTCTCTCATGTCAAAAATCCCTATTTCGATTTCATCTCAACATGAATGAACAAGCAAAACTACATGACAAGGAATGGAACGAAAAAAAAAAAAAGTCATACAAGCAAATAAATCTCGCAAACTACTCTTACTCGCAAGTATGATACGCAGTAATAAAACTTAGATATTTGAAATAGGATTTGCTAAAATGACATAATAAGAGCAACTCAACTATCACGTCTGTGACATGTCAATTGAAATATGACACCAAGGTTAAAAGTACACTAACGTTGTGTTTGGTTAGAAGATTTAGAAAAAGATTTGGAAAGAGAAAGAGAAAAAGTATGTGAAATTAGGAAAAATATAGATATGCTTTATTCACATTTTATCTACTTTTTTCATTTCCCTTTCCAAATCTCTTCTCAAATCCACCAACCAAACACAGCATAAATATGAATATTAATACATGAAAAATGAAATTATGCCAAAGCATCATTTTCTTTAGAAGCAACAAAGTCTACTTGATATTGATAAATAACCAATGAGGCGGGATTTAAAACCAATAGAATCTAAGATATACTAAAGATTGAACATTGGAAGATTCAATACTTGTCACCTTCAGTCATTGGTTCTCACCCAAGGTTTTAAATCTAGGGGATAAGATTAAATTGCTAGTGGTCCCATTTTTCAAGTTGAATGGTTTGCTTTCCTTTTCAAGAGAAATGGAATCATAGAAAAACATTATAATAGAAATCTTCAATAATTAAGATAACCAAGGCTCAAAATATTTTGGAAAAACTTTATTTCATTCCTTGTACTTTGAGCCATGTGCAGTTTATTCCCTAACGTTTAGAAATAATTACATGACTCTCTTGTGGTTTGTGGATTGAAATGCACCGTTAGACCCGTTAACGATTTAATGAAAAAGACTAAATATTCCTGTATTTTCGTCATTTATTTGCAAAGCAAAGTATATTTTAACCCCCCTATGTTTTATTCCATATGTGAATTACCGCGAAATTTAAAAATAAGCATATAACCCCCTTAGTCTACCACGTGTTTTACACTTGATGTTAAGTTGGACAGAATGTTTAACGGTGCATTTTAGTCCATTATCACGGGGGTTATGTAGCCATTTCTAAACATTACGAAGGTAAATCGCACATGACCCAAATCATAGGAGGTAAAGCGAAGTTTGCCCATGGTAAAATGTTTGATAATTCTATCGAAGTGCTCATTGATGTAAAGAGAAAAGGGAAGAGAGAGGAAGAAGGAGGCCACAATAACCTTATACTCGATATCAATGATCCAAAACTCACTATTACAATGCATAGACCTATTATTTATAGGGTTAAAACCCTAATTCAATCTAGGAAACTAAATACTAATATTATTAGACAATTAACCCCTACTTAAATAAGAAACTAAACCAGTGTGAGATGTTAGTTAAACTATAAATAAGATCTCCAACCAAAATCGATGTGTACCACATCACTATTACTATTATTTAGCTAGGATTGAAAATAAATAAAATAATAAATACATAAAATATATAATTATAAATAAAGTCTCCACAAGCATGCATGAACGTTCCGCATCACACAACCCTCATGATCAATCCAAGGTCTCATAGAGGAACCATAGTACTGAACTTTGTTTGCTACACAGACTCTGGCTTGGCTCCCTCATAAAGTATAAATGCTCTATTCTATGGATCTGATAAACAAGAAGCATATTGCATATTGAACTTTTTATTGACACCAGCTACCGGCCCAGTTTGGTGGAGCTTTTTTTAAGTTAAAAGCTGATAATCACAAAACAAAAGCTAAAAGCACCCCTACCCGCGCTTCCAAATAATCAGTTTTTTTCAGCTGATTTAAGCTATTTCTGCCTAATAAGTTATAAGCAGAAACCGCACCAAACAGTCAGGCACAGACTCTCAAATCAAAATAAGCTATAATCACCCCCAAAAGCTGTAACAAACAGTCCCACTATACTGGCACAAATTTTGTTTTAAAAATGACAGTTGTAGAGACAAATAAAGTGATGTCATGCTTAGGTAATGAAATACTTCAAAAAAAAAAATGATAACTAAAGATATTGCCAGAAATCAAAAACAAAGTTGAGATGTAACACAAACTAGTGGGAGGCTTGACTCCAAGTTATACAACAGAATGATAGCCTTAACAGCTTTAGCATTAAGGAAAATGAATGAGCCTTCAATTTCCCTTAGAAAGAGAAAAACACAAGTCCACCATGAGTTCTGAATCATCCTTTTCCAGACTTTTTTTCAAACCATCAGAGGTTAAAATGTGAAAACAAGAATGTTATTGTTACCTCCACAGACTTGTTGGAAGGGCAGTTCAATGTAGATCATGATTCTTTCTGCCTTTGGTTTCCTGAAGAGAGAGAAATAATGAAATCTTTTAATAATAAAATGCACCATCAAAGACCCCATTAAAGTAAACATCAAGTGTGAAACACATGGCTGGATACAAGGGGGCTATGTGCTAGGCAATAAACCGCAAGTCGAGTAAAGCACGAGGGGATACAAGTGCAATTTAAGTAGCGAAAATGCTTGTAGTTTACATAATAAGGTTACTTACGTGTAACGGTATTTTAGTCTTTTCACTTGAGCCATTAATGGTACAGAGGATGCACTCTAGTCCACAAACGACAAGGACAGGGGGGTATGTGCTGATTTTTAAATTTCCGGGGGGTAAATTGCATATGGAGTAAACCACAGGAGATGAAGTTAAATTTGCCCAAGAAAAAATTACTGACCTAGAATGAGAATTATGCCTGAAAATCTGATAACTCCCAACTAGACGACAGAATAAGTCTGAAATTATTGCAAAACACATGGTTGCCTTTCATGTCTTTCAGCAGCACAAGAAACTCCTCGTTGCCATGACCCATCTGATTTCCATCCATACTTTGTTAATAAGGTAACAAAATGTACTTCAAGTACTTTTGTAGGATGACGACAAAGACTGCTTTTTTGTTTTGAATATCATCTGGGTGAAGTGGAAGAAATGACTCTGACTTGCGCAAGAGGATGACCGGGAAGTTTTGTCCGTTCACCACTTCCTTGTAAAAGAGCTGCTCTCTGAGGGTTCAAAAGCAGACTCTGCTGTACGTCCTTGGGAAGAATATTGAACACTGTTTCCAGATCTCCCTTGAGTTTCTGCCAAGCTGCTGCTGAGTCTGAAATAGTCTTTCCGGACTGTTGCAGCAAAAGATTTATTTAATTGAAGTCTAAACTCTACGGTACAAGTTGTTGGTTTACATGGAAAAAAAGAAAAAAGAAAAAAAATTGTGATTGTTGTCAGGTTTGTTTAAACTAATTTAAAAAAAAAATGTGATTGTTGGACGACTAGGAATGGGAAACTTTTTTCTTTTTTCCCCCTATTTTCAATGACAGAATAGGAAACAGGTGGCTTTACAACTCCAACCCTCCAAATCCATTCCACCAGCATCTCTC
Source organism: Camellia japonica (assembly GCA_030407325.1). NCBI lineage: Eukaryota > Viridiplantae > Streptophyta > Magnoliopsida > Ericales > Theaceae > Camellia > Camellia japonica. The sequence continues at coordinate 15,001,543 of JAPPVO010000010.1, forward strand.
GAAACATAACTTTGATTGGTGAATAAACTGGTGGACTGTATGAACCATCAATGATCTAAAGCAACCAAACTGGTCTTCCATTGTATTAAAACACCCAAAATATTTTCATCCTAATCTTTTACTGAAGCCAACCTAGAATTATGTGAAGCCATGCTGCATTCAACTCATAAGCAAGAGAGCAATAGATTTCTCACAAGGCCAACTTTTGTTCTAGGAAACAGCCATGAACACCACAGTTGGGCATATTTCAGTGATAATATGAATTCTGTGTGTGTCCCCTAGCCCATTCTCCAAGTAACCAAGTCTCATGTGAGACAACTAGATGGACCTCAAAAGGTTCTGCCAAGGAACTGAGGGATCTTCTCGGGCACATCATAGGTAATTGGGGAATAGAGCTAGCCCATTTGTTATGGGGAATCAATTATCTTGGCCGAATAGGGTTACCTATGGCACTTGGCTTCTCTGAAGTCATTGGGGAATAGAGCTACCCTTTGAAGTCATTCACTACTCCATTAATCATGATAATCCCCACCATAAAGCAAGACCACAAGGCAATGCAAAAACAAATGACTAATACTCTCCTCATCCGCCTACGCTACACATGCTGCACCACTATGGATGTAAATAATAATTAGATCTCCTAAAATGAAACATGTCATTGGTATTGAGCTTCCTATGAACCGTAGTCCATGCAAATAGGGCAGTGTTTTAAAAAGCTCTAGGCGCATTGAGGCGCTAAGGTCTCCTAGAGCTTAAGTGTGAGGTGCGTGGCGCAAAGCGAGGGGCGCGCCTCACCGAAGTGAGGCGCAAATTGTTGAAGATAACCAAAATATCAATATAGGCGGAATTTTTAACATAAAACAAATATTCTTAGATTTTCAAAAAAAGAAAAAAAAAAAGAATGACATTCAATATTCCAAAAATCATGAAAAATAACATTCAATCTTACTTTGTCTTATACTATTTATTTTTCTTTATCAATTTATTAATGTGATCCATTTCTTTTCTTAGATAATGAACTCACACCATACCTTAGTGGTTTTAATTTTAAATCGGGATCAAATTGCCTGATAGGAATTTGAAGTGGAGATTGCACTTAAGAATATGAAATCCAATAAGGCTTTAGAACCCGATGATATCCCTATTGAAGCTTGGAAGTGTTTGGGTAAAAAGAGAGTTGCTTGGTTGACTAGGTTGTTTAGCAGAATTTTGTTGACTAGGAACATGCCAGATGCGTTGAGGAAGAGTATTTTAGTGCCAATCTATGGAATAAAGGTGATGTCCAGAATTGCAACAACTATAGAGAAATCAAGCTACTGTGTCATATAATGAAAGTGTGGGAAAGGGTGATGGAACGCCGATTGCAAGAAATAACAGAGGTGTCAGAGAATCAATTTGGATTTATGCCTGGTAGGTCAACAATGGAAGCGATTTATCTTTTGAGGAGAGTAATAGAAAAGTATAAAGAAAAGAAAAGAAAAGAAACATTCATATGGTGTTTATCGACCTTGAGAAAACATATGATAGAGTGCCCCGGGATATAATATGGTGGGTGTTAGAGAAGAAAGGGGTGACAAAAGGTTACATTGACGTGATTAGGGACATGTATGAAGGAGTGGTGACCACTATTAGATCGCCAGCTGGAGAGACAAATGAATTTCCTATTACTGTAGGGTTACACCAAGGATCTACCTTAAGTCCTTATCCTTTTGCTTTAGTTATGAACGAGTTGACGAGAAATATTCAGGATGACGTGTCATGGTATATGCTTTTTGCAGACGATATTGTGCTAATGGATGAGACTAGAGAAGGAGTTAACACAAAGTTGAAGATTTAGAGAACAACTCTTGAATCTAAAGGATTTCGGATAAGCAGAACTAAGACAGAGTACATGGAGTGTAAATTTAGTAACAGTAACAATGAAAGTAAAGGAGGAGTGAAGATTGAGAATCAAGAACTGCCTAAGAGTGAACATTTTCGTTATTTAGGGTCGCTTATCACAACAATGGGAGAGATTGATGCAGATGTGGCCCATAGGATTAAGGCGGGATGGTGTAAGTGGAGAAGTGCGTCTGGGGTATTGTGCGATAAACGAATACCCACTAGACTAAAAGGTAAATTCTATAGAACGACTATTAGACCAGCTATGTTGTATGGGACGGAGTGTTGGGCAACCAAGAAACAACATGTAGATAAGATGAGTGTGACTGAGATGAGGATGCTAAGGTGGATGTGTGGTAAGACTAGACAAGACAGAATTAGGAATGAGTATATTCGGGAATGGATAGGAGTAGCACCGATAGAAGATAAGTTGAGAGAAAATCGATTGAGATGGTTTGGTCATATTCAATGGAGACCAACAGAGGCAATAGTAAAGAGATGCGATACTGTAACGGTAGATGAAAATGTTAGGGGACGGGACAGGCCTAGATTAACATTGTCTAGCGTTATAAATAGAGATATGAATCTACTTAATTTGACTAATGAAATGGCCTTTGATAGGGCCGCGTGGAGAAGAATGATTCATGTAGCCGACCCCATTTGATGGGACTTAAGGCTTTGTTTGGTTTGGTTTGGTTTGGTATCAAATTGCTTGATAGCTTGAATAAGTGGCCTGGAACTATTGTAATTTATTACATTGAAAGGAATCCCAAAGCCATATATCCATCTTGCAATCCCAGAGCTTTTTTTGATATGAAAATTGGGGCTCAAAGCATGTGTTTACATTTTATATTAAAGGGATTTTAATTCCATATGGTTACAAACACAAAAAATAAGGATGGAACAAAAATTTAAATCAAGTGCATGAGGTGTGTGCCTTGCGCCTAAGCCTAAGGCGCACCTCAAGCGCCTCAAATGCGCCTTTTCTATTGTGCCTCACCTCGAGCTGTCTAAGGTGCCTCAGGTGCGCCTCAGGCCTTTTAAAACACTGTGAGGGCCAAACATGGGTTACATTTGGATCATCAATAAGTTTACAAAAAAGATTACCAAGAAAAACAACCCATATGAATGAAGAGAGCCGCTATTCCCACTCCACTTTGCTCCAAATACACTCCCTTCTTTGTCCTTTATTATACATAGTTACATTAATATCTTTTCACACAAAATACACTCCCTAAAAAAGCTAAAATTTCAAGGATATTAATGTAACTATGTATAATAAAGACAAAGAATTGAGTGTATTTGGAGTAAAGTGGAGTGAGAATAGCGACTCCATGAATGAATGGTCCATACACATTTATCAACCACATCATGCCTCAAAGAAATCCCATCGAGAATATAGATAATAAGGAAGACAATTCATTGGCCTCGTAATCATTGAGAATTTTATAAAACAAATGGAAATTCCATGCAATCAAATTGTAGTAAGATGAAACCATAAGAGCTATAGACATGTAATGAGAACAAGATATTTAATGCAAATGGGGAAATAAATGAGCAAGTCTCACCCTTAAAATATCTTCCAAAAATTAATATCTCTTCTGGGAACACCCCCAAAATATCTTCCTAAAAATGAATCTCTCTCCCATTTCCTACTTGAAATTGGACATAAAAAGAGAAACAGTAGAATCCTTGAGAAATGAATTTCCATGGAGGCTGAGCATTCCCTCAATTGACTATACAATACAAGTATCTTACCCATTATCCCAAGTCCCATATGTTAGTCACCACTTGTCCTAAAAGCTTAAGCAGCTAGGAAACGGGTCAAACAATGCATATCAAGCTCTCCAATACCATACGTGTTCCTACTAATGACAACATGTCATAAAAGAATTGCGGTTAAGGGGAAATCTCCAAGGTCTAATATTCTTCTCCACAATGTATCCCAAAGTGAGCCCTCATTTATCCTTCGAAAGAGAAACCACATTCCAACTAACCAAATGATTCTTTCTAACCTCCACACTACCTTCTCATAGGAAATGCTTCATCAATTTTTCAATTGTCTTCCACATTCACCAACATTGTACACTAGACAAGATTGATCAAGGTAAAATAAATCTTCATCCTTTAGATATAAATCTTCATCCAAAGGAAGACCTAAATATCCCAGGGAAAGATTCAATAAAGCAACCCAATAACTTGCTAATATATGCATTATATCAAGTGAAATATTCAAGCCTACTAAATTGCTTTTGCTAATATTCACCTTAAGATTATAAACCATCTCAAAGACCCTTAACCACTTTAGACTCCTTCGCAAAAGAATAACACATTCTCATCTGCAAACTGAAGATGATGAGACACCATGTTATCCATGCCTATTATAAAAGCATCCACTAAGCCTCTCTCCTTAGCCCTATCAACCACTAAAAAGAAAAAGAAGTGCATGTTTGGTGCAGCTTAAAAACTACTTATTTCAGCTTTCAGCTTAATTTAAGCTATTTTGATGTGTTTGGTTTAGCTTATAACTTATAGCTTATAACTTTTTGGAAGTCAGAAATCAGCTTATTTTTTGAGTGGGGCAAGAGATGCTTAATTTATAAGTCAGAAATCAACTTATGTTCATAGTTATAAGCTATAAGCTGTTTAGGCATAAGCTATAAGTACTTTCTCACAGTTCTACCAAACAAGGCCGAAGATGAAGAAGAAGAAAGTTAAGAATGAAACACAAAAATTTAGAGAGAGAGAGAGAGAGAGAGAAGAGAACCAGAGATTTACTGGGAGAGAAGGCACAACCTAATTAGGTTTTTTCCCTCTCTAAACACATGTATTTAAAATAATAAGGGAATAAGCACAATGACACTATTACCCTCAAGCACATAACTTAACACTCCCCCTCAAGTTAGTGCATAGATATTCTCATGCCTAACTTGCATACAATAGGATGAAACACTTTACTCCCTAACATCACCTATCTGATCTTTAGAAGTGACAAAAGACAAACAAATGATGCCACTATTCACTTTCTCCTTGATAAAATATCGATCAATCTCGATGTGCTTAGTTCTATCATACTGAACAGGATTATAAGCAATGTTAATAGCAGCCTTATTATCAAAATATAGTCACATGGGACCACCACTCAACAATCCTAGGTTAACCAATATAACTTTCAGCCACATCAACTCACAAATGACATGCGCATGGCTTGATACTCCGCTTCTGCACTAGATCTGGCAACAACGGATTGCTTCTTACTTCGCCAAATGACCAAATTTCCTCCGACAAATGTACAATAGCCTGTGGTAGACCTCTTACCATCAATAGCACCAACTCAATTTGCATCGGTGAAGGCCTCTAACCTTTGATGACCATGATTGGAGAACAAAATGCCTTTTCGAGGCGCTGATTTGAGATACCTTAAGATTCAATGAACTGCATCCAAATGCCCCATTTGAGGATCATGCATGTATTGGCTAACAACGCCAACAATATATGCAATATCTAGCCTGGTATAAGAAAGGTATATCAATCTTCCCACAAACCTTTGATACCTCCCTTTCTCCACATGTTCTCCGTCACTACTACTGAGCCTATGATTAGCCTCAACAGGAGAATCAGCAGCCCTACATCCCTACATCCCTACCTCCTCAAGTAAGTCCAAGATGTACTTCCTTTGAGAAATAAAGATGCCCCTATCTGATCTAGCAATCTCAATTCCAAGAAAGTACCTTAAGGGTCCCAGATCTTTAATTACAAATTCCTTGAAAAGTTAAGCTTTGACTTTGGACATTTCTTCTTCATCATTGTCTGTCACCACAATGTCATCCACATAAACAATAAGTATAGTGATCTTATCTCCACACTGTTTGATGAACAAAGTGGGTGTTTGGGAAATTGCTATTTTAGTAAGCTATTTTAGTTTTTGGCTATTTTAGGAGGCTAAAATTTGTGTGTTTGGGAAGATAGATTTTTTTGTAGTTAGATGTGATGTTTGTGAGAGAAAAAGTGAAATGACTATGGATTTAATGTGACATTTTGTCTTATTAGCTATTTTAGTCTATTTTGTCTTTTAGTGCTATTTTAGCCAAAAAAGCTAAAAAAGTTTCTTTCCAAACACCCCCAAAGTATGATCTACATGGCTTTGCTTATGCCCAAATCTAAGCATTGCCTTGAGGAATCTGTCAAATCATGCTCTAGGAGATTATTCCAACCCATACAAAGTCTTCTTTAACAGACAAACCTTCCCCTTAGTGGCTGGAGAAGAAAAACCTAGAGGAACATCCATATACACTTCCTCTTCTAGAGCCCCATGAAGAAATACATTCTTCACATCTAACTGTTGTAATGGCCATCCCGGAGTTGTTGCACGGTAAAAAAGAACACGGATGGAATTCATCTTGGCCACTGGTGTAAAGATTTTCCGGTAGTCAATGCCATAAGTCTGAGTGAATCCTTTGGCAACCAGCCTCGCCTTATATCTTTCAATGGTCCCATCAGCTTTCTACTTAACAGTGAACGCCCATTTGCACCCCATAGGCTTTTTTCTGAGTGGTAGAGAAACTAACTCCCAAGTGCCATTTTTACTCTGTACTCTCATCTCCTCTGCTATAGCTTCTTTCCACTTAGAATCATTAAGAGCTTCCAACCCTACAGCATAGAAATAGAAGACAAAGACGAAACAAAAGCATGGTACGATGGAGATAATGAGTCATATGACACAAAATGAGATATATGATGTTGAGTACAAGATCTAACTCCTTTCCTAATAACAATAAGAAGATCCGAGTCATCAACTTCATGAACATCACTAGCAGGGACAGGAGAATTAGTAACCAATGACTCATTACCTGAAACTGGAAATAGAGATGATTGGCATGGCAGCACATCAGGCACCTGTTCCCTCTGTCACCGAGAGTAGGTCTTGGGATCAGATCTATCCAACCAACGAGACTCCCCCTGAACACAAGGAATAACTTCCCCCTCACTACATGGCTCTTCTGCCCCCCTCCCCCAAAGCAACCACTAGAAGGAAACCCATAGAATCCGAGAAACCAATCTATTCTAGAATAAAAACCTCCCCCTGAAGAGATGATCCTTGGAAGAATGGCTCAGACTAACAGAACGTAACATCCATAGAAACATAAATCTTGCGAGTGTGAGGGTCATAACACTAATAGCCCTTTTGAGTAGAGGAATAACCAAGAAAAATACACCACAAGGCCTTGGGATCAAGTTTGCTATGAATGGAACGAGGGAAATGGACAAAGCAGACACAACCGAAGACCTTAGGTGGAAAGGATTTAGTGGGAACAGATGTCCTGGGAAGAAGATCAAGAGGGCGTTGAAACTGGAGGACACTCGAAGGCATGCGGTTAATAAGATATGTAGCGGTAAGGACCGCATCACCCCAATATGGTTTAGGTACATGCATTGTGAACATAAGAGCATGAGCAACCTCAAGAAGATGATGATTTTAAGCTCGGCAACACCATTCTGTTCAGAGGTACTGATTGATAAAGAATGTCATGGGCTTCAAGATAGGCCCGAAATGCACCATCAATATATTCAGTGCCATTGTCACTTCGAGGACTTTAATGGGGGTAGCAAATTGAGTAAGCACCATCTTATGAAATGTCTTAAAACTTGAAAAACTTCATTTTTGGTTTGAAGCAAGTAAACCCAAGTTACACAAGAATAGCAATCGATAAAAGTGACAAACCACCGATAACCAATACAGACATAACACGAGACGGACCCCAAACATTAAAATGAATAACCATAAAAGGAAAAAGATTTCTTTTATTAATAGGAGGATAAGAAGAATGTTTATGTTTACCAAACTCACAAGTTCTTCAATCCTTCACACAGTCTCAATTTTCACTTCTTAAATCCCTAAAGATTCTTATTCCAAACCTTAACATTTTCTTTAACACACTTTAGCTTTTTACTAAACTTAAAATTTGCCCATCCATGAACCCTATTATTATTCACCAATCAGTCCTTAAAACATCTCTTAAACAAATAGTATTCAAGCCACATGTTCCTAAGAGCATATGACACCACTTAATAGGATTTTTATCCTAGACAACTCCTCCGTCTCGCATTTGGAGATCTTTCCTTCCACCCCAAAGAATATGAGAATCTATCCAACTGTTACACACCAAGTTTTCTAGAAAATTGACCAAATGAAATGACCATTCAACAATGGATGATCAATTAAGTCAATCTCTAATGAAGGCAACAAAATCTTTCACACTTTTTGTCAAATACTCCTCAAATTATAGAGAATAACATTACATTGAAGTCCCCATCCACACACCAATTAGGAAAACATAAACCAAACAAGCTCTTTAATTCATCCCTAAAGACTTTCTCACCCTCGAACTATAGGGGCTAGAATCACCATTCAACACCCCCCCCCCCCCCGGCGCCTCTTCAACAACCCATTTCCTATATCTAGCCCCCCAAATACTCTTATAAGCTTTTTATCAAACTTTTCAAACCATAAACTAGATAAGCTCCCCAATCCCTAATTCATGTAAAAAGACTTTCTCACCCATGGATTACTTTTGGGGCCATAACCACCATTCACTACCATCTAAATTTTCAAAACGAACCAACATTGAGAACTCCCCCACCACTATTTCACTTTCAATAACTACTCTCTCATATACATAATTAATACACTTATTGATCTATTGTACGACGGTAAAGCAAGGCGATTTCCTACATCTAGCCCCACATACGCTAATTGCTTTTCTATCAAACTTTTCAATTCTAGTTTCCTGATGTACTACAACATCCAAGCTCATCCTAAACAAGATTGCTTTCACCACGCTCCTACTTCTGGGCCTAAGTCCTCTCACATTCCAACTAACTATTTTCATTAGGAAAAAACATTGGGTGTGTTTGGCTTACTTTTGAGAGAGTGATTTTCAAAAAAAGTTTTGGGGAGAGAGTTTAGAAATTTTTTTAGTTTGTTTGATTGTATATTTTGAAAGTAGTTTTGGAGTCTAGGAGTTTGGAATGATTTGATATTTTGTTGTAATTAATAGATGTGTGTGAGAGAAAAAGTGATTGATTGATGTGTAAGAGAGAAAGTAATTTTGAAATTTTTTTGAGAAAAATCTCAAACCAAACAATTTTTTGGAATTTTTTTTCCAAAACTTCTCTCTCAAAGCTAAACCAAACACACCCATTATCTTTGACCTCTTTCAACTTGAGATTCCAACTCTTCAACTTGATTTGTCTTAATCAAAGAGACGCAACATTTTCATTGAAAAGCTTTTGGGTTCAACCAAGCTTTGTTGTAACTTGTAAGCATTATTTATTTATTTCATTGGCATGTAAGTATTATTTGATTCAGCAGTCTGACAAATCATCCAAGGGACCATATTACTAAGAAATTTACACCCTAAAAACTGATTCTTAGAAGCAATTGTCAATTATAAAGCCCTTGTGTTGCAATATTAGTGCCACTGAGCTTCCCCTCACCCTTTGGGCATTTTAAAGGTTTTAATGTAATTATAAGCTGACCCGAAAGGTTTTTATTTTATTTTATTAAACCCAACACACACACACACACACACACTTCTGGACCCCTTCCACAAAGATCACATTGCTTTCCTTAGCATTAATACAAAAAATTATAAAAATTATTTTTCTAATTGCAAATGTGTTCTTTTTTAATCAGTTTTACTACTTGATGACACACTCAACTTGCTATCTGTATATACAGCATTGTTTACAAAAATGCTTATACAAAATCATCAACAATCAGTTAGAAAATAGTATATAATCTAAAAAATAAGAAGAGAGACTCACCTGCATTTCTCCAAGAAGATGTTTCTCAATGGCATTGAAGGAATCAACCATTTCCAATTCAGACATTTCAGATATAAATTGTTGAATGTCAGTCTTCAATCTTGCTTGCCTCCATAGTCTATGTTGTTCTTGCTCAGCAACAGCACGCCTTCTCTGAAACCATGGCATAAAGTTCTGTCCTTTCAGGAACCGCCTGTATAAATACATAAATCATTTTTTTAATAACAGAAGAAGATCATTGGATTGCATAATCTAAAAGAAACATACTAATGATTGACAGAATGGGTAGGGGAACAATAGTTGTAAACTTTAAAAAATAAAAGTTAATATTATTTACCTGTATAGATCCAACCAGTTAGATCTCATCCGCTTTGTTAAAAACTTTCCTGGACCTCTTGTCGATAAGCTTACAAGAAATTCATCGACAGTGAATGGACGGAGAGGAGGAGGATTAACAAATGGTGAAGATCCTTCAGAAGGTGTGGTAGCTCTAAAATATGGGCCAAAAGGGGCTAAAAAGTTGGTAGTGAGCTCCAAAAAATGCCGTCGAAGTATCTCATTGTTGACAACAGACATAGACTCCTCAACTCTTGGTGACATCCCAGCATCAATAAGCCTATTCAAGATAGAAGTGTCTGGCTTGGTTGTGGCAGTGTAAGTGCTCCAAATAGCTTCCTTATGTTCCGTCATGAGACAAAGAGGTCCATCTCTCCTCAACTTCACAGCATTCAACAAATTTGAAGGAGAAAACCTCTTCAAGGAAATATTCTGGATACCAAATCCTTCTGGTCTAGTAACTCTAGCACTAGAGGCTCTAGGAGCAAGGGAAAGCCGGTTTGAATTGATAGCAGGACTTCCAACTGAAACAATGTGAGGTATATTACGAAGAGCTTTCAAGAAAAAAAGGTTCGTCACACCCAAAACCATCGGAGGGAAAATATCCCCTTCTTGAAGCGAGTTTAAATGGGTAAATTCTGGGTCATGAATGGTGAAGTAAGGCCTGAAATCAACACTGCAAAGGAGCGGTGCAACCAAACTAACCAGAGCTGTCACGGCCTCACAACACTGGGGAGGTGTCGGCGCAATGATAAGAATTGGCTCACCGATAAGTAACAACTCCCATAACAACCAAAGCTGTAACAAAAGCCCCCGATATATACCAAAAATATCCGAATCATGAAAGAGACCTTGCGGAACCGACTGATTATTAGGAAGAAAAGGAGCCATTGACGAAGCTGACTCTTCAAATGTAATTCCCCCATCCAAGGGCAAGCTATGAGCGGGCGGTAAGTTCACTTTTAGTGCAGCATTCCCAATTGGAAGCTCCATTAATTTCCCAGGTATAGGACTAGGCCACATTGATACATAAGCAGCAATATGTTCAAGAGCTTTCTTTCCAATATCAAAATACAATGGACCCATGATTTGTAACAATGGTTTAAACACACTAGAGTAAGGATTATGAGACAAAATCACTACAGATTTTTGTTCACCACCTCTCTTTAGTCTCTCATCATGTCTCTGCCTATTGAATACAAAACCATACAAGTGTCTACTACTACTACAACTACTATTATTATTATTATTATATTATTTGATTTATTCAATACATTTTGTTGAAAAGTAATTGCTTTATTCAATGAATTCTCATCAACTGACCTTGAAGATTGTTGTTTACCATCATCTACTTCAACTATCTCTGAAGAAGACCCATTCCCTCGCCTTGGGGACCGGAAAAAGAAGATGCAATCATGGATGCTGGATCGATTCTGGTGCTGAGAAACGGAATCTGGGAAAGAACTGAAAGAGATTTCGAGTTCTTCCTCTTGTGTGAGAGACCCAGATGGAAAACACTCTTCAATTAGCTGACCTTGCTCGAGATCGAACCTGATTACGCAAAAAGCAACGACCCATCGATTCAATGACTTTGGATCGATCTTCGGACTGGGTAGCTCGGGCTTCACAGAGAACGATGGTGACCTGCTCATTTCAAAGCAAACCCAAACCCAGAACTGGTTTTCATTGAATGAGTGAACCCATTTTCACAATCTTCGATTCCAATCTAAAATCTGAAAAATGGGTGGTTCTCATTTGGAACAGTTTGTGCTTCTAATTGCAAAGGAAATCGAGAAATCAAGAGAAATGCAATGGGTTTCGAGACGATTTTAGACTGGATTGAAGAGGGGTTTCGTGAGATTAAACGATCAAGAGTTTGAAAATCAAAGCTGGGAAAGAAGAAGAAGAAGAAGAAGAAGAGGAACGATGCATTTGATTTGAGAAAAAGCAAAAACTCGAATTCGAATGTTTGGGCTTTCCGTCTTTATCTTCTTGTTGTGAAATGTGGGACGAGAGGGTGCTCTTCAAAAATAAACCCAAAGTTTTTACCTACCCACACTAAAATATAAAAATTATTTGGTTTGCTTTCGGATCTAGTTTGCTCCTAATTGATTATGGATTTGGGATAAAATAAATTTTGAATTTTATTAATTTAAATTTTAAATTTATTTTTAACATAAATTATTTATCTATTTTTGTCAAGTAAAATTGACAGAAAAAAATGATATTTAAATTAAATCAAAGAAAATTTAGTATTTTAAACATTTTACTGAGGACAAATTACACTAATAGTTCTTATAATTTGAGACTTGTGTCACTTTAGTCTCTGACTTTTCAATTATGACTAATTTGACCCTGAATTTTGAATCTTGTTCCAAATAAGGACAATTGAACATACCATTACTTAATTTCAAGGGCAAACTCGTCAATTTTATAAAATATAAACTAATTTGACAAAAATAAATGTCAACAAAATATTTTAAAAATTATTTCTACCCCTAAAATAAAATTATGTAAAATTGATAAAAATTAATAAAAATTACATTATTAATTTTTAAAAATTATTTTATATGATCATCATCCAAATACATAATAAAAATTAATTTGGTAAAAAAATAAATGTTTAAAAGATTTATCAATTTTATATAATTTTATCTTTAGTAGCTATAATAATTTTTAAAAATTCAAAAATAATTTTTTGACATTTATTTTTGTCAAATTAATTTATATTTTATCAAATTGTAATTTTGCCCTTGAAAAATCCAATAGTATCTATATTTGTCCTTATTTGAAACAAGATTCAAAATTCAAGGTCAAATGTGTCACAATTGAAAAGTCGGAGACCAAAATGATACAAACCGGAAACTATATAGGGACCATTAGTGTAATTTCACCCTTTTATTTATACTTGGATTTAGTTTAATGATTAAAATATTATTTTTCGTTTGTGTTTACTTGATAGAAATATGTTTATGGTTTATATTGAAAATAAATTAAAATATTAATATTTAAATTGACAATTAAAAATTAAGAGCTTATTTTGTTATAAAGATTAAATTTTGATTTTTTTTTTTGGTTATAATTTTTCCAATGAAGTATTGAATCTCAAAAGAGTTATCAGAGAGTTTCAAAGACTCAAAAGTTACCAGAATGGAGACAAAGGGAGGAATTTGATGAGAAGAATAGGAGATCTAAGTTGAGATAAAAATTACAAGTCTTTTTGTTATGTCTAGTAAATCCCGATTAATAGTGGATTTGATTTGCTTGATTGTGCTGATTTTTTTTTTTTTCAAAAAAAAAATTCATATTATATTGCCTCCGTTTGAGAAGTGGGTTGACTTTTTGACTTTTTGACTTTTTTAGCTATTTTAACATGAGCTAAAAAGCTTGGTTTGGGAATGACTTTTTGACTTTTTTGATTTTTTTTGTGAGAGAAGAGTATAATAATTACAGATTGGATGTGATGTTTTGTTTGTTGTGGCTAAAATAACCTGTTTTGTCTTTTGTAACTAAAATAACTAAAAAAAACTCTTGCCAAATGAAGCCAATGATTGTTAATTGTGTCTATTGTTATACAACGGTTTGTGTGTTGATTTATTTTTATATATTGTTAGTATTGAATATTAATTGACAAAATCAAACTAAACATTCAACTTGCTAATTCCTTGACATTGTAGTTAAAATTTTTAAGAGTCGTGATAGAGCCTCGAATTTGGCTCGAATGAGACCAGAGGGGAGGGAAGAAGGGAGAGAGGGGAAGGGGAGGGGAAGAAGGGGAGGGGAGGGGAAGAAGAGAAGAGTCGCCGGTGGGCGGACTGGAGGGGCCGGCCATAATCAACCAGGGGAGGGAAGGAGGAGGAGGAGGAAAGGCGGAGGCGGGCCGAGGCGGAGGCGACGGCGGTGCAGCTGCTGAGACGAGCTGGATCGGGCGACGATCGGACGGCTGGCGAGCTCGACGAGCTGCGACGGCGAATCCGGACCCCTCCCCTCCCCTTCCTCTCTCTCTTCTTCCCCTCCCCTCCCCTCTGGTTCTGCGAAGAAGAAGAAAAAAGAAAAAAAAAAAAAAAAAAATGGGATTCGAGGCAAATTCGAGGCCTCAGATTCGAGGCCTCAACCATTTTCCAATTTTTAATTGACAAAGTAGTTTAAGATTTCGTGAATTCCTTAACATACTGTGGTTCCACTATAGAGCCATTGGTTACAATAATATGACCACAATTCACACTTTTGTTGCGGTGGTTGAGTCATGTCAAGACTTTCTCTCCACCAAATGAGCAAAGACATGCCATCCAAGTTCATGCCAACCAATGATCACATGTTTTTTTGTGTTGACATTATCTTTGCACCTTCTAAAGAAAGGAATTGGATGAGGGTTGTCAGTAGTGCTGTAAATGAAAGATGACCATGCTTGAATTAGATTTTTAAGTTCTGTTAATAAATGAATCAAGTTTGAACTAAAATAACTCAAATAAATTAAATTCATTGGTTCTTTATTTAAAGTAGTAAGATAAATATATTATTTATATATTTAATATTGAACTTCAAGGTAGATTAATTATCAAGCTACATTTTCAAACTCAATAAATAAATAAGTCGTACTTGACCCTGTAAAACTCGACTCGACTCAGTTACAATCCCAGTTGTTGGTGACCACAACAGGTTATAAGAAGCTATGATGCTAGTGTTGCACCACATCAATCATATGTTAAGAAGATGGTGAAAAACAAATTTAAAAAAATTGTAACTTTTTTTTTTTTGGAGGGATAAATATGCGAACTTTATTAGAAAGGTATCAAGATGATATTAAGAATACAAAAATCAGGCCCCTAAAGAAAATCTAAGATAATAAATCCTTTACAAAATCTACAAAAGTCAAAATATTTGGATCAACCAACCCCATAACCCAATTATATAACACTATAAGCAACCTTCTCTCCAACCAAGTAACTGAGTGTGACATCCCTTGGAAAACCCGCCAATTGCGCTCCAACCAAAGAAATCATATTAAACAGTGAGAAACGATCATCCATGCTTTTCGATTCCGCCCAACCCTACCCCCCAACCCAACTTTGTAAAACTGCTGCTACACTGCTTGGCTGTACCCATGTCAAGCCAAAAGTAGCAACAAGAAGCATCTATAGCCTAGAAACAACTGGGAAATGAAAAAGCAAATAATCCACCGACTCGGAATCGCCACAACACAAACAACACCAATTTACTATAATATGCCCACGCCGCCTTAAATTATCAATGATCAGTATATGACCTAAAGTCGCCGTCCAGACAAAGAAAGCTACCTTGGAAGGCGTGCCTGAGATCCACACACATTTCCAAGGGAAAATATCCATATTAACAGGAATAAGTGCACCATAGAATGAAGACACAGAAAATAGCCCTTTGGAACCCGGGCAAGTTCAAACCAGCAAATCCTCCCTTACACCCCCGCCCTGCAACCCATATAAAAAACCCAGCAGGTCCACTAACTGATACACCTCCCAATCTTGAACAAAATGGCACAACCGAACATTCTAAGCAATCTCCTGTCCCTGGCCACTCCGAACATCCGCTACCATGATCTTACGATCTTCTGTAATCCTAAAAATCAACGGGAACAACTAGTCTAAAGGAATATCACCACACACCTATCACGCCAGAAGTGCACTCTATCTCCCACTCCAACCTTCAACTAAACCCATCGCCAAAACTCCTCCTAACCCAACCAAATACCCTTCCAAACACCTCGACCATGAGTCAGGCCTACCCTACCCAAACACCACCCCCTATACCCAATCTATACTTCACCGCAACCACCTTCCTTCAAAAAATGCTCCATCTCTTCCACAAAACGCCACAACCACTTACCCAACAAAGCCAAGTTAAACAAGACCAATCATCTAATCTCCAAACCCCATAACTTCTTTGGAAAACACATCCGATCCCAAGCCACCAAATGGGAATGAGAAACCACCCCCTCATCACTCCATAAAAAGTCTCGCTACAGCTTCTCAATCCTCTTTGCCACGGCCATCGGAATCACATGAACATACATAAAATAAGTCGGGATACTCGACAAGACACTCTTGATCAAGGTAAGCCGCCTTCCTTTTGACAAATATTGTCGTTTCCAACTAGCTAACCTCCGTTGCACCCATTCTACCACTCCATTCCATACCCCTCGGGCCTTGAAAGAAGCTCTCAAAGGAAGTCCAAGATACGACACCGGCAACGAAACCACTTTACATCCCAGAATTGCTGCCAAAATCAGCAACCGTGCCACCTCCCCAATCGGGATCAATTCAGACTTTGAAAGATTAACCCGCAATCCTGACATAGCCTCAAAACACAACAACACACATCGAAGATGTCCAATCTGGTCTACATTCGCATCACAAAATATAAGAGCATCATTTGCATAGAAAAGATGTGAAACCAGCAAAGACGCAGAGCCCGAACCCACCTTAAATCCCTACAACATGCCTCAATGAATTGCCCTGGACAGCAAACGCCCCAAAGCCTCCATAACTAGAATGAACAATAGCGAGGATAAAAGATCTCCTTGCTGCAAACCTCGATAAATAGGAAATGACCAATACAGATATCCACACAATCAAAATACAATAATGAATTCCATCTCCAAGTAGCCCCAAAACCCATCCTATCCAACACATACAGCAAGAAATCTAGTTAACATTGTCATGTGCTTTCTTAATATCTAATTTGCAAATGACCCCCTCTTTTTCTTGCCTCAACCTCGAATCCACACACTCATTATCTACCAAGACCACATCCAAGATTTGCCTACCATCTACAAAAGCATTCTAAGACTTCGAAACCACCCTCTCCAACACCCCTCGAAGCCAATTTGCCAGCAACTTATACATACTCCCAAAAAACTGATCAGTCGAAAGTCCCGAATATCCTCTGCCCTATCCTTCTTTGGGATCAGCACTATAAAAGTGGCGTTCAAACTCTTCTCAAACTGTCCCGTCCAATGGAACTACTTAAACATAACCAAAACATTCGCTTTAACCATACCCCAACAATGATGGAAAAAAGATATGGAGAAACAGTCTGGCCCAGGCGCCTTATCTCCAGGCATACTCCGTAGTGCTGCAAACACCTCTTCTTCCGTGAATACCCTCTCTAGCACAATGCAAATCCATCTCAAAGATGGCATCAAACACAACCCCATCCAACCGTGGCTTCCAAACATCCCCATCCAGCCGAAAGAGATGCTCATAGAAGCCTACTATAGCCCCCCTGATCTCTTCTACCGATAAAAACTCCACCTCATTTACCCGTATCTTCCTCACCTGATTCACCCGTTTATGCACATTAGCCATATGGTGAAAGAACCTCGTGTTTCGATCCCCATCCTTCAGCCACAAGCATCTAGATTTTTGGCAATGACTGATCTCCTACATACGAACCACCTGTCCAAAGTCCCTCTGAGCCGCATCCCGACGAGCCATATCCTCTCCTGACATGAAACCCACTTTCTCTTTCTCATCCAGCCCCTTTATAACTGCTAAGGCGTTAGCTTTCTGAGTCTCCAGCCGCCCAAACACCTCTCTATTCCAAAGCTTCAAATCAAACTTTAGGAGCTTCAACTTTTGAGCAATACGGGAACTAGGATCTCCAAGCACCATATAACTGCCCTACCACCCTCGGACTATCTCGCCAAACCCGTTCGCCTGAAGCCACATATTTTTAAATCGAAACGGAGTCGGACCACTCCTAATCTCCCCCATTATCCAATAAAACTGGCCAGTGATTAGAAACAGACCGATGCATCATTGATTGTGTCACCTATGAGAAATGCTCCTCCCAATCACCAGTAACTAGGAATCTATCTATATGGGACATTGCCCTTCCCCCAGACCAAGTATAACCACCCCCTTCTAACGGTAATTCCACCAAACCCAACTCATCAACAAATGAAGAGAAAGCCCGCATGGTGCCTAAAACTGATGACGCCCCCTTCTTCTCTGTCATACAATGCATTGTATTAAAATCACCCCTCATACACCAAGAAACCCCCCATCGGGAAACTACACATTGTAACTCCTCCAAAAAATCTGCCCGTTCCACTCCCTCACGGGCCCATATACCCCGATTAAGGCCCAACGGTAATCATTCACAATACTACGAAACAAACAAGATATCGAATAAGCCCCTGTCTCCTCATCCTCCTTTTCCACCACCCGCCGATCACAGCATAGAAGAACACCCCCTACCACCCCTGCTGCTGGCAAGAAAGTCCAATCCATGAAACGCCCCCCCATAGCTCCTTGACAATCTCTTCCCGAATGCACTCTAACTTTGTTTCCTGAATACACACCACATCCGTTTTAACACTTCTCAATAGAGCTCGAATCAAAACCCTTTTCGCCCTATCATTCAGACCACGCACATTCCAGGATAAGATTTTTAACTGCATGGCAACAACAATTGATCTCTTCGACCCTTCCTGACACCACGACTGCCCCCTCATTTGTGCCAATCATAATTTATCGAACACTCCAATTTACGCAGCTTCTTAGAATTCTTCGTATATTTGTCCTCCCGATGGCATCTCCTTCTTCAATAGAGCACCTCCTCTCTAAGATTCTTCTATAGCCAAGAATAATTTTAGAGCTTTAACTTCATGACCCTCAAAACAAAGCCTCAAGAGCTTACTAACCTCATTGATGCGAGATAAGACCCAAGCCGAGACCTCCTCAGGCGGCAGAGGAACATCACCCTGAAATCCACCTCTGTCGCAAGGTCATCAAATTCATCCCCTGCGTATACTGCATCTGTTTCAATAAGCATTACCTTAGGCCGAGCCACCAGAACTCCTCTGTCGAACATGTCCAACGACTTTTGTCTTCCACATCTGCCGCGGTACCATTCTTTCAATGATCCAATACCTCCTGAAAGTGCTTACCCTCTGTCGGCGACCCATAACGCGACAAACTCCCCAAAACAACGGTACCGTCGGCCTATCGGAGATCAGGCGAAGACCACCCTACACCGCTCGAAGGTGCTCGCTCTCAATCCAGCAACTGTCGAAGCCTAGAGCCGTCGTGCTGCACCACTGACACAAAAGGATCTGTGAGCTATTCTGGTTCGGATCAGAATGACTAGACCTATTGCTTAACCCACTCCTTGACCCACCAACCTGGCCTAGCTGGCCCAAAACATTAAGCCCACTATCTTCCAAATTACCTTCATTTATAGCCCAACAATTTTGACCCCCAATTTGGCCTATACAAATTTGAGCCGAAGATTGGCCTAAATCATTAAGCCCACTATTCACCACTATACTCTTTTTTTTTTTTTTTTTTTTCCCCCAGCACTGTTGAACCATATTATTGCCACACAATGTGGGCCGACGGTTGGCCCAAGAAACCAGCCCTCCCTCAACTCGGTCCCTCTCAGGTTGGGTTGCCCCACCTGGCCATACTCCTAAATTCTTGCCCAAATCTGTGAAGATGATCACTCACCCCCACATTACATACGAGATTCCCCTGAGAACGCCTCAAATCACGGGGTCCCAAATCAGACTCGTCACCCTCATGCAACCTTATCAGCGACACCACACACTCCATCGACGGTCTGACCTTCACTCACATCGGAAGAGTGAACTACCATGATCTCCATCGAACCAAAATGTATGGCGGCGTAGATTCAGAGCTTCGTACTCTCAGCCGAATACAACCCAGATCAGCCGTTGACTCGTTGGCCGCAACAAAGCCACCACATCGGTCGCCAATATCACGATACACCTTTTCGCCGAGAAGATGCACAAGTAAGCCCATCACACGAAGCCAGACACTTTTCTCCAGAACATGCATCTGATTAGAAGCACAAAGAGCCAAAGATGACCACCACTCCAAGTTTAGATCGCTTCCCTCAACAGCCCACCGCCGCCTCATCAAAGACTCCGCCCCACGCCTCATTGAGAGCACAAACAAAAAAGCCTGGTTCCTTAACAAACGTACCTCCACCTTGCTTGAAGACTTCCACCATCGATTGACCCATGCACACATAGCACCCAAACCCATTTCGCCCCCCACCATACCTACCAAAGATTTGTCTAGCACCCTGAACCACCCCACTTCAGTACAAGGTTTCACGAAGTCCACGTCGAAAACAACCTTACCAGGTGGAGCTTCCAACTATACCTCATTCACCATTGCTAACTTACCCTTCAAACCAATAAACCGTGTCCCCCATCTATCTCCCATTTTGAAACCCTCCAGAACCAAGGCCAAACCCTCCCAACCATTCCCATAAGCCGACATAAGTATGAAGACTTGCTCCCTTCGAACCCCTACAGTCACCACTATTTGGACAGAAAACCCTCCTTCGGCCTCCCACGAACCCACACTGCTAAACTCCGTCTTCCTCCACTAAGGTGACCCAAATACCCCAGATGACTTGGCTCTTGCGATGCCATTCTTAATTTCGTCACAATCCAGCATATTTCAAACCCAACCAAAACAACAGCCCGATAGAGCCCTTGTCCTCTCTCCACAATTGACAGACTACGACAACCTAAAGAATCCACCGATGACTCCTCTAACTCGAACGTGCGATTTCCGAGGAAGAGGATTCGCCAACACAAGCCGATCTCTTTTGCCATACGAAACATCAATGAGAACACAAACCTTCAAGGATCAGTTGTCATACTAACCTTTAAAAGTATCAAATAACTACGCTGTAATCTTTGGCGGTTGTTGACGGCAGAGAAGCGGCGGTTGCGCCGCCGTGGAGCGAGCGATAAAGATTTTTTCCCCCCAAAAAAACAAAACCCAAAAAAGAAATGATTTTAAAAATTAAAAAGTATGGGGCACTTGCAATGTGTCTGCCTTGAATTCTTTCATGAATTTTTTATTAGACACTTACTAAAATTCATTAATAATTGTAACTTTTTTATTAGCGTATTTTCATACAGATTGTATAATTCTTATCTTAATGTGTCCTAAGTCAATTTAACAAAATCTCATTATGACTTTTGTTAACATGCCTTTAGGTGGCATGTTAAGATAATTTAAAAAGATTATATCTTTTTAAAATTTCCTAATATGTGACCAAACAAATTTCATTAGCAGATACGGGATCAAGATTAAATTGAATAATCCGAAACAAATTAATTATGCACTTGGTTCAAACTTTCTCAGGATAACTAATCCCGAGAGGCCGTTTATCCCCCGCGTGCAATTATGTATATACTTCCTCCAAACCTTGATTTATTACTACTCTTTTGAATCATATGTAGTTTCAACACAGATGTCAAATTATATATACACAACAAACACATGGTATAATGTCACAAACTTTGGAATACAAAGATTTACAAAGTCAGAATCACAGCATTCTAACCCAGACAAAAAGTCAGAAATTTACAAAGAAAACAAAAGAAGTTTTCTGATGATTTTTTTGATCATAAAATCAGCATTGTCTAAATTTCCTAATTCTAGCTTCGGTTAGTAGTTCAATCTCAAAAATGTTCCTCACTGTTGCTAAATATTTTCAACAAGAACATTTCTCTGTAATAATTTTTGAAATTGTCTGTGTTCCAATATATTTATACAAAAAAGTCAAGCAGGTAAGTTAGTGCTATACATCATATACAGGTAAGCGTTCCTCTATATAGACACGGCAAATTGGGCATTTCTTGCACTTCTCACAGCAGGTACTGCACCAAATTAGATGAGAACCCATAATTCATCGTATAATGATGTAGGCAAAGAAAAAAAATGAAACAATAACGAAAATGTAAAGAAAAAAAATGACTTGGGCTATAGGTAGACGAACATACCCACAAAGGATGCGATGCCTACATGGAAGTAGGACTACACTGATCTCTCCCTCAAAGCAAACCCGGCATAAAACTTTTTCCTGACAAGTCCACAAGATAATTTGTGTTAATGTGGAATCAACTTTATAACAACAGTTTACTTAAGATTAGAAGGAAACTTTGGAAACTTTGGAGTGTTACGATTCAAATAAATTGATATGCAATCACAAATCTTACACATCAAATCAATACAAAGAATTTAGGCCATGTTTGTTTGGGCGGACTAGATTAGGTTGAATTAGCATTCCTATGACTAATAGTTCTAGGACTACGAATCCTTTTGGATTATGTATCCTATCATATGTTTGGATTGAGTTAGTATTATAAGGAGTGACTAATAATCCAGATTTTGACTTAATCCTTCAATTTATATCCCATCCCCCTCTATGGGATTGAATAGTCCATCATATGTGGGATACCATATCCGGATGGATTGTTAATCCGTACTTTCAATTGTTTAACTAAACATCGGATTCATAATTTTATTGGACAATTAATCCAATCCCAAACTCATGTCCACTCAAACAAACATGGCCTTAAGGGATTCATGTAAGTGCAACTGTTTAATGACTAACTTGGTTTGACACAAGTACATATACCATGCACATCAAAATACGTAAATTTCTTGTGAACTTAAAGGTTGAAAAACTGTATTCAAACATCTAATAAGCACAAGGTGTAATAAAAAATAATGTGGAACAGTAAAGCATGTAATCTGATTAGTATAAACTTAGTATAAAGTCCTATAACAGATTTATATTGAATGGGAAAAAAAAACTAAAGCCATAAACTTAAGAATATTACATTTTGAAGTCTTTCATACTCCTGTTGGCTAAATTTTGTGATTTCTGTTTGTTCACCAAGAGCTGCTTGAAGTCTCCAAACCTGACATGCAAGAGAATCAAGTGCAAAACAGGAAAGAAATACAATCAAACTCGAGCACTGTGTGATACAATAATTGTAATGAACACAGAGACTTAATCATTTCGGAGACCCCAAAAAAAAAAAAAAAAAAAATTATAACGAAAACCAAGAAAATAATGACTTAAAACAAGTAAAATGGAAAGGGATACTATGAGATATATGATCCACCTCCTCCGCAAGATCCTTCTTAGGCATTTTCTTCACTATTTCAGGAGGATAGCCACAAAAAGTGTTATAACTGCATATATAGGAAACAAATATATTAGCAAACCAAACCACATATGCAACCGTATCTAGCATTCTATTATGCCCTAAACACATAATGCAGCAGATAGTGACAATGACAACTCATTTTCAAGATTTGACAAGTAACATATTTACAGTTTAAATCAATCACATCTGTACTTACGTCATAAATCATCTGGTACTTTCAAATGTTAGTGCAGTTATGTACATCACTGTCTATACTGAAGTAATATGGACGAAGTACTCAAAAATATATCACCATAAATGGGACAGTTTGCGGATACTTCGATGAGTACATGCTAATGTTGAATGAACATATATAGAACTAATAAACTAAAGAAGAAGAAGAAGAACAACAACAACAACAACAATAATTGATGTTGGATCTGAACAACAAATTTCTTCTTGTGTTTGAAAGGTCAGTGGAAACAGAAGGAAATCAATGTCAGAAGCTGAGAAAGCCCTTCATTTAACCAAGATTGAAAAGAGAATGAGAAAGACATTTCCAGGGAAGTGGGCATATATTGAAGCATACCAGAAATTTGAAGCAGATCTTTTTGGGTTTGGAGTTTATTTTTTTTACGCTTTTATTCTTGTTTTCTACCTCTTTTGTTTAGTTGTATGAAGGTGGTGCTCTCTTGACAAGTTCTCTAATATAATTTTCTTTTGAGAGAGAGAGGGAGAGACCTTCCCACCACAAGACTTAAGAGTCAAGGAAGCCTATCCCATCTGAATCCACATAACTGACAGATCCTTAAAGAACCCATCTGAATATTACAATAAGGAACTGAGTCCCCATAACTGACAGATCCTTAAAGAACCCATCTAAATATTACAATAAGGAACCAAAAACCTAAAGGACAGCGAAATATGGATATATTTAAGTTGGAAAAGTATATGAGGACAGCAAGATATGGCAAAGAAACTAGAATATTTGGATAACTTCATAATAGCTTATCTCCATCAGGAAAACAAACGTATACTGCTGATGAACAAACTCAATTCAGGGGAAGGTCTAACTCTCTAACCAAACCAACATGGTAAAGGTTGAACAGGACTAGTTGCAGGTAAACCACAAGCTTGAGTTGCCCAACAGTAGGCTCAGATCAAATAATGTGTGCCCATACATTGTAGCATAGAACCTATGCTATAATGCATGAGAAGCATGAATCAATATCACTATCAGCTCCAGCATGTAACCTGGGGCTGGGAAGGGTTTTTTCTTTGGTTTTTGTATGCATGATTAGCATATGTAAGCTCCACCTAAACAAAGACTCATGCAATTGCAAATTAACACAACTAGACCACACAAACTGGGATATGTGATTAGCATATATGACCATGCAGTCCATACGCTACTCATATTCTCCATGTGGCAGCACAACTGCCATTAGACAAAATTGGTCACAATTTCATTTGGCGGACAGATTATGTTCATAAGAGGTGTTAACAACTTAAATAGATCCTCATATATTCTGCCAAACCTTCACTAGTTCTTATCTCTCCGCCTTTTATAGCTTGTTTTCCTTGCAAACATTCAAATACCTGGCCCCAAATAGCTGGCTAGGGTTTTGTTGAGTTAAATTAACCCCTTTCATTAATTTTCAAGTTTCAACTTCAATAAGCATGTATGGTTTCACAATCTCTTCATATTTTAAGCAAATAATTAAAACATTTTTAGATTCCTTGGCCATTCACTTACAAATTCACTTCAAAATTTTGTTTTTTTTGTTTTTTGTTTTTTTTTTTTTCAAAAGTTCTTTTCATTTTTCCTCAACTAAAAATGACCAGCCAGCCACAATCATATAAGATCACAAATGGACATATGAAAGATGTGCAATCTGTGCACTTCCAGTAAATTTTACATAAAATACTTACCCAGAGGCCCCAGCTTGAAAAAGTCGAGCCTGTTCTTCTCGGCTCCCTTCATCAATTGACCACCAACCAAGAACCTGTTTGTACAGATAGTCGAAGAGCAGTGAGAATTACTTAATACCAGTAGTACTTTTCTTAGATATGAATTAGTAAGTGAACAACCTGCCTACTCTACATTTTCTTTGCGATGAAATGTGTTGAGCATTACCTGGAGCCGCGGTGCAAGTACCCAAAGCACTCATGTACTATTGAAGAAAACGCAAAATATTGTCCCGTGGCAGCTCCACTACGTAGTAAAAGAATGATTTTTTCCACCAATCTAGACACGGCAAACAGGACGCCAACACCTTGCAATAGAAAAAGAGGAGAGAAAATAACTGGAAGTGGGATATCTCTAGCTGCAGCAGGTGTCCCCTGAAATATTAGATCACTGACAGATTTGTTCATAAGACATTCCAATGGGTTAAAAATTTTCATCCATCCAAAAAACGTAATAAACACAAAAATGAGTCACGACTCATACCTCCAAGCGCATACAAAGGAGGACTTGGAAACCAATTATCGGAACTTTCATAATATTCCCTCCAATATCCTGCAGACCACACATTCTATCCTGGGACTGATCCTCTGATGCAATTACTAAACCACTGTTCCAGTCAAGGTATCTTATAGCTGAAGAAGATGAGCTGGCTTCCTGAGTACGAGCATTTCTATGTATCACTGGATTAGACCACTTTGTACAGACAAGAAACGCAAAACACTCTGCAATACTGTGAAAGGGTGGGGGGACAAAAGCCTAATAATCATCACTTGTCATGCACACAACATTAAAACCCAAATATGAAGGTAAAAATGGTAGTAAAAGCATGTGTAACAGTACCCAAAATTAACAAATAAATCCCACCATCCTAGAGCATTCACATCACCTGCAATGTCATATAAAAGAAGATCGAAACCAGACAATAAGTAAATTGGGATAGTAACTTATCAATATTATGAAGCATATATGCAAACATAAATGGCATAATTAAATTGTGCAAGCAGATTATAGCATGCTGTGCTTGGTAAAATTTGTAAATGTGATACTGCAGTTAGGGAGGCCACTGTTTCCAAATGGGGGTGCATATTATCAGAAAACTGTACGAACAAATATAGCAGTATCCCTAAAAGCCTTAACTATACTGTGCATTAAACAAAAGTAATAAAATATGACGCAAAGACCCTCCTGCATGTCGAACAAGTTTTGCATCCTTTAAAAATAGTCTCTTCGTTACAAATTGTCCAGAAAAAACAAGACTATGAAGCATGCCAATAAATCATTGCAGAGGAAGACCTAAAAGCAACCGAAGAAACAATGGGCTGATGGAGACCATCCAATGTCCCAAACAAATTCATCACTCCTATCCTGGCAGTTCCAGTGAAAGATATTGCCAAGTTTCCCATTGATACAGAAAATTATTTATTCACTGTCATGTGCAGTTGGACACCATGCCACAAAGGTCAAGAAACTGCCAACAAAGGGGTGACAACTGCATTAATAATCCTTCCAAAATATTGCCCTGGACCCATGTCCCATGTCCAAACATGAGACAAATCCCATGACTGAAGGATGGAAAGAGTTTAAAAAATCATAATTTATAGTCACGCTGTTTAAGATGATACATTAAAAAGGTTAGGATACAGCTTCAAATGAAGCAAGCCACCATGCCAACTTTACTTCAAGAATCTCAAGCTCAGACCCATAGCATATTTTGAAAGGCAATTTTACTGAAGATGAAGATCTCTGACAACTTTACACCAAGTTTCTTACGAACTTCTCAACATTCACCATCCTAATTAAATCATATTCTTTCGTTTCCCAACCCCTTCCATCCACCATATATATGTACATGTACAGATATGTACCAAGAAAAGTTTCTAACCACAATCACCATCTTGTGTGCATTTGTTGCTTTTTCCTGTCAAAAAAACTATCAATCCTTCAGAACCTTTTAAGAAGACGCATGGCTCCAATTAAATAAGTACAACTTGCACTTGTGAGCTCTACCTATCCAGACTCCAGGTAACAAATTTCACATTTCGACAAAATCATCACTACATATAAAGTTTGCCATATCAGCAACCAAGATTCCAAGTTAATTTTCCTATCCATTTAACTAACCAAAAGTTTTTGTTAGCAAAAAACATTCGAAAGCCAAAACAAGGAAAGGATGAATTTCTTTCAAGGCATCTAAAAACTGAAAAATAAAAACCTCATTAGAGTGAATTAGTAAAAGACGGAAATGAGGTCAAGAAAAAGCACTATTAATAGTTGCACATTCCTTTGTAAAGTAGAGGAAGAGTATGAAAGAATATGAAGAATTACCGGACAGCTTAAGGAGCGTGAACAACGTAGCAGCGGTGAAGAAAACCATGGAGATAGCCACCCAGAAGTGCTGAAAACATTAAGTTGTCATTCAGTAACACTCATCTTCATTAATATTTAGCATATCTATCTACCTGAAAACTGAAACAGCATGTTACACTGAAATACTTTGTGCACGTGATATCTATTGTGGAAAATTAGAACAATAATCAATATCCTAATTCTTAGTGGTAAAAAAGATCTACATTGTTGATATTTGCCTGACTGATGCATGAGGACTAGAGCATACACTTAAGAAGAATCAATCTTAATTTTCAAAGCCTCAAAACTTTGAAGCCCAAGGTGTTTTAGAACTATCACCAACAGAGTCAAGCCTCCAAGAAAGAAACACTTTCTTCAATGATGTAGAAGCCATAATTACAACAATAAATTTTCCCTCAACACCACCAAACTTTATGTTTGGCTACTAACAGGATTACTCAAAAGATTAAAAGCTTCATTAAGACAACTGAATAAAAGCAAAAGAAATTACAGCAACACCAAGAACTTAGAGGGCCAGGTTGGGGCCTTCATATGCCTGTATGCTCCAACATGACAGTCATTCCTAATAGAACAAAAAACAAAATCTTCACACCAGATGCCAATAAACCACCTGGATGCTGCGGGTATGGCATCTAACAATTCTTTCTATAGGAAAAATGCACTCTCCTTTTCTTTTTCTTCTTCTTCTTTTTATTATTATTATTATATATTTTTTGGTACGAGTAGAAACTAAAATCAAACTCTAAGAGGATTTTCTTTAGAAGTTATGTGTTATCTTCTTCTGGTTACTAAAAGTGGACTTCCTGATAGACCGTTACACATAGAGCCTGTTGTTTGATGTTTTACATTTATAGTCAAACCAGCTTGACACTTTTTGGCAAAAATTGATCGTCAGATATCTGCATTTATTACAATTTAATAGTAATCTACATAAAGCTAGACTATGGCATCCCATGAATAGTCCTTCATTAAATCAACTAATGCAGCTAAACTTACAGGAAGTGTTTCCCATATCGCTTCATCACTTGTACTTTCATCATCTCCCGGCAATAAAGCCTTACACATTCTGTAGAAGGAAACACCTTGGTATGAGGAATGAGCAATCATACAAGTTACAAGACTGCAGCAACAAGATTTCATCAAGTATGAGAAATCATGTGGTGGAGAGGGGTAGGAAGTGATTGTGGGAAAAGGCAAATTTTATACTACAAGTAAACAGAATACTAATAGAGGATCTAGTCTCATCACTGTAGTAAATATAAGGGGACAATAGTCAATTTATTGGTTATTAATTAATTAATTAATCAAAAGTAATAGTGTAGTGGTAGTGATGGCAGCACCTATAGTACATGTAAAAATATTATTACCATGTCAGAAAGAGCTGAAAAATAGTAAAATAGGATTCAAAAGTAATATGATGATCATCTTATCATCACATGATAGCCCTTGATAAAGAAATATAATAAACAAGAATCTTGCAACCAAACAAAAGAGACTTTTTACTGGCAACAAAAGTAACATTAACTCTCATCATTTCAGTGTGTTTTGTAATGTTTTGACGTATTTTGGTGTGTTTCGGTGAAAACACTGGAATTTTGATATTCCACTATTGTTTCATTTTGGTTTCCTAGGAAGTGGAAATGTTTCAACCGTTTTCAACAAAAAAAAAACAAACAAAATTTTGTTCCTCGGAACATGTTAAATGACACCAGCCATTGATTTTTTGCCCTTCAAGAGAGAGAGGGAGGGAGGTAACAATGTTGCAGTTTGTCAGGCATGCTCCTGACTATAAATCAAGTCATAAAAAAAATTGTTCCTTTCAACGTCCAAACCAAATTGGAGCAAGTAAATGGGTGTCTGCCTCTCAGTCCTTGAGTAACTGTCTTAGATTTAACTGATAAAGTAATGTTACAGAGATCTAATTTCATGCATCAAAATTTCAGCAGTTTATATGGTTCCAAGAAAATTTACACACACACGCACACAAAGAGTACAAATGTGTGAGTTGATTTCCTAAAAACAAAATATGTAACATGTTCAACTTATAATGACTTGGAAGACAGTCGTTAAAGCAAAAGAAGGCATGCAGAAGATATCAAAATCAATATGACATTAAAACACATGATTTGAAACTAAAATGTAACAAGAACAATGATTACGAATTCATGCAGGAGAAATACCTGAAATTGTCAATTAGGATGATTATTTCAAATGCCAGCAAAGGAAGGAAGACAAATTTCAAGTTTACAGCTGCAAAACCGTTGACTGTACACAAAAAAAGAAAAAGTAAAAGAAAAAAGAACACATTAAAAAGGTCTACAAACTTGACCAATTACTACCACACATTAGAAACAGATTTCTTATGGGAGGAAATGATGCTTTTATCATAAATGGGCAAAAAAACTTACAATCTAAACCCCCAAAAAAAAAAAAGGACAACTAACTAGCTAGTGGCTACAAATTTTTTTACTATTGTGGAGTATATAAAACAAATACACTTATGCTTCAAATTTATTACAGGATGTTCCCATGCATAAACAAATACAATGAGCCCTACAAATTTAGCATAACTACACTGTGCTCCACTTGAGATGTAAATTTACATAATGCCTACTCATTTTTACACAAAAAATGCATATTTTACTCTTCATTATCGTCGTTTCCAAACATCACCTGCAATCAAACACCCATATTCCATATTTGATAATATGTACCTAAAACCAAACACACCTTCCCATCATCTCCAAAATGGGCCACCACCAACTACTACCACCAATTTATACCCC
Source organism: Camellia japonica (assembly GCA_030407325.1). Classification (NCBI taxonomy): domain Eukaryota; kingdom Viridiplantae; phylum Streptophyta; class Magnoliopsida; order Ericales; family Theaceae; genus Camellia; species Camellia japonica. The sequence goes on from JAPPVO010000010.1 coordinate 15,031,673, forward strand.
CTCCCCCATCACCAACAGAGCCAACCCACCAAAACCACCACATCTTCCTTCCCCAACCACCATTGCCCACAACCACTAGAGGGCACCAAACACCTATGGCTGTGGCACCCCTAACCCTACATCCATTGGTGATCCCATGCCTTAGTGAAGTGGCAACAGTATCACTGAGCTTGCACCGCTCTCTCAAGCCACTGGTAGCACCAAAATCACCACTCGTACCCGCACCTCCAAATTTTTTTTTTATCAATGCAGTGGGAGTGGGGGTTGCGGTGGAGGGAATTGAAATGGATGGAGGCAATGGGGGTGAAGGTGGTGATGGACAAGAGAATAGACAAGGAGGGTGGTGATGGCTTACAGTGGTGGAAGGGGAAAATGGTGGTGGTTTGTTGTATGATGAATTTGTCATTTCACATTAATGCAATTTTAAATGCAAAAAATATCCAAGGATAAAAAACTAATTTCAATGTCTCTGTCATCTCCATTTAGATCACCATTACAAGAGGGGAGGTTGGTGCAATTTTGTCAAACTAATGGGCTTGTTCCTTTTTTCCAAAAACTAGAGGGAGGTAAATATAATTTACCCTATCTTTTATTATGAAAAAGTTAGAAAAGAAGTTGAACTCCAGACCAACCAGTTGGGGTTAGGCACCCAGGTGCACTCATGCTATAGAGTGATAGTGACAAACAAAAGAACTAGCACACACATACAAACAACAAAATTAATAACTGTGACAAGGTGTTGATTTCCTACCATCGATGCTCTCAAGATATACACAGATGAGCAGTTCGAATGCGATAAGCAATGGTGTCGCAACAATAGCATGACATGGTGCCCACTGTGAAAAAATTGGAATCTTTATGATGCACATTCAATATAAGCTGTAAATTCTAACATCACTAAATATGTTATTGTTTACTATAAAATGTATCTCGGGAAAAGATATTACGAAGCATGAAAAATTACATGACGACCATGGGGCACAGATGGTGCAGGTAAAGAGAACCTTCCTCGTGCAACAACTGAATGAAAAAGCCAAAGTGGGAAGAAAATGACCCTGCAAACCAATGTCAACATTTATGATAATTCAGGAACTACAAATGGAAGACAATTATATTCTAACTATAATAAAAACGTTTCAGCTCCAATGTTGTCAGTGTCTCAAGCATCCAACCCACATTGTGACACTGGAACAATTATATGTTCAAGCACACAAGGAAAATCTTCCAACAAAATTTACACTCAAATTCATCAATGTTGCCACATTCACGATATTGCTAGGGGTTAAAAAGTTCACAGCATCCTAATTAGTAAATTGAAAGTTCGGTGAGCCTATCCAATGAATGACTAAGTGAACAAACCTCAACATAAATATATACACACATAAAAGAAGGTTCACCTCTTTGCATGTTGCTCAACAAGAATTAATCATTAGTCACAACATAAAATTACACTAATGTTTGAGAAGGTTCATATGGAGGTACACGTGTTTGGCGCACTTTTATGGAGAAGAATATAGTCCCACATGAGGGCAAGTGTTGAGAACATACATAATAAAATCACTATTCTCTCTAACAGCTTGTACATTTACCTAAAATGGTGATCAACAAATCAATAAATGGGTGTGTCTAAAACAAGGGTGAAGAAGTCAGGTTTTATTGTTAGAGATTGGCATGGTAAGCCCATATTTGGCGCATCAAACAATTTATGAAATGGCACAATCCCAGTTGCAGAACAATAGGCAATTACAGATGGAATCTTGTAAGGGTGGAGGTTTGGTATTGATTTTGATGAGATCTTCAATTCAGTGAAGCAACGTAAGTCCATTAGGTTGTTATTTGTTGTTGTTTGTCATTTAGAATTCCACGTTGTATCAAATGGATGTGAAAAGTAGGGATGAGCATGGTCCGGATTGGGATAAAACCAGGACCAATTCGTTATCTACAGTTCCTGAAAAATTGGAACCAATCCAATCCGTTTAAATCATGGAACCAATCCGAACTAATCCATTTAAATACGGATTGGATCGATTTAGGACCACGGATTCACATAATTAAATAACAAAAATATATATATAACACTTTAATTTCATAAAAATATAAACATAGCGCTATATTAGTTCCACAACAGCAACATATTTTTCTATAATAGCGACATACTGTTCTAGAATTTAAACAACCATAAAAAAACTGGTTTCACCATAAGTATTTAGACCATTACAAATTAAAACTAAAAACTAACAAATAAAAGTAATAAAAGAAGATATTATACGGTTTTAGGTTTGAATTTAGATTTTATATAGAATAAGAGAAGATACTATGGGAGAAGATGTACAATAAAAATATAGACTATTTGTATACGGTCCGGATCGGTTCCAATCTAGAATCGTGGGGTTCAATCCGAAACCAATCCGTGGACTACGGATTTTTAATTCTTCAATCCGGAACCGAACCGCGGATTCAAAAAACCAATCCAAACCTATCGGATTGGACTGGATTGGATTACGGATTTCACGGATTCCTTGCTCAGCACTAGTGAAAAGTTCTTTTCTAAATGGCATTCTTTATGAGGAGGTATATGTGAAGCAAACTGAAGGGTCTGAAGACCATCATTGTCTTGTTCATGTCTAACACTCCATTTGGATAGTGGGGTGAGAAAATAAAACAAATGATTGAGCAAAAAATAAAAAAAATGATCATGTATTCTCACTATTATGGTGGTGTTTGGGAAGAATTTTAATTGGGTTTTTTCTCATTTTTTCCACTAAAAGACAAAAATTTTGCAAAACCAAAAAAAAACACATTCAAACAAAATATCACATCCAACCCCATAATCATTTCACTTTTTCTCTCACAAACATCACATCCAACCACAAAAAAACCCAACTATCTTCCCAAACACAAAAAAAAATTTCTTCAATAATATCCTACATCTAAAAAAACCTACATAAAAACCCATTTCCCAAACACCATCTATGTAACTTATGAAAGCAAAGCATGTGAGAGACAGATATGGTCGAGTTTTTTTTTTTTTTTTTCCTTCATTGGTATTTTAAGAGGATTATAAATATTTTATAACCAATGAGTTTGTTTCTCACCAAATTTCACCACTTTTGGTGAGAAATGAAATGAGCAAAATAAGAGAGTTCTCTTTCTAATCATTTCTCCTATTTCTCACTTAATTTATAAACCAAACATGATAGAGTTCTCCCTCTCATCATTTCTTATCAATTCTCACCAAATCAACCCATCCAAATGGATTGTAAATGTTAAAAGAGATGTTCTTTGGTCTCAAGCAAGCACAAAGAGCTTGGTATGAGAGATTAATGAAACTACTTTTCATACACATGCTTTGTCTAAGATAGACAGACAGGGCATTCTTCAATTGTAGAGTTAGGGAGACATTGACATTGCTCAAATTTATGTGAAGGACATAGTTTTGGTTCCACACCTAACTAGCTTGCTTATTATTTTGAAGGACAAATGAAACATGAGTTTAAAATGAACATAATTGGTAAGGTAAGCTAAATTACTTCTTGGGGCTAAGTTAGACAACTGAAGGAACCGGTATTCTTGTCTCAATCCGCATATGAAAGGAGCTTGTGAAGAAGTTTAGTTTTGAGATGCTAAAGCTGCTCAAACTCCTGTGCCGTTAAGTGTCGAGCTTAGCAATGATACTAAGGGCAAGAATGTTGTTGATCCAAAGCTCTATAGGAGCATAATTAAAGTTTGTTATATCCCAAGCTCCATGGTTTTTCACTTGAAGAGAGTTGTCTTCAAGATTTTCCACGACAAAAAATAGTTGACTCTCTTTTATATCTATATATATATCTATATCTGTGTGTAGATTCCTGTGAGTATATTGAATGTCATTATAATAAGAAATGTTGAAAACTCAATTTTAATTGGTAATCTTCCTTACCAGTTTGGCATATTCACCCCCTAACCCCAAGGAAAATTTGATCCTGATTGTTATGGACTAAACCCTGCAGAGATATCCTAGCTTACCACTGGACCAGCCCTCTTGACTCTAATAATTATAAAAATTTAAAGTGTATAAAAGAAACTTCAAAGAAGCCAGTGAGAACCATGTCAATCACTACATTTTCCTTATTGCAATGGTTCTCACAAACACCAAAAGCACATGGTTAAGACCGAAATCCATAGACACAACTTTGTACCAAGCGCACCAAGGACAATTATATACTAAAAAGGTACAAAATAGGAACCGTCCAATGTTCTCTGCTGACAACAAACCACTATGCATAACCTTAAATATTATGAAACAGCATTACACCATACCCTTTAAATTTGACACTTCCATTTCTCTTAAACTCGATTCATTCTTAAGCAATCCTTCTCTACAATTGAAAATTTTCATCCCAATTCAATTATCCCATAAAAATTCAAATGAAACCCATAAATTTTTAAATTTGTTTCAGACGACTAAACTAGAAATTCCCTCAGTCAACAATTTGTGAAAACCCAATTAACCCTTTGATATAGGAAAGGGTTAAAAGCCCTACCAATGACAATTTTAATATAAAATAATAATAATTATAAAAATAAAAATAAAAAAGTATAAACCTCAAGTATTGTGAAACAACATTACACACCTATGCACACAGGTATTTTCTCAACCCAATTCAATTATCTCATAGATAATTCAAATGAAACCCCAAAAATTTCAAAACTTGGGAGTAAACTAAAAATTCATTCGGTCAACAATCTATGAAAAACGCAATTGAGCTCGAAGCATATAAACCCATTAAAATTTAATAAACATAGAGTTTAGAAGAGCTGATACAGACCACCAAGAGTAGTAGACGGTGTGATCGAGCTTGAGAACGAGCAAGATTGTGAAACAGAAGAGGAAGGTGTTGGCAGCGAGGGCTTGCACAGACTTCGCGACTCTTCGCCAGTTCATTGCTTTCCTCCCAAGCATAAAACGTAAAAGGGTTTTTTGAAAACACAACTTCAAAGAAATCTGTGTATTTGTAACAGTGAGACTCGATCTTTGAATTGATGGGTTGAATTGAGGAGAGAGGATTTAGAGTCGGAAGAAGAAGAAGAAGAAGCTAGAGAGAGAAAGAGAGGAGAGAGAGGGTGGTTTTGGTTTCATTCATTCAGAGGCGCCATTAAAGATGTAAAAAACAAAATAATCAATTACTCTCTCTTTCTATCTTTCTCTTTCACCTTCTTTTCTTTATTTTCACTTTCTTTTCGCGGATATATACAATCAAATTCTCGCCCATCTCTATCTCTCTCATGGTCGCTTTCGGTTTCTCTCTCTAACGTAGATTACACTTCACGCTAACGAGTTGTTTGGGATGTCCTAAATAAATGTATTTTTTTGTCTTTTTAGACTAAAAAATAGAGGTTGAAAATATGGATGTTTGGGTTAATTTTTTGACTTTTTATGAAAAAATGTATAATAAAAAATTGTAAAAATTGATTTATAGGGAAAAATTCGACTTGGGAGTTATGCAACTGTAATTGTTAACTTTTGGTGAATAGTATTAACTTTTTTAACTTTTTGAATAATTTATTGACTTTTTGACTTTTTTAACTATACGTCAAACTTGACCTAATTTGGATGATTTTGATGATTTTTGTTTTTAATACTATAGGATTTGTTAACAAGTGTCTCGAAGCATTAGAGATCAAATTATCCTTTTTTAAATTGTCCCTTTGTACCTAATGAAACTTTTTTAGGAAGATTTTTAGAAAAAAATTTATTATATCAATTGATATATTAATTAGTGTATCAATATATATTATGATATTATAATTTTAAAATTATAGATCGTATCCATTATACAAAGGCCTATTTTGGGAAGATGATAAAAATCAGATTTTTTGCTTTTAATCAAGATTTTTTAGAGTGATTTGGGAAGTTGATAAAAAGTTGATTTTTAGTACACTAAAATGACTAAAATAGCCTCACCCAACATAAAAAATTACTTTTAACCCAAACTCACCAAATAAAAACACTAAGGATAATTATGTAATTTTGTCACCAACTTTTTGGCTCTTGCCAAATGAACAAAAATGAAAAATCAGATTTTTTGATAAAAACCACTTCCCAAAAGTAGCCAAAATATAAAGATCCAAAACTTCTAAAATTATATCACATCATTTGTTAGTACACTAATTGGTATATCAATCGGTGTCTATAGTTTTATTTTTTGACTAATGTTATATGCACCAATTAGTATACTAGAGTGTACCAATTGATGATGTGATCTAATTTAAAATATTTTTTGTATTTGTAATTTGTATAATGAGTAGGGTCAATAATAATGTCATAACTAGTGTTGGTACACTAATTGGTGCATGTAACACACTCTTATTTTTGTAATACCTATATACTAATTTATCCAAGTTAATTTCTAATAACCCATTTAGGCTTCGTTTGAGATGTGAGTTGCCTTTTTGGTTATTTTTGGACTCTTTTGGGAAGAGCCAAAAGACAAAAGTCAACTTTAATCCATTTTAGGTCACATCATCTCTCACATTTTTTATACATTTTTTCAAAAAAAATTTAAAAAATCTGTTTTTAACCATCTTTCAAAAAAAATATTTTTTTGACTTTTGTGAGAAAAAAATGTAATGATTATGGTTTGAATATGACAACTTTTAGCCTGGAACTAAAAAACCAATTTTATCTTTTTGTAACTAAAATAATCTCAACTTAACCCAAACTCACATGCCAAATGAGCACTTCCAAAAGACCAAAAACCTATACTCTAGATTTATCACCAAAAAATGGTAACTAATAAATCTATATTTTAGGAAAAAATCACTCTAATTTGAATACTTACCCCATTTGAATTAGAATTTATATATGAATAAAGCTTGGTAGCGCGAATCCCTTCCCCCCCTAATCCCCCGAAAGCCCAAAACGACGTCGTTTTGGGCTTTCGTTTTTTTTTTTTTTTTTTTTTTTTCTATTTTTTCTTCCTCCATTGTCGACTCTGCAACAGCTCGGAGGGAGGGAGAGAGGAGAGGGAGAGAAAGAGAGAAGGAAGAAGAGGGCTGCGACCTCGCCGCCCGCCGTCGGCCCAGCCCGGTCGTCGCAGCCCAGCCCCGTGTCGCTGCCCAGCCCTGCCGTCGCAGCACCACCGCCGTTGCCTCCGGCCCCGCCTCCGCCACCTCCGACTGGTATGGCCCCTCCAGTCCTCCTTCCTCCTCCCCCTCCCCCTCCTCCTCTTCCTCTCCTCCCTCCTCTTCTTCTTTTCCGTTCTTCGATCTGCAAAAAAAAAAAAAAATTCAAACGACGTCAAACGACGTCGTTTTCGATTCGGGGGATTAGGGGGGAAGGGATTCGAGCGACGTAGCACGATTGTTTATATATTAGGAGAAAATCATAAAATCTAATGAGTATTCTATTTAAAATCTTACTCTTTTAAAATTATGGAAGCTAATAAATATTCTACTTTCACACTTTTTTATTATCTGAAAATTTTAAAATAACGCAACAAAAAATTTAAACAAAAATTAAAATATGATGTAAATGTTCACAGTAAATAATAAGTATATACAACTAACCTTTGAAAAAATAAAATACATATCAAAATAGAATGTGAATATTCACAATAAATAACAAATATATAACTAACATTCAAAAAATTAAACTTATACCATTTGTCAACTACATATTTTAGCTAAAAAGTTAAAAATTCACTATAAGTTACCACATCACTCTCTCTATTTTTCTGCACATCTTTTTTTAAAAAGTCAAAAAGTTACTAAAATAATTTGTTCTCAAACAAGATGTGAATGTTCACAATTTACAATTAACATACAATTACCGTTAAAAAAACTAAACTCATATCAATGTCAACATTCACACTACAACATAAAAACATAAAGGGTAAATTACACTAACACCCCTGAGATTTATGTTTATTACAGTTCTCCCTCACCTTTTAGAAATTACGTCTCCCTCCTGAGGTTTAAAGTTTCATTACAAATTTCCCTCCTCAGCAATTTAATTTTTTTAAATACCAATTTTGCCCTCATTAGGTAAATTACATTGACACCCCTCGCATTTTAGAAATTATAATCCCATCCCTAAGGTTTAAAGTAACATTAACAATTGTCCCATCGGTTAGTATTAGTTATAAAAAAATTCATTGAAAAAAAAAAATTAATTGGAAAAAAAATTAGTTGACAAAAAAATTAATTGAAAAAAAATTTTGTTAGTAAATTTTTTCAATTTTGTTAAAAACCAAAGTAAACTCATTTTTGAATTTACGTTTTCTTCTCAAATTTACAAATTGAGACAACCATTTATAAACCAAAAAAAATTATCAAATAAGTTTTTATGACAGTTTTTTAAATTTTTGTAAATATAAATTGAAAACTGAAAACGAAATGGTTACCAAATAGGTCTCAGATGGTAAAAATGTCGTAAAATTAACAAATAATTAAATAAGTTACTAACATAAGAAATGACTTATCAAAGGATTCTTAGGCTATGTATAGTTTGATTTTTAGATTTTTTTTTTAAAATTAAAAATTAATCTAGCTAAGAAATAAAAAATAAAAAATAATTATCATTTTTATATAATTTTTATCTTCGAGTGGTTAGAAATAATTTTTTACAAATTAAATTGAAACAGCCATACGTATGTATATAACATGCCCAAAAGTTAAAATGATAATTATTTTTTACCCTTAAATGATAATTATTTTTATTTTTTATTTCTTAACCAAATTAATTTTTAATTTTTAAAAACATTTTTCTAAAAATCAAACCATACATAGCTTAAGAATCTTTTGATAAGTCATTTCTTACGTTGGTAACTTATTTAATTATTTGTTAATTTTATGAGATTTTTACCATCTAAAACCTGTTTGGTAATCATTTCGTTTTCAATTTTTAATTTATATTTACAAAAAATTTTAAAACTGTCATAAAAACTTGTTTGAAAATTTTTTTCGTTTATAAATGGTTGTCTCAGCTTGTAAATTTGAGGAAAAAATATAAATTCAAAAAATGAGTTTATGTTGGTTTTTAAACAGAAATTTAAAAATTTTACTAATAAATTTTTTTTCAATTTATTTTTTTTTCAAATAATTTTTCTTCCAATGAATTTTTTTTTCAATGAATTTTTTTTTCCAACTACTACTAATCAAGGGGGTAATTGGTAATGCTACTTTAAACCTTAGGAAGGGGATTGTAATTTTTAAAATGTGAGGGATGTCGATGTAATTTACCTAGTGAGGGTAAAATTGGTATTTAAAAAAATTAAATTGCTGAGGGGGGAATCTGTAATGAAACTTTAAATCTTAGGGGGGAGATGTAATTTTCAAAAGGTGAGGGAGGAGACTGTAATAAACATAAATCTCAGGGGGTGTTAGTGTAATTTACCCAATAAAACAAAATTGAAAAAAAGTGAAAATTAACTATTTTAATTGTTCAATTATAACAAAAAATGATTGTTTAACCAACAAATATAGTAACAAAAACAACAAACATACAACCAACATTCAAAAAAATAACATTTATACCAAAATATAGTAAATGTTCACAGTTTACAATTAGCATACAACTAGCCTTAAAAAAAACTAAACTCATACTAATATGCACATTCACACTATAACGTAAAAACACGAAACAAAATTGAAAAAAAGTGAAAATCTACTATTTCGATTGTTCAATGGCAATATATAAAATTATCAAATAGTTCATATATATTAACGCACCTTATTTGAAAAATCTATATATAATCAACTCCAGCATAATACGAGTGAATAAACTACACAATATCGATGACTACACAAATCAACGAAGCTACTACGATTTATGTATAACAATGGAAAAAAACGATTGTTCATCGCTGATTTACCATCACTTTATTACGAGTCCATTATCATCTCTATCATCAGTTTACATGTACAATTAACCTTCTCTTCCAAATGTTCGTCCATGGCAAGATCTTATTGTAAAATAATGGTGAAAGAAAATTTTTGATAAAGTGAGTCCCTCACGTTGAGGCAAATAAAACACTAAGAACAATAATTTTATATATGTATATACAATATTTTATATATATCATAAACAAAATATATATAATAAATGATTTTATCTCTCCTAGATATGTGATATAATATATATATATTATAATAAGTCTATAAGGGTAAAATAGTTCACATAATATATAGCGATTCCGATTTTGACCCGATCCATCTTGTATTATGGGCTCGAGTTTTATGATTTCTGAATATTGTTTGTCTTTTACCCCTTATTCTTGCTTGAGTTTGGCTATTGGGTTGTAATAGTTGTGTTTGAAACAGGTTGGTTGCTTGGTTTTCAAACCTTATGTTGCCCAGATTTTTGCTTTTCCGCTCGAGTAGCACTTCTTGCGCTCGAGCGGGTTTTATGAACTCTCAGTACTTTTGCAAGTCTGCAAAACTACTAGGAGAGTGTGTTCTACGCTCGAGCGGCGTTTCCTATTCTCAAACAGGTGAGCGCTCGAGCGATGTTCATCTATCTGCAAGACTACTAGATGTGTGTATTCTGCACTCGAGCTTCATTTCCTGCACTAGAGCGGAACAAATTGTTGTGTCTGACGCTCGAGCGTCAACTCTTGCGCTCGAGCAGATTGTGCATATATCAGTTCACAGCAGCCTCCTTTTTCATCACTTTTTCATCTCCTTCTCTCTCAAAACCCTAGATCGGCACTCTCTCTCTGCATTTTAACCTAGATCCATTGGGTTTTTTGTAACGCCCTCAAAAAATACATATAAACCCAATATTCAAGACATCCATAGACATGAGAGAATAAAGCATATTTCTATTTATCAGAGTATTCATTACAAAAGTATTACATGTTGACAACAAAAGTAAATGCCCCACGGGCTTACAACTTTCCAAGCCAACACTTGGTTGCAAAAAGAGAGTGCTAACTCACATACACATTAAGCCATTGGCTTGAATTTACATGTAATATTAAAAGAGAATAACAAAAAAGATCCATCAGCCTCAAAGCCTCCCAAGCTACGTCCTTGGAGGTGGCATATCACCTGAACCTGAAAATGATGTCCCATATAGGGTGAGCCAACGCCCAGTAGAGATATGCTAAACATAATATGAGCGATAACTAAAACATTGGCATTTGATAAATGTTTAACTCATATAAATAGACGTACATCTCTTTCATAACCAATCCACATTCACAGATATATACATATATCAACCCTTTTCACTTGCTTTATCCAAACCAATTCATAGATATGATTCTCTATTCATCCAGACAATTTATAATGAGATTACTACTCACATCATCAACATTTCAATACTTCCATTCATAATCACTTAATATGAGACTACAACTCATATCAATAATACTTCAACACTTTAATTCATCTACGTTATGCAAACGTAATCAAGATTTCGGGACTTTCACCTTGGACACTCCGGCCAACTTAATTATCAATGGAGTCCATCCCCTATCTCCTTCTAAACAGGTTTGAGAGTACATCTCCTATCTCCTCTCAAACCTTGGAGTACATCCCCTATCTCCTTCCAAACAACATACATATACAATGTATTTAAACACTTATCATATACAATGATCAATCAATACACATATTCGATGTATTATTCCAACCGTCATATTCAATGACATATTCAATTGATTAGTTTTAATTCACCTAATCATCACGCAGTGTCTACTAATCATCATGCAATGTCTACAACAATCAAGACTATTCTCCACCAATAGCCCAAAGCAGTTATTTCTAAACAGATAATAAATTATCAAACAGATAAATTATCTACAATTTCAAAGGTGAGTGATTTATCAATCCAACTACACCGTTCCATCTCACAACTTCCCAATTTCACGATTTTCATCTCAATTTCACATTCTCATACTTTCCCAAATTAATTATACAAATTGATTAATCACATAAAATTAGGGCTTTTCCCCCTTGTTCCCAACTTTGGCCCTAAGGCTCATTTATCGTCAATAAACATCAATAACTTCATTTTAAGACCCATATACACATATGTAGTTCAAAGGAACAAAACCCCTCTTTCAATATTTCAAATCTCAAACCCTAGCTTCCCAAATCAAACCATTTATACAAAATGCCCAACATCTATGTTAAAGTTCATAAAGATGAGTAGTTATCCCTACCTCAAGAGAAGAGACCCAATGGAGAAGATGAAGGAACTCAAGATGCTCCAAACCCAAAGATTTTCGGAACAAAACGTAGCCCACACCAAGCTCTATCTTTCTTACAAAGAGGCTAGGGTAGGAGACCACTAGAACTAGATGGATTTGTAGAGAGAATGTGTATTATAGAGAGAGAAGCTCTCAAATTAGGGTTTTGGAAAGTTAGAGAGAGAGAGTGTGTGAAGAAAGTGATTTAAAAAGAAACAGTTGCGATCTGATATACGTATAGTCTACTCAAGTGGAAGTAATACGCTCGAGCATAAGACACAAAAACTTTACCCTCGAGCGCAAATGTACCCACTCGAGCGCTAAGGCACAACAACAAAGCACTACCCGCTCGAGCGCAAATAGACCCGCTTGAGCGTAGAATACACTCTTTCAGTACTTTTACAGACCTCGAATGCCCGCCCGAGCGCAAAGATATCCGCTCGAGCGTAATGAACTCCGCTCGAGTGCGAAAAACACTTCTACAATATATTTTCAGACGCACAAAATGCTGAAATGATGCAAACTCCGCTCGAGCGCAATAAGACCTGCTCGAGCGGATCATCAAAAATCTAGGTAACAAGATTAGAGACCAAAACTCAACCAACCTGTTCGAAACACGCCCACGACATCTCAAAACTCAAATACAAGGGATTAAAGGATGAAAATACAACATATACAACAATAGACATCCAGGGAACCGAGTCCAGAATACAATAACCAATAAAGGGAAAATCGGGATCGTTATATTTTCTACTCTAGTGCCTTTGAGAAAAAGTTAGAACATTCCAAGAGCTCCGTTTTGATCCGATTGAAACTTGGTTTCGGCGTTGTTGAAGGTTTCACCTTGCTTTGTTCGCCTCCTAACTTTGAGGTAGGGACTTTCCACTTTTTTCTATGAGTTTTAACTTAGTTATTCGTCATTATGTAAGAAATATTGGAACTTATGGTGATTTTAAACAAATTGGGAGTTTTGGTTTAAAATCAAAAGAGGAATTTTCAAATGAATGTAATGGAAATGGTTATGAGAGTAATTATGAGCTTGTGCCAGGTTAGAATGGTGTATTTTGGTGTTTAGGGTGAAATCGGGAAAAATAGGAATTTTGCCCTAAACGACTCAAATAATTATTTTGTATAAGTAATGAAATTGATATTGAAAGTGTGAAATTGGGAGGTTGTTTACATGAATGGTGTAGTCGGATATGTATTATCTCTCACCTATGGAAGTTTGGATAATTTATCTGTTGTAAAGATTGTATATCTGTTTTGGGCTATCGATGGAGGATAGCCATGATTGTTGTAGAAATTGCATGAAGATTAGGCGAATTGAAACTAATTTCTTAGCCGTTATCATTGAATATGATTATGATGTGTATACATTGCATATGTATGATGTTTGGGAGGAGAAAGAGAATGTACTCCATGTTTGGGAGAAGAAAGGGGATGGACTCCATTAAACTAAGTTGGCCTGTGTGTCTAAGGTGAAAGTCTTGAAAACCGCGCGTATATAGGGGGGTTGATTCCCGCGGACGAAATTTTCGTAAAATGGCAAGTGAACGTATTTGTATGATAATAATATTGGTTGGAGACCTGTGGGGTGTATTCTCTATTTGATTAATTAAGCGAAGTGGGCATAACTAGTGAACTGGGAATAAAATGAATTAAGATGTAAGTTTGGTATAACTTGGTTTTGGAGAAGAGTTGTGAAAGATTTTATCATTGAGCATTGAACTTGTGCATTTTACTTATATCTTTGTTAAACCTCATGTATTGTGCTAGATTGTTTCTATTGGGTTCACCCTATTTGGAAAAAACCATTTTCAGGTGTTAGTGATATGCCTCCACCAAGGTAGCAACTTGGGGGGATTTGGAGTAAGAGCTTCCATTTTTGTTGTGTCTATTTTTGTATAGCCAAGGGTTTTAAATTGTGTTAGGCTAGACTCATTTTTGTTGTAACTAAGTAGCGACTTGGAAAGATGTAAGCCATTACGGCAAATGATTATCTGTATAACTTTTATTCCTTATTGTATCTATCTCTCATGTATATCAACTCTGATGAATGAAGGTATGTTAATTTAATTATATTTCCGCTCATGAGGTGGGTTTGTTGTATTTATTTTGGAGCATTACATAATACTTCTAATATGGGAAAAATGATCTATTGGAATATAAGTTCAAATGTATGGGACTAAGAGAAATACAAAATTATATATAAATTTCTCTTTTTTTTTTATATATATCATAAAAATGAATGCCCTTTATATTTTTAACGGTAAATTACACTAACACCCACAGAGGTTTCTGTTTAATACAGATCCTCTCACATTTGAAAAATTACGTTTCTCTCCCTGAGATTTGTAATCTCATTACAAATTGCTCCTGGATTATTGATATCATGCTTCAAAATTTTCTAAATGGCTATATTGTCATTTTTCTACAATTTCTTCTTCCTATCATCATGATTACATTATTCAACTTTCCATCATTAAATTCTATCTGAACATATTTTTATTGAATAATGATATACAAACATAAATTTTATATAGAATTTTTAAATGCAATGATATAAGTTAATAGTGACTTTTCTCTTTAAATTAAAATACCCATAAACATAATTTATATTTACAATAATATCACTATCATAATATTTTTATGATATTTTTTGTATAAATTTTTATATATGAATATAATTTTTCATTTTTATTTCCACCATTATATCTAGATTAGATCAATTTAATTTAGATATATTTAAAAAGTATAAAATTTGTACAAAAAAATTTGAAAAAAATCCATTGAATATAACAAAATAAGTTAATGTATTGGATTTTTGTATTTTTTTTTGTATAATTTTATTTTTTTTAAATTTATAAAATATTAAAAAAATTCAGTAAAAATAAAAAAAAATACAAAAAAAAAATTAATTTTTTGTTTGTGTTAAACCAAAGAAGATAATTGTTATTTCTTTTGAAATGACATGAACAAAATATTTACATTTTTTTATTATTTTATATGTATAAAGGCTAAGAGAGAAATATGCCATTTTAATCGGATAGTGAGGTAAGTGTAATATTTCAAATGTAAGGAGGGATCTGTACTAAACAGAAACCTCAGGAGGTGTCAGTGTAATTTATCCTTTTTTTTTTTTTTAAATGACTTTACTTTAATAATTAGAGACCCAAAATGATGTTACATGATTGAATGGATTATATTATGTTAGAGACTCCAAAAATTCTTTAATTCTAGAGACCCCAAAAATTAAAATAGCATTTACTCCAATTCAAAAATGCTAAAGGCCCCAAAAATTCTACCAAAAATTTTACCAAATGTCTCACATGGGCGTGAGACTCACATGAAGCCCACATTATGTGGGTTCCACACCCATGTGAGACATTTGGTAGAATTTTTTGGGTCTCTATTATTACTCTTTCAATTTTCTATGGTAATGGGGGTAGTTAATATAATTTAATGCATCCTTAACAAGTACCCATAGGGGCACTTGTTAATAATGATACAAAATTATCCCAAAAAAAAAAAAACTCATATATCCCTACAAGAATTGTGTTCAAATTTTAAGTTCAACTCTCTCCAAAACTAGCTATTCGAGTGACAGCAGACAACATTGATAGGAGAGTCTTCCAACCTTGGATAAATCATATCTAGTATTAGTAGTTTGGGTTCAAATCTTCATTTATGTGTGAGTCCGCAACTCACCATTACATGATTGAATAGGTTATATTATCTAGTATCACTTAAGGGTGACCTCTAAAACCTCAGCTTTCTTAGAATCTAACTCCAGATGTCACTTTTTTTCTTTTTTTTTTTTCTTTTTTAAGGAGGGGAGGTCACCTTTTTTGATTAGGTCTTTTATGTCTTTTGGTTTTGAGTATTAGCTATTAAGATATGCCTATATTAATTTGCCAATTGTTATAAAACTAAAGAAATAAAGAAGAAATAGTCATAATGGAAGAGAAAATAAAGAGTTTTTTTTTTTCTTCTATATATTCATTATCATGCAAACTCACCTATTTATAGATAACAAAACTCTCACTATTCACCACACCATGTGGTTACCACACTACCTACATGGTAAAGCTTTCCCTAATTTACACTTTGGCTTAAAACTCATTAGAATTTCGATTATATCTTTTTTGATGGTTATCTAAATATTTCATAACATTCTCTCTTTGATAACCATATACTAAGAATATGCCTTGTTAAAACCTTACCAAGAAAAATCAAGTGGGAAAAAATCTTTGATGAAGGAAAAAGAGTACAATATTTTTGTATGTTATTTGTTTAGATTGTTTCATTAAAACCTTACTAAGAAAAATCCAATGGGAAAAAAACCTTAGACGAAGGAAAAAGAGTACAATCTATAAATCTACTAAAATTGATGACTCTTCTTCAATGCTGCATAATAGGTATTTATGTGGACGCATCCCAATATTATGCACTGGTTTCTTGAATGTTGCAGTCGGTAATACTTTAGTAAATAGATCTGTCAGATTATCACTTGAGCATATCTGTTGAACATTAATATCACCATTCTTCTGGAGCTCATGTGTGTAAAAGAATTTTGGTGAAATGTGTTTAGTCTTGTCACCTTTGATATAGTCTTCTTTGATCTGTGTGATACACGCAGCATTATCTTCATATAATATGGTTGGACTGTCTTTTGTTGAAAACAATCCACATTTTTCTTGAATGTGATGGATCATGGATTTAAGCCAAATATATTCTTGACTTGCTTCATGAATTACAAGTATTTTTGAGCGATTTAAAAAAGTAGCAGTGAATGTTTGTTTTACTGATCGCCAAGATATAGCAGTGTACCCATAGGTAAAAACATATCATGTTTGTGATTTGGCTTTATGTGGATTAGAAAGATATCCAACATCTGCATATCCGATTAATCGCGGCTTAGATTTATTTGAATAAAATAAATCCATATCAGTTGTTCTACGAAGATAACATAATATTTACTTTACTTTATTCCAATGCCTTCGAGTTGGTGTGGAATTATATCTTGCTAATAAATTGATAGCGAATGCAATATCAGGCCTGGTATAATTTGCAAGATATGTGAGAGCACCAATAAGATATGGTACTTCAGGACCAAGAAGTTCTTCATTATCTTCTCGAGGTCGAAATAGATCATTTTTCACATCAAGATCTAATAACTATAGGAGTACTCAAGGAATGAGTTTTACCTATATAAAAGTTCTTTAAGATTTTTCTATATATGTTGACTGATGTACAAGAATCCCATTTGGCAAATATTCAATCTGCAGGCCGAGACAAAATTTTATTTCGCCAAGATCCTTTATTTCAAATTCTTTTTTTAAATATTTTGTAATTTTTGTAAGCTCTTTTAGAGTTCCTACAAGATTCAAATCATCAACATATACTGCAACACTTGTAAATTCGGATTTTGATTTCTTAATAAAAATACATAGACAAATCGAATCATTTACATATCCTTCTTTCAATAGATATACACTGAGCCGATTATATCACATGCGTTCGGATTGTTTCAACTCGTATAGAGATCTTTGTCGTTTGATTGAATAAACACTTTTGGGTTTTGAATTAGATACTTCTGGCATTTTAATTCCTTCAGTGGGTTTCATATATATATATATATATCACTATCTAATTATTCATATAAATATGTTGTAACTATATCCATTAGATGCATATCTAATTTTTTTAGTGATTACCAAAATCTGAAATTGCATCCATTACGGGTGAATATATTTCATCATAATCAATAGCAGGTCTTTGCGAGAAACCTTGTGCAACAAGTCGTGCTTTATATCTTACAATTTCATTTTATTCATTGCTTTTTCGAACAAACACCTATTTATATCCCATAGGTTGTATCCTTTCAAGGTCTTGGACTACAGGACCCAATACTTCACATTTTGTAAGCGAGTTTAACTCTGTTTGTATTGTTTTTTTCTACATTGGCCAATCATTTCTCTGTCGACATTCCTTGACAGTTTGTGGTTCATTGTCATTATCACTTTTGATAATGTTTTTAGCATTATTTCTAATAATGTCAATAGCAACTTTAAATGAAAAAATGTTGTCGACAACAATTTGATTTTTATCCCAAACTTCTCCTGTACTCATATAATGTATTGAGATCTCATTATTTTCAAGTACCTTTTCCACTTCAAGGAACTCTTTAGGAGATTTCTCTTTTGGAGGTTCTTCTTATGGAGGTTCATAAGTAGCAGATTTTGATAGACTTATTATAGTTCATTTTGTGGTTCTAACCTCTTCAAGGGTGTTTCATTTATAAGTATGATCTCTTCAGGAGATCTATTTATACTTTTTTCTAGAGTACCAACTAGTTTGTTTTTGAACTTTCTTCTTTCAAGGAATTTTGTCTTTTGCACTGATGGGTCTCCCACGCTTCTAGCGTGTCGTAGGCTCATTTGCTACTATACCCACTGATTATATGACAAGAACATCAATTCTTGTTGGAGAATTAGTGGTTGGTATGTAAGATTTTGTCACATTTTTTGTGTCAGTAAATGCGTCCGGTAACTGATTTGCAATACTTTGCAAATGAATGATCCTTTGAACTTCTAGTTCACATTGATTAGAATGAGGATCAAGATGAGATAACGTCAAAATATTCCAAGTGATTTTCTGTCAAGCTTCAGGTTGCGACTTGTCTCTCCCTAATGATGGGAAAATTGTTTCATCAAAATGACAATCCTCAAATTGTGCCTTAAGCACATCACCAGTCAAAGGTTCTAGACATCCAATGATTAATGGAGAATCAAAACCAATATAAATTCCAAGCCTACGTTGTGGACCTAACTTAGTGCGCTGTGGAGGTGCAATAGGAACATAAACCGCACAACCAAACACTCTAAGGTGACAAACATTTGGAGGTTAACCAAATACAAGTTGTAATGGCGAGTACTCATGATATGCAGTTAGTTTGACATAAACCAAAGATGTTATATGCAATATAGCATGACCCCAAGTTGAAATAGGTAATTTGCTTTTCATAAACAAAGGCTGCGCAATCAACTGAAATCTCTTAATAAAAGATTTAGCTAAATCATTTTGGGTATGAGTGTGTGCAACATGGTGTTCAATATCAATGCCAATGGACATGCAATAATTATCAAATGCTCGAGATGAATATTCACTGGCATTATCAAGATGAATTGTCTTGATAGGATGGTCTGGAAAATGTGCTCGCAACCTAATTATTTGAGTAAGGAGTCTGGCAAATACAACATTACTTGTAGAAAGTAAACAAATATGTGACCATGTAGTTGATGCATCTATTAAAACCATAAAATAACGAAATGGTCCACAAGAAGGGTGTATGAGTCCACATATATCCCTTAAATTCTTTGCAAAAAGGATGGAGATTCAACAATTATTTTTGTGTGTGATGGTCTAATAATGAATTTCCTTTGTGAACAGGAAGAATATAGATCATTGTTCTTAGACCCGGACCAGACCGGCCGGTCGGACCGGTTGAACCGGGAACCGGGCCTTGTTCCGGTCCGGTCAACCCCCTAAACCCGGATTGGGGCCAAAATCGGGAAAAACCGGTGACCCACTGGTCGAACCGGTAAAAACGGTGACCCAGTGGTCAAACCGGCCAAAACCGGTCCTCTTTTTTTTTTTTTTTTTTGGGTTTTACTTTTTTTTTAATTTTCTTTCTTTCTTTTCTTTGTTTCTTTGTTTCTTTCTTATATATTTATATATATATAAATATATTTCAAAATTTTGACTAAAAATTCTTATTTCAAGAGTCTCCTCTCATAAGGAAGAGTCTCATTGAAACTTGAAAGCTTGAGGAGATTATGAAAGTCTATTCCTATTTATAGGAAAAGATTTTTCAAAGAGAACCTACAAGATTCTATGTGGGATTCAATCAAATTATTTGAGACATATTAATTAGAGGGAGAGTTGAAAATTTCATTTCCCTCCAAAATTAAATCTAGCAATCAATCAATTTATTTGGAGGGAATGTTTAAAAAATTTAATTTCTTTGAAATAAGTGACTTTTTTTTTTATCAATTATGACTTTATTAAATATTATTAATAAATACATACAACAATTTTTTTTTATTTGATTATTTATATATATTTTTATTTATTTATAATTTATAATTATATTTTTTAATAATATAATATTAATTATGACGTCACGGTTCAACCGCTTTGACCCGACGGTTGAACCGGTGACCCGTCCACCCGGTCCCTTTTCTGGTTGCTCACCGGTCCGGTTTTGAAAACATTGATATAGATAATCACTTGGTAAAAGAATCTTCTAGTTCTTTAATGGATTTCCATGTGAATTTTCAATTATTCGACGCATCATTATTGATCCCAGATGCCCGAGTCGGTTATGCCATAGCATAAACGTTTTTGGGTCAAAGCATTTCTAGTCCACGACAATATGTGACTCAATCATTTTTATTGTCGTATAATATAATCTAGATGAAAATGCAGGAAGTTTTTCTAGTACTAGCTTTTGGCTAGAATTAGTTGAAGTGATCAATAAATACTCTTCTTGACCTTTATTTCTAGTTTCAATACGATAACCATTACGATGTATATCTTGAAACTTAACAGATTTCTTATGAATCTGGTAGAATACAAAGTTTCATCAATACAATTTTTTGTTCAATTTGGCAACATAATATTGGCTCTTCCGAAGCCCTCAATTAGGTTTGTAGATGTCAAGACCCAACCCCAGAGGCTTAGAGTTGGAATTATGACGTACTAACTTATTCTTATTCAAAACAAATTAAGTTGCGAATTAAACAGAAAAGATAATTAAACAGATAATTAAACAGAAATTTTATTTCATGCTACTATTTAAGAAAAAGAGGAAATACATTTTTAGGGCTTTCATTATTTTATTATTCAGTGACCAGCCCCGAATAGAGACAAAAGGGAGCGAAAATAAAAAAAAGAAGATAAAATAGTAGTTTAACAATAGTCCATGAGCGGGTTCCATTTCGTGGGGTTATAGTTTCCCCTTACATCTCGTCACCTGAAAGGGTAACAGCTATAAGCACGCAGCAGAGTGAGAAATATTATACCAAGAGTGTAGGGAATAACCATGGATGATTAGTTAGGCTAAAATATTTGCATAATTTAATTTAAAACAACAATTTATTTAAGTGGCAGAATACAGAATTCATGAAATTAATTAATCATAACCACAGTATAAAATAGAACAGAACAGAGGTCACCGAGGTGACAGTCAGAACAGAGGTCAATGGATCCATGACAAACAGAGGACCACAAAGTGGTCAAACAGAGACCAGTGGTTATTTAAGTCTCCCAAGGCGTGGGACTCCCGTGGTGATACTTACAAAACATAATTGTTTTAAGGTTATAGTCAAATATATACTAAAATTAAACAAACATATCCATGGATTTCCTTTTAAGTAAATAGGGTTTAGAGAGTAACCCACGTAACTGGAATATTTATAAATATAACTTTTATTTATATAACTTAATAATATAACTTGTATAAAATAAGTTATGGTAACTCAAACATTTGTAAAACATATAATGGTAAAGCAAGGTATAATATAACTCACCTTAATTATAACCCTTAGCCTTACTTTGCTATCAGCACTCTCCTAGTATAAGTTCCTTACCCTTAACAGACGTATCTCTCTCTCTCTCGGTTTTTCTTTCTTTTTTTCCTTCCCTTCACATACAGCACCTCCACCCTTATATATACACAGGTTAAGTGATGACTCAACACCCTAAGGCTCCAAGTACTCACTCCCTCCATCCGAGTCTAGTGTCCAGGTGGCTCTCTATCTCTCAATTTGGTAGATTTGTAATCTAACTATTTAATGCTCCTTGATCTGTTTTGATAGTCTGGCATTATAATCTAAGTAATTGATCACCTTTGATTTGTTTTTATCTAATAATAAAATTAGTATTTAATTTATCTTAATAAATTTCTTCGTCATATATTTAATAACCATAATGATAAATTAATTTATCTAGCACATATAACTTATTCATTTTATTATTGCCATTATTATTCTTCTTATTCCATATATTATTGTCATTATTCTTCTTATTCCATATATTATTGTTATTCTTATTTATTTATTTGCTATCTTTAGCTTTAAATTTGACCCAACTAGTATTAGAATTTCATATTTCTGTTAATTTGGCCCTAAATAAAAATCCCTAATTAATCCCATATAACCCAGTGCTAAATTAGATTATGTATTTATTATTAATTATTTAATAATATATATCACAGACACCCATAATTATATAACTGTAAATATTTATGTGGTATTTAATTAAATATTCAGGGTGTCACAGTAGAACTTAAAATTGTATTGACATTAACTTTTCCCATGACTAATTATATAAAATATTTTGCATCAATGAAAGCCATGCCTATAAAAAATTGAAATTCATTATTCTCAAAACAGGAAAAATACAAGCTGTCAAACGAAAAAATACTAACTCTGAAGGCCTCACTAAAACAAGAAAATGAACACTCCAAAATAGGAAAATACAAATTTCAAAATTATAAAACAAGACAATACAAAGCATAACCCAAAAATATGATATCTAGAAAATTAAGTTAATCAGTGTGAACATTTCCATCACCAATTAAATGACAAATTTTCCCTTCACAATCTTCAAAGAAATCAGAAACATCAAGATGATTAATATCAATGGGTTCATAATGATCTGTGAAATGCATCTCAATTCCTTTTCCTTTTCCTTTTTCTTTTATCGAGGCTTGATAAAGATCTACTAAATGTTTAGGAGTACGATAGGTACGCGACCAATGCCCTGTCATGCTACATCTGTAACAAGCATTTTCATGATTCTTGGGAGGTTTATTCTGCAAACCTTTTCCCTTTTCTTGTGATGTTCCAGAATTATTGCAGTTTTGGTGGAATGACACGTTATTTTTTTGAACATATCCCCCACGAATTTGGTAATTATTTCTACTTCGGCCACGTCCAAAACCATGACCTCTCCCTCGTCCACGACTATGAAATGCAACTTTATTCACTTCATGGAATGGAGCAGAACCGGTTGGACGGGATAAATGATTTTTCAATAACAATTGATTAGTTTGTTCAGCCATAAAAAGGCATAAAATCAGTTCAGAGTACCTTGAAAAATGACGCTATTTATATTGCTACTGCAAGAGCACATTATTAGCGTGAAATGTAGAGAATGTTTTTTCAAGCATATCTTCTTCAATAATTTTTTTCCACATAATTTTAATCGAGAGATTATTTTAAATAAAGTAGAATTGTACTCACTAACTGATTTATAATTTTGCAACATCAGGTGCAACCAATCATAACGGGCTCTTGGGAGGATTACGGTCTTCTGGTGCTCGTATCTCTGCTTCAAATTATTCCACAAAATTAGTGGATCTTTTACCATGAGGTACTCATTTTTCAATTCTTCTTGGAGATGATGGCGAATGAATATCATTGTCTTTGAGCGATCCTACAAGGATGCTTCATTTTCATGTTTTATGGTATCTCCAAGATTTATTGCCTTTAGGTGAATCTCAACATCAAGAATCCAAGATAAATATATTTTTCCAAAAATGTTAAGAGCTGAGAATTCTAATTTTTGAAATATTTGACAAATTTAACAAAAATAATATATTTAGGGCTATTTTGGGAAGATGGTTATAATCAGCTTTTTGGTGAAAAGCTGCTTATAAGCAGCTTTTTTGTGAAAGAGGAAGTGGGTTATAATCTGGGAAGTGGATTATAACCCACTTCCCAAAATAGGCCTTAGTATCACGTATATATATTACGAAAATATAAAATTAGCTTTAGAATTTATTTATACTTATTACAACCACCCAGTAGCTTTGTTTTCTCAGCTGACTAGAACCTTGTGTTGATAACGTGTTATAAAACTAAAGAAAATAAAGAAGAAAGAGCCACAATGGAAGAGGAAATAAAGAGTTTTTTTTCTTTATATATTCATTATCATACAAACTCACATATTTATAGATGATAAAACTCTCACTATTATTAAATTTTTTTTATTCTTTCATGAATTTTATTTGTTTTAGTAGGAAATCATACCCGTACATATTAATCTATTTAAATATAGATACAATTATTCATAAATTGTGGATAATGAAAAAACAGTTGTGATTGGGAGTTCTAAAGGAGCTGCTCTAATAGCAGCTCCAATGAGCTGGCATGGAGTTAAAAAAAGAAAAAAAAGGAACATATATCACATCAACAGTGGATGAGACTCACTGCCAGGTCATTAGAGTTGGCTTTAGCGTTCAAGAATTAGACCTCTAAAACATTTTTCATGAAAAAAATTAGTGATAAATCTTATTACATGTACTTATGTCTCATTTAATCTTATGTGTTATTTATTTATTTATGTAACCTAAAAAGTCCAATTTTGAAGCTTAAGTCTTTGTTTTAATTTTTTTTAAAAAGGTTTGGACATTTTTATCCTTAATTTATGCAGGAACTGTGCTGATAATGTGTGGTTAATTTCAATTGTTATGTTTCAAAGTTGTTACCTAAAAGACAACCTAAGAGGGGGTGTGAATTAGGTTTTTACAAATAAAAATAATGATACCTTAATAAAAATTATGACTAGCATAATAGATAAATATAGTTAATGAAATAAAAATAATTAAAACAAGTGTTCTAACAACTACGTCAGTTAATGATTTTAGCATAGTGAAAATGTGAAATATAGCTATGGAAATTTAAATAAAATAAAGAGATAAGGGAGAGAGAGGCAAACAAATTTATAGTGGTTCGGCTTCAACTTGGCCTACGTCCACTCCTCAAGTTTCACTTGAGATTTTTCACTATGCTCTAGCTTCACGGGGGTGCTAGCAACCTCTTTACAAATGGAGCAATCATCAACGGATTTTACACAGATTTTTTAAGTTAAGAATACTGAGTGTACTACACTCTTACAAGGTTGAAAAGAATGTGTTTTTGCTTTTACAGAAAGTTACAAGAATTATCTCTCAAAGATAGATATAAAAATGAAGCTCTGGTTTTTCTGTAAATCTCACACAGAAAAGATGGGCTTAAAGCTATGTCTCAGTGTAAAATTTCTGAAAGAGGATGTAAACAAAAATTGAAGAACACTTCTCAGAGAATTTTTCAGAGAATAGATGTGAGTGATTATAGATCAAAGAATATTTTCTGATTTTTTGTAACTTGTTTACATTAGAGACTTTGGTATATATAATGAGACTTATAGCCGTTTATAGCCGTTATATTCATTTGAATTTATAGCCGTTTATAGCCGCTGTATTCATTTGAATATCTTTCACTCCATCATTACTAATTTGAATATCATCCACTTGAACCTTTTGAACTTTTTAAACTGCTGTTGTGCTGGGCTGTTTGAACCTTTGTTTTTGGGCTGTTTGAACTCCTGATTTAATCAAATATTAAATACATTCTAACAATATTTAGGATAAAGGTTTAGGTGAGAAATAATGGGGCAAAATAAATTTTGATTCTATTTTTCTCTTTCAAATAAATTAAAACATAATTAAATAAATAATCAAAATAAATGTTGATTCTATATTTCTCTTTCAAATAAATCATCAAAATAAATTTTGATTCTATTTTTCTCTTCCAAATAAATTAAAACATAATTAAATAAATCATCAAAATAAATAAGTCTAACAATCTCCCCCTTTTTGATGATGGCACACAATGATATTTTGATTTGATTTGGGAGTAAGAAAAGCTCCCCCTCAAGTCATACTCCCTGAATTCATTTCTAAAAATATAGATTAGCACATGTGTAATAAATAAGCTTTAATTAGAAACATGATATGAGACTAAGATATCAAACTATAAATACATAACATCAGATTAGTTTGAAAATAATACCATAATACATAACATTATAATTTTCTCCCCATGTGACATTATCAAAAGGAAATCATGGGTCAGAATCTGGAGGAGGAGGAGGAAAATGATAGTGATAAATGGCATTTATACAATTCAAAATATATATATACATACATATACGATTCGTGCGCTTTTCTCTTTTCCGTCGAAAATCGCGTTGGACACGCGTCCTCGCTTTTGCGTCAGCCGACCGACAAAAGCGAGACAGTCAATCAATGGCCTCGGCTCTCTCTCCCTCTTGTCTTCTTCTCCTCCGTCTTCTCTTAATCACTCTCTTCTCCTTCTTCTTTTTCATTCATTTCCATCTCTTTCTTCTTCTACGTGAGAGAGATAGAACAGAGAGATTGAGCAGAGCAGAAAGGCTACCAAAAACGAACCCCTTGTCGATTACATCTCTCTCTTCTACTGCATGGCCTCGTCCCGTCCCCTCACTCTCTTTCCAGACCTGAATGACCCCTCAAGCGTTGCTGGGCCGAGTGCCCTGGCACCTACTCTTCCCAACCTTCATATGATGTCAATTGAGCAAACAATGGCTGTGTAATCAGATATTGAAGCTAATCATTTCACACTGACATCTTGTATGGAGACGGTGACTGCAGCCATAAAATTGACGCATCGACTGCAGAACAGAACAAGTGAGCTCCACCAGGTCAACGCCCAACTCTCTCTGCTCCAGAGCATGTACAAGGATGCGCGAGCAGAGATTTGCGCACTGAAGGCCGAAAATAAAGAGCTTAAATGGAAGACCACCTCCATGGCCCGATTTGGAGCAATGTCATTTTTGGCTTTTGATAGTTAGCGGGGAGTTTTTGCTCTTGACGAAAGCACGGGGGCAGGGCCTTCAAGAGCCTTCCAAGGTGATAAAAAGAGGAAGAAAATGATGGAAGAGGCGAGTAAGTAAGATCGGCGTATGGCCGTAAAAAAAAATGAAGGTTTTATTTTATATTTTTTTATTTTATGTAAATATGTTTATTTTGATCAGCGTATGGCCGTAAAAAAAAATGATTTTTTTTTATGTAAATATTTGTATTTTGATTTGTTTTTGTTTTTATGTTTAATTACTGAAAAATGAAATTAAAAAGCAGAAAAAAATAAGAAAATTAAGCCCAAACAAAAAATAATAATGAGAAAAAAATAAAAAATTAAGCCTAATAGCAAAATAAAAAACATTAAAATAAAATAATACCAGCAAAAATTAAACTTAATGAGATGTTGGTGTTGCTGGAATGGTAATCCAAGAAAAATACCATGAGGGTTTTAAAAAAAAAAACCAATGTATGCAAAGTTAATTTTATCTCAAGATGTAGAACCCAAAAAAAATTACACAGTTAAGAATAGCAAACTGTTAAGGAGAATAAATGTATGAAGGACTTGAGAGCATTCAACTGATATAAATGTTTCCATATCAATGTAGCAATACACATATATCATTTTAACAAAAATTCAAGTTTTACAGTCATAACAAAACTTTTTAAGTAGAAATCGACATTCCAAGCTTGTCACGAATAAAATTGAAGCGATTCTCGCTTAGGGGTTTTGTGAAAATATCTGCCAATTGCTTGTCGGTGTTTATAAATTCAAGTACAATATCCCCTTTTTGAACATGATCTCTTAAAAAATGATGTCGAATTTCAATATGTTTTGTTCGTGAGTGTTGAACCGGATTTTTGCTTAAATTGATAGCACTAGTATTATCACATTTAATAGGGATATGATCATAATACAAATCAAAGTCCTCAATTTATTGTTTCATCCAAAGTATTTGGGCACAACAACTTCCGGAAGCTATATATTTAGCTTCGGCCGTTGATAAAGCAACATAATTTTACTTTTTGCTAAACCAAGATACTAATGAGTTACCAAGAAAGTGACAAGTGCCACTGGTGCTTTTTCTATCAAGTTTGCATCCAGCAAAGCCAGCATCCGAGTAACTAATTAAGTCAAATGCAACACTTCTAGGATAAAATAGTCCCAAATTTTGAGTGCCAACATGATATCTAAAAATTCTTTTGACAACACTTAGATGTGATTCCTTAGGATTTGATTGATATCTAGCACACATACAAACACCAAACATAATATCGGGTCTACTTGCGGTTAAATAAAGAAGTGAGCCGATCATACCTCGATATTTTGTTTGATCAATGGACTTATCTTTTTCATCCTTATCTAGCTTAATGAATGTGCTCATAGGTGTTCCAGCTATTTTTGAGTCATACATACCAAACTTTTTGAGTAGTTCTTTTGTGTACTTAGCTTCGTTGATAAAAATTCTTTCCTTACATTGTTTGATTTGAAGTCCAAGGAAATAATGTAGCTCTCCCATCATGCTCATCTCAAACTCACATTGCATACACTTAGCAAATTCCTTACACAAGGTTTCATTAGTAGCACCAAATATAATGTCATCCACATATTTTGCACAATAAGTAAATCATCATTTTTAGTTTTAACAAAAAGTGTTGTGTCAATCGT
Organism: Camellia japonica; assembly: GCA_030407325.1. Classification (NCBI taxonomy): domain Eukaryota; kingdom Viridiplantae; phylum Streptophyta; class Magnoliopsida; order Ericales; family Theaceae; genus Camellia; species Camellia japonica. Next base: position 15,060,246 of record JAPPVO010000010.1, read on the forward strand.
TCCTTTAGAAAAATTATTTTCAATCAAAAATTTACTTAATCGTTCATACCATGCACGAGGTGCTTGTTTTAAACCATATAAAGCTTTTAATAATTTAAAAACATGATTTGGAAAAGTATGATCTTCAAAACCTAGGGGTTGTTTAACATAAACTTCCTCATTTATAAAACTATTAAGAAAGGCACTTTTTACATCTACTTGATAAAGTTTGAAATCTCTAAAACATGCAAATGCAAGTAACATGCAAATGGATTCTAATCTAGCAATCGGAGCAAAAGTTTCATCGAAATCAATACCTTCTTCTTGATTGTATTCTTGTGCAACAAGTCTAGCCTTGTTTCTCATAATTGTGTCGGATTCATCAAGCTTGTTTCGAAAGATCCATTTGGTACCGATAATGGTATGATCTTTAGGTTTTGGCACAAGTTCTCACACTTTGTTTCTCTCAAATTGGTTAAGCTCTTCATGCATAGCTATCATATATTCATCGAATTCGGATTCTTGAAAGTTTTTAGGCTTAATCTGTGAGAGAAAAGCCAAGTTATTACAAATATTTTTAAGTGAAGAGCGAGTTTCAATACCTTTTGTAGGGTCACCTAGGATTAAATCCTTAGGGTGATTATGAACAAACTTCCATTCTGTTGGCAAATCATCATAGTTTCCTCCTTCTTTATGAGGTGCGAGAATAGGTTGTTCAATCTCTTTGTTCAACTTACATGGTTGGTTTTCTTCTTTGTAGATACTTGAATCTTCCACATTTGGTTCCAAATCTATATTATCACTGACAATTTGCTTTTGAGCAGAGATGTTGGTTTCATCAAATGCCACATGTATAGATTCTTCCACAATAAGAGTTCTTTTATTAAAAACACGATAAGCTTTGCTAGTTAAAGAATAGCTAAGAAAAATTGCTTCATCAGATTTTGAATCAAATTTACTTAAGTTATCCTTACCATTATTATGCACAAAACATTTACAACCAAAAACATGCAAGTGACTAATGTTGGACTTTCTATCATGCCAAAGTTCATAAGAAGTCTTTTTGAGAATAGGTCTAATTAATGCACGATTTAAAATATAACATGCGGTGTGAACGACTTTGGCCCAAAAATATTTAGGAAAATTATTTTAGCAAAGCATTGTTCTACTCATCTCTTCTAAAGTTCTATTTTCATTTCTACTACACCATTTTGTTGAGGGATTCTAGGTGCTGAAAAATTATGTCCAATACCATGCTCATCACAAAACAATTCAAATTTCTCATTTTCAAGTTCTCTACCATGGTTGGTTCGAATATTAGTAATAAGAAAGCTTTTTTCATTTTGAATTCTACGACAGAGTTTTGTGAAAGAAGAAAAGGTTTCATCTTTGTGTGCTAAAAAAATAACCCATGTAAATCTTGAATAATCATCAACAATAACAAGACAATAATGTTTACCACCTAGACTAGATGTCATTGAGGGACCAAATAAATCCATATGCAATAGTTGTAAAGGTCTAGTTGTGGAAATATGAGATTTTGATTTAAACGATATTTTAGTTTGTTTTCCTTGTTGACAAGCACTACAAAGATGATCTTTTTCAAATATAATTTTTGGAAATCCAATGACCAAATCCTTTCTAAAAAAATTTAGCAATTAAATCCATATAAGTATGACCAAGTCTTCTATGCCATAATAAACTATTTTCATTATTAACATATAAACATTTAACATCACTAGTATAGAGATCATTAAGATGAAAAACATAAACATTATCATGGCGATTACCAACGAATAAAGCTTTATGATCATTTGTGCTTTCAATTGTGCAATGTGATCTATCAAAAATAACTCGATTACCTTTATCACATAATTGACTAATACTAAGTAGGTTATGCTTAAGTCCATTAACAAGTAAAACATTTTCAATAGAAGGGTTAGGAGAAATCTCGATGCTACCAATACCGATGATTTTTCCTTTCTTATTGTCTCCAAAAGTAACAAATCCTCCATCTTTGGATGATAGTTTAGTAAAGAAGGATTTATCTCTGGTCATGTGTCTGGAACATCCACTATCAAGGTACCACTTCCCTTCTTTAGCTTTGGACTTAAAGCAAACCTACAAGATGACAATCAAGTGCTGGTTTTTGGTACCCATAGTTTCTTGGATCCTTCTTAGTTAGTTTTGTTAGATCCCTTTAATAATCCAAATCTTTTCAATTCTCATGTTCATATTCTTTTTGAATGGACAAAAAGATATATAATGGCCTTTCTTTCTACAATAATGACAAGTAATATGAGGGTGTGTCATGAGAGGTGCCTTTTCAAAAATTATATTGAGATTCTTTTGTTTCTTAATAGGGTCATATCCAATACCCGCTTTATCAAAAACACATCTTTGATTTCCAAGAAGCATGTCAAGATTATCTCTACCTTTTACAAAATTTTCTAGTGTTTTTGTTAAATCATCAACATTGTTTTTTAAAGTAGTTTCCTCATTAGAGATAGTATCAAAATCATTTTTCGAAACAATTTTTTCTTTCTTTAATTCTTCTACATTAATAGATAAAGATGCAACAAATTTCTTCAACACATTATTTTTGGCACGAACTTTTCTAAATTTATCTTGTAGTTCATGGAATGCACTTTCAAGTTCTTCATGAAGAGTAGTTACCTCATCTTGAGTAGAGTCTTCATCTTCAAGAGCCATGAGACATAAGTTGGTGTAACAACCCCAACCCACGATTAATATTTATCCATGATTAATTATGCCTAACAGTAATTAAGGAGGAATTCTGAATTAATTGGCATGTGTGTTACATTATCTGTGTTTATATCTGTTTTGCGTAGGAAGATCTGTTCGTGTTTTGGTTTCGGTTTGTAAATTGAAAGCCTTATCGGCATCCGACTTAGAAATTGACTTGATTTATATGTTAATTAGGATTTATAGGATTTTATGGTAAGTTTAATTAAAAGTTGATTTGGAACGATTAAATTAGACTTTTATTTGGCTTTAAATTAATTACACTTTTGTCCAAATCTAATTAAGGCCTTAGTGGACTTCTTTGAGCACCAAACACTCCCAATTCATTCCTTTGATGATACAAACGTGAGAGTGAGGGAGAGAAGGGAGAGTTGGTCCAAGACTTGAGAATTTGAATTCAAAACTAAGGATTGCTAGAATTGTTGTCAAAGTGAAGAAGATTAGAGGGTTTCAACTTCAACTCTTGTAGATTCGAGCCTCTAGGTAAGGAATTGAACTCTTAATTGAGTAATTGATGTAGATTCTACAAGATTATTGGTGAATTAAGTGAATTCATGTAGGAATTGCACTAGAGTTGGGAAAAATTGGGCCATACCATGCATGCATGTGCATTTTCTCACAAATTGAGCATGATTTCAAAGATTTCTTTCATGCATGTGTTCATCTCACTTACATCTTAGGAGTTCACCATGTTTTCCATTAAATTTCCAAGTTTGGTCATGGTTTAAAGAGGTTGGATTCAAGAAAAATTCATGCATGTTATGTTCATAAAATATTCTTGAGTTTCATGTTGAATTTTGTTCAATTGACGAGTCTTTAGGCCATGATTTCTTGAATTAATCCTTGAAACATGTTATTTTATGAGTCTCTATGAGTTTTCCAAAGTTTTGGCCTAGAAAAATTGAGTTTGGTACCTTAGAGGTTGAATTTGAACTTGTGGATCAAATCTGGAAATTCCAGAAATTTGATCCACGCTTGAGTGGGGGAATTCACGCTCGAACGAGCACTCTGAGTACGTGCACTTTCGCTCGAGCGACGTGAGTCACGCTCGAGCGTGAAATGCATATACCCAGAAGTTCATATGTTTTACAGTCTGCTCGAGTGAAGGAAGTCACGCTCGAGCGAGGGTCTGAGTCTCACGCTCGAGCGGGGATCAAGGGTCCGTCGAGCGTGAAAATCATGCAACCAGTACTTAAGTCACGCTCGAGCGAGCCTTCACATCTTACATGTCCGCTTAAGCGGGGAAAGCCATGCTCAAGCGTGGACCCTATTTTCAGCAAAAGTTGAGAAATGTTTCCAAGTGCATTTTGTGTCCTCTTTTTATCCTAGGCATTCCTAGGTCATGCTTGAGACACTATAATGAGGATAAAGGCTACAAACACGCCAAGAACAAATAAAACAAGTTATGAATAATTCGAGCGAGTGTTTCAAGTGTGTATTTGTATGTATGTTCGTGTAGGTCGCGTGCCTCGAATCAATTAATTAATCTGTTCTGTTTGTCTGCACCCGAAGCCAACTGTGAGTAATAACTCTGTAAAACTATGTTTAATTACAAGTATTTTCTGACTGGTATGATACGATCTGTGTTCTAAAATGCTATTTTATGAATTATGAATGAATGTCAATTCTTCTGAAATGTATTTGTGGCATCCTATGTTCACGTGGCCCTTATTCGGGGGTAATAATACTGTGGCCAATATACACGTGGCCCTCACCCAGGGGTAACAATACTGTGGCCTATATTCACGTGGCCCTCGCCCGGGGGTAACAATACCGTGGCCAATATGCACGTGGCCCTCGCCCAGGGCTAACGATACTCTAGCTTATGTTCACATAGCCCTTGCCCGGGGGTAACAATACCGAGGCCTATATTCACGTGGCCCTTGCCTGGGGGTAACAATACCATGGCTACTTGCACGCAAGATATAGACCTTTATGGTCGTCGGTACTGACTATACATGTGGGTCTCAGGACCAAGTTGATATGATAGCTAATGGATGTACCACGTATGATCTTATTCAAAATCTGAATATGCATAAGACTCTGTTTCCGATAAGAATATGTTTCTGATATTAACTCTGATTTCTGAATCTGTGACGGACATCATTCATTTAACCATTTACTTAGTTATCATTCACTGGGCTCTAGCTCACTGTATTATCTATATATATGTAGGTGGGCAAGCGCGTGACCAGGCATGAGATGCCGCCTGGCAAGTTTTGGTGTCAGCCAGCTATTATGCCTCCCGTGGAGGTTCCCTTTTGAGATCTACCCGAGTTTGTAGTCTTTGGGACTTTTATACTTCCGTAATGTTTGTGTCTGGCCTGAACATGTTGTAATCCTATATATGTGACTTGGGTGATGTAAAGCTATTGTATCTTAATGCCTTATCTGTATGTATGCAACATGTATATGAAAGTTTTATATTTTATGTCCCATATATATGTCTGCACAGCTCTATGGACTATGTAAGTTTGCATAATTGCTTCCGCAGCCCCTGTTATAAATATTATTCTGTTCAGAGGCCTTCGGTAATCTAAGGGTTACTGGCCGGTTACGATGCTAAACCCATAGAGGCTGGTTTGAGTCGTGACAGAGTGGTATCAGAGCACGTGTTCTACCGCACCCACAAGTCCATATGAGCTTAGGATGTCCTAGTAAGAATTAGGGGCATTCCATTTGCATGTGTGAGTGTGTGGTAATCCAAATAGATATGAAAATTGAATGTGAATCTAAGTAGATGAATTGAAAGAAATGAATGAGAATATTCCTATGTTTATTATCATCTGGTGTCTTTATAGCCACATGGAGAATGCGAGGAGAAATGATGTAAGTGAATCTTCAGAGGCTCGCATAAGCTGAATGGAACAAATGCTTGCGGCATTGACTGAGGCTATGATACAACAACAAAGACAACAACCTCTACCTCCTCCGCCTCCACCTCCACCAGTGCTAGCCGAACCGGACAATAATGACATCATCAATTTGACTAAAAAATTTATGAAAATGAAGCCGCCGACCTTATTGGGTGGTATTGAACCATTGAAAGCAGAAAACCTGGTTATTAGAAATGGAAAAGCTATTTGAAGTGTTTCCTTGCTCTGCAACTCAGAAAGTCCTTTTGGCTACTTATACTCTAAAAGATGAAGCCCGGCGATGGTGGTTGCTGGTTTGAAATAACAATGGGGACATGACGTGGGCACAATTCAACGAGATATTCCATAACAAGTATTTTCCTCAATGCTTCAGGGACCGAAAAGTTTCGGAATTCCAAGAACTCAAACAAAGCAGAATGTCTGTGGCTGAATATGAAAACTGAACTAGCTCGTTTTGCTCCACACATGGTAGACACTGATTACAAGAAAGCACGGAAGTTTGAGGGAGGACTGGACCTAGAGATATTTGATCGAGTGGGTGTCCTGAAATTACCCACTTATGTGGAGGTACTCAACAGGGCATTGATGACAGAGGCCACAATAGCAGCTAAGAAACAAACTACAACTCCAACAACTGAATGGAGAGGAAAAAGGACTGGATTTAATTTCAAGAAGGGTTGGTCATTTTTGAAGAAGCAAAATATGGGGTCTTCCAGCAGCTCTAGTCAAAGTAGCGGATCTACTCCAAACTGCCCCGATTGTGGGAGGAAGCACAAAGGTGCTTGTTACCGAACATCAGTCGCATGTTTTCGATGTGGCAAGACTGGCCACATGGTTAGGGATTGCCCGATGAGATCCAATGAGGTTAGCTGTCCTGTGGCGAGTTCAGCCGGATCTGTTTCTGCAGCAAGGTCAAATGCAAGGACCAATGCTAGATGCGACATTAACAATGAAACATTGAGGTAAGGGAGAGTGTTCGCACTTGTGCCTGGTAATGTGCAGAACACCGAATCTGTGGTGTCAGGTATAATTTCTATCTGTGCTCAGAATGCCTATACGCTGATTGATTCTAGCTCCATACATTCATTTGTATCGTATGCTTTTTCTCGGAAACTAACTAGACCCTTAGAATCCATGAATTATTTATTGTTTGTATCTACGCCATCTGGGGGTTCTGTGGTGTGTGCATATGTATATTCGGCATGTGATGTTTTGATTGGTGAAATGACGCTATACGTTGATTTGTTGCCTTTGAATATCGACCACTTTGATTGCATCTTGGGTATGAATTGGTTGACTAAATACTATGCTACTATTGATTGTGTAAGTAAATCTGTTGTGTTTAGGCCACCTGGTATGCCTGAATTTAGTTTTACTGGAAATGGGGTAGTTCCTCCACCATATTTGATTTCGTTTATGAAAGCTAAGAAATTGTTGAAGAAAGGTTCTCGAGGCTACTTGTGTTGCGCATTAACTGAATCTTTAGATAGCACCAGTGTGGAAACCATTCCTGTGGTTTATGACTTTTCTAATGTGTTTCCCAATGATCTACCTGGGGATATAGTTGATAGGGAAGTTGAATTTTCCATCGATGTAATACCTGGAACATAACCTATCTCCAAGACTCCATATAGGATGTCAATTTCTGAATTGAAAGAGTTGAAAATCCAACTTCAAGAACTTTTAGACAAGAAATTCATCCGTCCGAGTACCTCACCTTAGGGTGCTCTAGTCCTATTTGTCAAAAAGAAATATGAATCCTTGAGGTTATGCATAGACTATCGGGAATTGAACAAGGTAACTATCAAGAACAAATACCCTTTGCCCCGAATAGATGATTTGTTCGATCAACTTCAGGGAGCCCAGGTGTTTTCTAAGATTGACCTTAGGTCCGGGTATCACCAGTTGAAGGTAAAAGCTGAAGATGTGGAGATTTAGAACCAGATATGGACACTATGAATTCTTAGTCATGCCTTTTGGGGTAACAAATGCACCAGCAGCTTTTATGGACCTAATGAATAAAGTTTTCAATCAATACCTTGATGAATTTATCGTTGTGTTTATTGATGACATTTTGATTTATTCTAAAGACAAGGAAGAACATGAGAATCATCTGAGAACTGCCTTACAGATTCTGAGAGAAAAGAAATTATCTGCAAAACTATCCAAGTGTGAGTTCTGGCTGGACAGTGTAGCCTTTTTGGGCCATGTAATCAATTGAAATGGTATATCAATGGACCCACAGAAAATTGAAGCCATTGTTGACTAGCTAAGACCAACCAATGTATCAGAAGTTAGAAGTTTTATGGGGCTTCCAGGTTACTACAGAAGATTTGTGAAGGACTTTTCGAAACTTGCCATGCTATTGACCCATTTAACTCAGAAAAATATCTCATTTGATTGGAATGATCAGAGAGAGTCTGCCTTCCAAGAGTTGAAAACCATGTGAGATCCCGTATTTTTGAGTATTAATATTTTAGTGAGAGGTATTGGTGGTAGTTTGGTGGTGAGATTCTTAGGTGAGAATCTAACTTATTTTTCTCTATTTATTTTATCTCTTTTTCTCTCCACCTCATTATTATTCATCTCCTTTGTTTTCTAATATTTTTTTCATTATTCTTAGGTACCAAGTAAATTTTATTTTATTATTTTTTCATCATTTCCTTACTTACCAAGTAATCTTTTATTTTTAATTTCTTTAATCTTCCTTTCTCTCCAAGTTACTTTATCTCCAAGGAAGTTTCTTTTCTTGTTCTCCAAGTAAATCCCTTTCTTGCCCACTGTAGACGTCCCCGAACGCATCCCGGGGAGGGTGCGACTCCCCCCCGTTCTGGTTCGCTTGCGGGTCTACTACAGTTCGAAGGACTCAAATGTCACGGTTCTTAATCTTGAACCAAAGAGTCCAAATCCGGCAAATCGATTTTGAAACAGATTTTTTGAAAGAAGTGCCAAACATGGACTGCTTTGCCAGATACAGAGTCGCCACCTAAATATTTTATTTTTGGGAAATTTAGGAAACCCTGACTCGATGCCAAAGGCCACGTGTCCGTCATCACCAAAGTTGCCTCGGCTCGGGAACTTGGGTACGATTGGGGAAGGTCACTTCGTGAGCACCCCCGCTCGCCCGGTCAAAGACTGGCCTCTACTAACCATGATATCTTATTTTGAAAACATCGTGCGTTCTTATTCCGGTTATTAGCCTAGATTTACTATGTGATGCGCACAGCATACAAGTATAGACTGAGTCGCCTGAATTGGAACAAAACATTTCATGTTTGTTTGTTTGAAAATGGTTTGATGGTGCTACCCGCAGGTAGGCTAAGACGTGGATTTGCCACCCTCAGGTGGGCTTAGAAAACATGATTTTGCCACTATCTAGTGGGCTTAAAACAAACATTTGATGAATTGTTCCAATCCAAATAACCCAACCTCCACCCACAGGCATTCAAGGCAGTTATATCACATAAGCACATAGCCTCATGGTAAGCATGCTATTCATGGCAGTCACTCACACGCATGCAAGGATGCTAAAGCATAAAACTCACCGAGTACTCCAAGCCAAAACAGAAGCTCATTAGAAATCATGCATGATCCTAAATATACAAAAATGCCTAATGCAACACATGCAAAGATACAACTATAGCAGGCTCGGCTATTCTAAACATGGCATATGGAATGCTACAACTAACACGTATTCAATTTGGAATTGAAATACAAATGCAGTTTGTATGATGCGCCGAGCCCGGTGCGTGCAAAACAGATGAATGATGCAAACATGCTGTCATACTGTATGCTAATTGAAATATGCCCTAATCTAACCATCATAAGCGGATAAATAAAAGGGAAGAAAGACGTGGGGTTGGAAGACATACATCACACACACGCACACTTATTACAATTTTGCCCTCGCACAGAGGGTCCGAATAAATATACAGTCCCAATAATACAGTCCAAATAATGTACAAATTCCTAATTAATTTACAAATTAACTAAGAAAACTGTAAAACTGGCATGCAAGCCAGGGACTGCCTTGATTCCGCTCCGGGTGATGAATGATGCATGTTTAGGCTGCCTTGCGCGGAAATCCACTGGGATGCCCCAATTAGCCTCTGTTTGCACCTGTTCTTGAAAAGCGCGCCAAGCCTCGGAACACTGCTGATTCTTGATTTTGCTGCAACAGAGAGCAGGAAAGGGGCATAGCAATGTATTTTCACAAATGTATACATGCCTCGATCCTCGTGCCACCAATCACGCATCTCGATGCATGATGGCCGAGGAGCCGAATTGCACAACTCAATATGGAATGAATGCACATGAAAACACAACAAAACCTAACTCCATCATGGATGATCCGGAGTGTCGGTGACTGGGGAATTGAGACACGCTCTGTCACTCGGAGTACGGAACGTACCTCGTTTCCCGTGCCCGGGCTAATGCCTATCCCGAACACAATGCAATATGCATGATATGCATGAAATGCAACTAAGATACAACCTAACATGCAAAATGCTATGAAATGGCATACACGATGCACGAGGTGATACACAACCGAGCATACACAATGCTATGGATGAAATGGCATACGCAATGCAATAATGGGCTTATACCAACATGAGAGAGCCTCAGCCACACTCACATAGGAGGCCATCAGATGAAAACAAGACACCTCGAAATGCGTGCATGCGTGCACGCAAACCGAAGACGGGCCCTCAGGCACCGAAATGCCACTCTAATGAGACATGGCAAAGACATGGAATATGGTATGCTAACATGAAAAAATCAGCGGCAAAACGAGGGGCCAAAACAGCCCCGAAACGAGGCGAAATGACGCCCGATGCACGGAATCTCTCCCGAAATGCAAAACTAGGTACATGAAATGGCCTACAGCTATACTAAACATGCATAATCTGGACATGGAGTGAAAAATCAGAAGCAAGGAAGCCCAAAATAAGCATCTTTACAGTACAAAACATGGCCAAACAGCAATCACAAGTAGGGCTAAAATGGCATACAAAAATGGCTCCGCAAGGGAGGCAATGAAGCAAGTGGTACATGAAATGCCCAAATAGGAAAATACCCTTCTACAACACTGAAGAGGGACCAAAAATATGAACATTTACAGTTTATGACAGCCTCCAAATCAGTGTGCAAACATGCTCAAAATGCAATGCAAGATTAAGGCCATAAGAGGGTATAACATGAGGTGCACAAAACATTCATCAAATAGCCAAAGACCCTTAATGAAACATGAAAAGGGGGGGTCAAAATATGGCCACTTTCAGTTCTGATCATGGCCGAAAACAGAAGCTAAAATGAGCTAACAAAGCATGCAAAAATGGGGCCAAAGAGGATATAATGGTAAGTGCTACATGGAGGCCCCCAACAGTGTTGAGCCCTTCTAAAATGCTGTAGAGGGGCTTAAAATAAGCCATCTTATAGTTTATATCATGCTCAAAAACAGATCACACATAGGCTAGAAAAATCATGCAAGATAATGGTATACAAGGGGGTATTGAAGCAAGTGCACAATGGGGGGCTCAAACAGGGTTGAGCCCTTAAAAAAACATGAAGAATAGCTCAAAAAAATGCTTCTTTCAGTTAAGGTCGGAGCCCAAAATAGCAAGAAAATAGGCTAAGAAATTGTTGCAAAATAGAGCTAGAAAAGAGGGGAAGTGGACTTACCCTTGAAGACTAAAGCCTTGGCTGCTTCTTGGACCAAATTTGCTGCCTCCTAGCTGCTGGAAAGCCTCCCAAGGTGCTGGAAATGGAGTGGTGGTGGTGGTGCTTGATGGTGATGAAGAAAATGGGGTTGGAACTTGAGAGAATGAGAGAGATGGAGGGAGATCTCTATGTATGAGCTCTAAGCAATTTTTCCAACCCTTTCTTTAGAGCTGGGAGGCCAGCTATATGGACAAGAATGGGGGAGAAATGGAGGGAAAAAAGTGGAGGGAATTGGCATCAATTTTCCCTCCAAAAAAAGTTCCCTCTGGATGCAGTTTTTGGAGGGAAAACAATGCACAGCTGTAATGTACTCCCTGTAAGGAAGCTGGCCGGCCAGTTATCCAAGCTTCAGGTGGCCGGCCGGCCACCCCCTATGGCCGGCTGGCCAAGGGGCAAAATGGTCCAGAGGAATTTTTGGCCGGCCATCACAGAAAGGTGTCCTCCCATGTGTCCTCAACAAGACCCTGTGGTTGGAAATTGGCAACTGTAAAATAGTAGAGACAACAAGCCACTTTTAGGAGGGGTTCAAAAGGTTCAACAACAATTACTGGCCGGCCATAGACTTTTAGGGTCCTCCCATGTGTGTACAACACAAATATGTGGTTTGGGCTTGAAGAAAAAGGCCCTAGGGCGGTCAACATTGGCTCGGAAGTGAGAAAAACGGGCGTCGGAGGGCGCCGGAAGAATATAACTGGTTGCTGAGACAATTGCTGGCCTCCCACCCTTCAGTGACCTTCCTGGTGATAAAACAGAGGTACCTGCCAAAAATGAACGAAAACCGATGCAAAATGAATGCTCGGGGGCCAGAACGCGTAGTTCGGGGCCCCGAAAACTGACTGTTAAGCACCAAAAGTGGCGTTCGACCACGAAGTGGGTCTCTCGGACCTCAGTGTCCCTCAAAAGGGAGTAAATGAGATGCATGCCAAAAACCGGAGCAGTCGGAGATGGTTAGGCGGTCCCGAACCGAGGCACACGGCCTGACGGCTCCGAAAACCGGGAACCGGGCTCCGAAATGGGCAAAATGGCCTACGGCCACGAAATGTAGCCCACGGCCACTGAGAGATGGTCTACAGGACCTCTCCCTTCCCTCAAGAAAAGAAACAGAGAAAACTGAGTCTGGTTCGCAAACCGAGGCAAGGTACAGAAGAGGGTTCGGAAGTCCGGAGGCAGGGTTCACGGCCGCGACTTTGAGACTTCTGAACGAGCACAATATGCAACATCACCGAGCGCTCAATCGATGACGTCTGAGTCTTAAGGTCGGTCAAAAATGGGGTGTCTACACCCACCAAGGAAAGTTCCTTTCTTTGGCCCCAAGTCTTTCTTTTCTTTTGTCCCAAGCATCCTTGCCTATAAATTGAGCTCACATCTCAACTTCTTTCTATGGTTCTTCCCATATCTCTCTCCATTTGTTATATAGATATAGAGTTTAGATTAAGAATGTTTAAAATGAGAGTACACATTTTCATAAAAAAGGAGAGTTGTAGATTTTGTAAACCCTTACATACCTTATGACTTAGAATTTGGAAATCCATGGAGAAATATCGAGATTTGAGTGTTGGCGACGGAGGATTACAATGTGATTCCTTTAAATGTCTTTGCAAAGAGTTTATTTTAATGACTTCCAATTTGTAATCCTCTTGATTATTATGATCATTTGATAAATCCTGTGAAATCATTATGTTGACACGTTTGAGTACTTTGGTCATTTGATAAATTCTATGAAGTTGTTATGTATAGTCAGTGTTGATTTGTCTGGCTAAATGACGTGGAAATGCTCCGTACATGGATCAAGTAGACCTTGCCAATAGCTTGGACCAATAGCTTAGATAAGCGGTTGTGCTTGGGTGAGGCCGGTCACTGGTCGTGTACCGAGTAGGACCGGGTATTTGGTTCTGAATAAATTATCATATGTCGAGTTGACTTGTTTGTGCAATTTGGTAAATTGCTTGATTATTGAATCTAATCGGTTGTGTAATTGTTGGATCTCTGTTGATTTATTTTCTGTCCGAGCCTTGTTATTCCCATTGTATTGTATACTTCTCAAATTAATTTATTTTTCAGGTGCGGAGCAAATTTAGTGGCGATTGGAGTTGAAGCATCTAAAGAGATTATTTGAGTTGGAGATTTTCTAGTCCACAACTATATATTATTTTTGGAGATTTGTACAATTTATGTTTTGGAGACATTTGAGTTAATTATTTATGGAGACGATTTGTATATTTGAGATTATGAGCTATCTGCAATTATAAATTTGAGGTTGATTTGATTTATTAACAGCCCAGAAGTTGGGGCGTTACAAACCAGGTTAGTAACTGCATCGAATTTGACTTTGCCCAATGGAACTGATGGATTTCAGATTTACGGTGATGCATCCTACAAAGGTTTGGGCTGTGTACTAATGCAAAATGGGAAAGTAATTTCCTATGCATCTCAACAACTTCATCCTCATGAAAGGAATTACCCCACCCATGATCTCGAACTGGCAGCTGTAGTTTTTGCCCTGAAAATTTGGCGACATTATCTGTATGGAATAACTTGTGAAGTGTACATGGACCACAAAAGCCTCAAATATTTCTTCACGTAGAAAGAACTGAATATGAGACAAAGGAGATGGTTGGAATTGATCAAGGACTATGACCTACAAATCTTGTACCACCCAAGGAAAGCTAATACCGTAGCAGACGCCCTAAGCAGAAAATCAATGGGGAATTTGACATGTTTGCTCACCGGTCAGAAAGAATTGCTATGTGATTTGGAAAAGAGTGAGATTGAAATTGTTTTGCGAGAGCAATGTGGGGTTTTAGCCGCCATTTCCGCTTAACCTGCAATTATTGAAGAAATTAAACAGAGACAACTTGAAAATGAGTATATGAAAAAGATTATAGAAGAATTTGGCTCAAAGTCGAGGCTGGGGTTTATGTTTGAGAATAATGTGTTAAAGTTTCAGAATAGACTCTGTGTACCAGATTCCTTTGATTTGAGAAAGCGTGTTATGACCGAAGCTCGCAGCACCAAGTTTGCCATGCATCCGGGAAACACGAAAATGTATCATGATTTGAAACAAAATTTTTGATGGCCCGGGATGAAAAAGAATATTGCAGATTTTGTGGCTAGATGTCTACATTGCCAACAAGTTAAAGCTGAACATCAACGACTTGCTGATTTGTTACAACCACTTCCAATACCAGAATGGAAATGAGAGCACATTACCATGGATTTCATTGTGGGATTGCCTCGCTCTCCTCGAGGTATGGATTCTATTTGGGTTATAGTTGATCGTTTGACTAAGTTTGCTGATTTCTTGCCTGTCAAAACTATTTATAATGCTGACAAACTGGCCAATATTTATATAAATGAAATTGTGAGGTTGCAAGGAGTGCCAGTATCCATCGTATCTGACAGGGACTCAAAGTTTGTGTCAAGATTTTGGCAGAGTTTGCAATAGGCTTTGGGGACTGAACTGAGGTTGAGTAGTGCCTATCACCCACAGACAGATGGACAAATTGAACGAACTAACCAAACTTTGGAAGATTATGCTCAGAATGTGTGTATTAGATTTTCAAGGAAACTGGGAGGCCTACTTACCATTGGCTGAGTTTGTGTACAACAACAGTCACCATTCAAGTATCGGGATGGCTCCTTATGAAGCTCTGTATGGTAGGAAGTGTCGGTCTCCGATTTGCTGGGCCGAAGTCGGTGACAGACGATTGTTGGAACCGGAACTTGTACAAGAAACAACTGAAAATGTAAAACTGATTCAGCAGAGACTGAAGACTGCACAGAGCCGGCAAAAGAGTTATGCTGATGTTCGAAGGCGTGATAGGGAATATGAAGTCGGAGATCACATCTTTATCAAGGTAACTCCGATGAAGGGTCAAACTCATTTTGGTGTAAAAGGCAAGTTGGCACCAAGGTATGTTGGGCCATATGAAATTCTCGAAAAGATTAACCCGGTAACGTATCGGGTAGCCCTACCTTCGGTAATGGAGCATATACACAATGTATTTCATGTATCAATGCTTCGAGAATATTTGAGAGACCCACTCCATGTCATTGAATTGACACATGTGCTTTTGAAAGATGATTATACTTACGAAAAAAGACCTATTCAGATTGTGAATCGCTAGATCAAAAGATTGAGAAACAAAGAGATACCACTGGTAAAAGTTGATTGGCAGAATCATGGAGGAACTTATGCCACATGGGAAATGGAAGAAGACATGATGAAGAGATATCCGGATTTGTTTCCGTTGGACTCAATGTTGTTCCGAAATGAAGGTAATTCGAGTTTGGAGGACCAAACTCTTTTGAGGGAGGAAGACTGTAACAACCCCGACCTACGATTAATATTAATCCATGATTAATTATGCCTAATAGTAATTAAGGAGGAATTTTGAATTAATTGGCATGTGTGTGTTGCATTATCTGTGTTTGTATCTGTTTTGCGTAGGAAGATCTGTTCATGTTTTGGTTTCGGTTTGTAAATTGAAAGCCTTATCGGCATCCGACTCAGAAATTGACTTGATTTATATGTTAATTAGGATTTATAGGATTTTATGGTAAGTTTAATTAAAAGTTGATTTGGAATGATTAAATTAGACTTTTATTTGGCTTTAAATTAATTACACTTTTGTCCAAATCTAATTAAGGCCTTAGTGGACTTCTTTGAGCACCAGACACTCCCAATTCATTCCTTTGATGATACAAACGTGAAAGTGAGGAAGAGAAGGGAGAGTTGGTCCAAGACTTGAGAATTTGAATTCAAAACTAAAGATTGCTAGAATTGTTGTCAAAATGAAGAAGATTATAGTGTTTCAACTTCAACTCTTGTAGATTCGAGCCTCTAGGTAAGGAATTGAACTCTTAATTGAGTAATTGATGTAGATTCTACAAGATTATTGGTGAATTAAGTGAATTCATGTAGGAATTGCACTAGAGTTGGGAAGAATTGGGCCATACCATGCATGCATGTGCATTTTCTCACAAATTGAGCATGATTTCAAAGATTTCTTTCATGCATGTGTTCATCTCACTTACATCTTGGGAGTTCATAATGTTTTCCATTAAATTGCCAAGTTTGGTCATGGTTTAAAGAGGTTGGATTCAAGAAAAATTCATGCATGTTATGTTCATAAAATATTTTTGAGTTTCATATTGAATTTTGTTCAATTGACAAGTCTTTAGGCCATGATTTCTTGAATTAATCCTTGAAACATGTTATTTTATGAGTCTCTATGAGTTTTCCAATGTTTTGGCCTAGAAAAATTAAGTTTGGTACCTTAGAGGTTGAATTTGAACTTGTGGATCAAATCTGGAAATTCCAGAAATTTGATCCACGCTCGAGCGGGGGAATTCACGCTCGAGCGAGCACTTTGAGTACGTGCACTTTCGCTCGAGCGACGTGAGTCACGCTCGAGTGTGAAATGCATATACCCAGAAGTTCATATGTTTTACAGTCCGCTTGAGCGAGGGAAGTCACGCTCGAGCGAGGGTCTGAGTCTCACGCTCGAGCGGGGATCGAGCATCCGTCAAGCGTGAAAATCATGCAACCAGTACTTTTCCAAAGTTTACAGTCCGCTCGAGCAGGAAAAGTCACGCTCGAGCGAGCCTTCACATCTTGCATGTCTGCTCGAGCGGGGAAAGCCACGCTCGAGCGTGGACCCTATTTTCAGCAAAATTTGAGAAATGTTTCCAAGTGCATTTTGTGTCCTCTTTCCATCCTAGGCATTCCTAGGTCATGCTTGAGGCACTAGAATGAGGATAAAGACTAGAAACACGCCAAGAACAAATAAAACAAGTTATGAATAATTCGAGCGAGTGTTTCAAGTGTGTATTTGTATGTATGTTCGTGTAGGTCGCGTGCCTCGAATCAATTGATTAATCTGCTCTGTTTGTCTACACCCGAAGCCAACTGTGAGTAATAACTCTGTAAAGCTATGTTCAATTACAAGTATTTTCTAACTGGTATGATACGATTTGTGTTCTGAAATGCTATTTTATGAATTATGAATGAATGTCAATTCTTCTTAAATGTATTTGTGGCATCCTATGTTTAAGTGGCCCTCGCTCGGGGGTAACAATACCGTGGCCAATATACATGTGGCCCTCGCCGAAGGGTAACAATACTGTGGCCTATATTCACGTGGCCCTCGCCTAGGGGTAACAATACCGTGGCCAATATGCACGTGGCGCTCACCCAGGGGTAACAATACTGTGGTCTATATTCACATGGCCCTCGCCCGGGGGTAACAATACTGTGGCCAATATGCACGTGGCCCTCGTCCAGAGGTAACAATACTGTGTCTTATGTTCACGTGGCCCTTGCCCGGGGGTAACAATACCGAGGCCTATATTCACGTGGCCCTTGCCTGGGGTTAACAATACCATGGCTACTTGCGCGCAAGATATGGACCTTTATGGTCGTCAGTACCGACAATACATGTGGGTCTCAGGACCAAGTTGATATGATAGCTAATGGATGTACCACGTATGATCTTATTCAAAATCTGAATATGCATAAGACTCTGTTTCCGATAAGAATATGTTTCTGATATTAACTCTGATTTCTGAATCTGTGACGGACATCATTCATTTAACCCTTTACTTAGTTATTATTCACTAGGCTCTAGCTCGCTGTATTATCTATATGTATGTAGGTGGGCAAGCGTGTGACTAGGCCTGAGATGCCGCCTGGCGAGTTTTGGTGTCAGCCAGCTATTATGCCTCCCGTGGAGGTTCCCTTTTGAGATCTACCCAAGTTCGTAGTCTTTGGGACTTTTGTACTTCCGTAATGTTTGTGTCTGGCTTGAACATGTTGTAATCCTGTATATGTGACTTGGGTGATGTAAGGCTACTGTATCTTAATGCCTTATCTGTATGTATGCAATATGTATATGAAAGTTTTATATTTTATGTCCCATATATATGTCTGCACAGCTTTATGGACTATGTAAGTTTGCATAATTACTTCCGCAGCCCCTGTTATAAATATTATTCTGTTCAGAGGCCTTCGGTAATCTAAGGGTTATTGGCGGGTTACGATGCTAAACCTATAGAGGCTGGTTTAGGTCGTGATAGTTGGCTACTTCATTTTCAATTTCATCACTTGAGCTTTCATCTTCATTTTCTGCCTAAGCTGCTACCATGGCCTTTTTGTTTCTTTTGTAGTCTTTTCCATAATTCTTCAATTTTGGACAATCCATCTTCATATGCCTAGGATTTTTGCACTCATAGCAAATAATAAGTTCTTTCTTGTTATCTTTGTTGTGCTCCTTTTTAAAAGGCCTTCTTCCTCCATAATTGTTTTTCTTGAAGTGCTTTTTGAGATTTCTACTAAACATGGCAAAGCTTTCATCCTCACTGGAGTTTTCATGTTCTTTTTTTATTTGATGAGGCTTTTAATGCAATTCCACTTTTCTTTTTGTTTTCAACATCCTCATGTCCTTTCATGGTGATCTCATGAGTCATAAGGGAACCCATAAGCTCATCCAATCCAAGTATAGAGAGATCTTTAGCTTCTATAATGGCGGTGACCTTTGCTTCCCAATTCTTTGGTAAACACCTAAGAATTTTTCTCATCAACTCACTGTTAGTATAAATTTTGCCAAGAGATTTCAAAGAGTTTACAATTTTGGTAAATCTAGTAAACATACTTGAAATAGATTCATTAGAGTTCATTTTAAATAATTCATAATTATGAATAAGCATATCAATACAAGATTCCTTCACTTGGTTTGTACCTTCATATGTTACCTCTAATTTGTCCCAAATTTCTTTTGCCGAATCACAACTTGAAATTCTATTATACTCCTTAGAGTCTAATCCACAAGCAAGAGTGAGTTTGGCTTTAGCATTGGCTTGCAGTAATTTGTGATCTCTCTCATCACATTCATCTTCTGTTTTAGGTACACTAATATTGTTTACTAATTTAGTAAGAGCTTTTGGACCCTTGGTGACAATAATCCACATGGCATAATCAGTGGCTTGTAGGTATAGGGTCATCTTATCCTTCCAATGACTATAGTTGTTTCCGTCAAACAATGGTGGCCTATTTGTGGCTTGTCCTTTAGCTAAGGTTGCCATGGATCGAAACTCCCAGATGGTTAAATCTAAAGCAAGAGTCTAGGCTTTGATACCAATTGTTACCCAAAAGACAACCTAAGAAGGGGGTGAATTAGGTTTTTACAAATAAAAATAATAATACCTTCATAAAAATTATGACTAGCACAATAGATAAATATAGTTACTGAAATAAAAATAATTAAAACAAGTGTTCTAACAACTATGTCAGTTAATGATTTTCGCACAGTGAAAATGTGAAATATAATTATGGCAATTTAAATAAAATAAAGAGATAAGGGAGAGAGAGACAAACAAATTTATAGTGGTTCGGCTTCAACTCGGCCTACGTCCACTCTTCAAGCTTCACTTGAGATTTTACTATGCTCTAGCTTCACGGGGGTGCTAGCAACCTCTTTACAAATGGAGCAATCCTCCATGGATTTTACACATATTTTCTAAGTCAAGAACACTGAGTGTACTACACTCTTACATGGTTGAAAAGAAGGTGTTTTTGCTTTCACAGAAAGCTACAAGAATTATCTCTCAAAGATAGATATAAAAATGAAACTCTGATTTTTCTGTAAACCTCACACAGGAAAGATGGGCTTAAAGCTATATGTCTCAGTGTATAATTTCTGAAAGAGGATGTAAATAAAAATTGAAGAACACTTCTCAGAGAATTTTTCAGAGAATAATGTGAGTGATTATAGATCAAAGAATATTTTCTGATTTTTTGTAACTTGTTTATATTAGAGGCTTTGGTATATATAATGAGACTTATAGCCGTTTAGAGCCGTTGTATTCATTTGAATTTATAGCCGTTTATAGCCGCTGTATTCATTTGAATATCTTCCACTCCATCATTACTAATTTCAATATCTTCCACTTGAACCTTTTGAACTGCTGCTGTGCTGGGCTGTTTGAACCTCTGTTTTTGGGCTGTTTGAACTCCTGATTTAATCAAATATTAAATACATTCTAACAACATTTAGGATAAAGGTTTAGGTGAGAAATAATGGGGCAAAATAAATTTTGATTATATTTTTCTCTTTCAAATAAATTAAAACATAATTAAATAAATCATTAAAATAAATGTTGATTCTATTTTTCTCTTTCAAATAAATCATCAAAATAAATTTTGATTCTATTTTTCTCTTCCAAATAAATTAAAACATAATTAAATAAATCATCAAATTAAATAAGTCTAACAAAAGTATTAAAAAAAATTTGAGTAAAAAACAAACATAGTCACACTTTATGAGAAAGTTAAACTTAGCCTTATTTTAAAACCAAAATCTGATTATGATTCAAAGGGTTTATTTTGTATGACCCATCAAGTAAATTATGTATACACAAAATTAAATTAATCAAATATTGGAGCTACATGATCGATTCAAATTTGTCTTTAAAAACTAACATAATTTTGATAATAATTTATCTATTTTAAAAATAAATGTAACACGATCATATGATTATCAATAATAAATTAGTGAGAAAATTGTTGAAAAGTCTATATTAGTAATTGTCTAAAGCATTAGGTCAAGTAAATATTTTTTAATTAGTAAGAGGTTCATCATTTGTAAAATAGTTTGGTGAGGAGTCATTTTGTTTGTTTTAAAGGACATTTTGCTTCCAATTTTACCCATTAATTTATCTGTTGACTTTTGGTTGACTATCTGTTCAAATTATTTTCTATCCGTTCAATTTTTTTGACTATCTGTTCAATTTTTTTTTATCTATCTATTCAATTTTTTTTGTTCAAAAAAGTTATCTGTTCAAATTTCTCTCTCTATCTGTCAAAATTTATTTCCTATCTGTTCAAATTTTTTTATTAATCTGTTCAATTTTTTATCTGTTATAATTTTTTTCCCTATGTATTTTTTTTTTATCTGTTCAGGCTTATTTTCCCTATTTATTTAATTTCATAGAGCCTATTTTATTTTGGGTGATTATTTAGTATTCTCGGAGTATGGACACGTGCTCCATAAGGTTTTGATTGGTAGAGAGAGGTAAGAGCCCACGATTTATGTTGGGGATGGGTAGGGATGGCAATCTGAACCTGACCCGATGGGGACTCGACCCCCTGACCCCGAATTGAGTGGTTATTCTTGAAAAATACTCTCAACGGGCCGAAAATAGTATTAAAAAATGAATCCCGATGATATTTGGGCCGGGGACGGGGATATATGTCCCAACCGCGAACTCGGCCCGGCCTCGCCCCCGACCTTGGCCCCGTTTAGCCCCGATGTAAGATTACTATTATGCCCAGTTATATATATATATATATGTGTGTGTGTGTGTGTAGGGGGGGTTTGGTTGATACACTCAAACATAAACACAACGCTGCTCTTTCTCTCTCTCTCTCTCTCTCTTACACAACGACGGCTACCGCTCGTCCCTCACCGTCGCTCGTTCCTCACCACCGATCCTCCCTTACCGCCACTCGTCCCTCATCGTCGATCCTCCTTCAACGCCACTGCTGTTTAGAGTTTCACCTCCCTCTCTCTCTTTCTCTCTCATACACGATGGCTGCTTCTTTTTCATCGCTGCTCCTCCATTACCGCCGATTTTCAAATGGTATCTCTCTCTCTTCTCTCTCTCTCTCGCTCTATCGCGTTAAACTAATCGATCTAGGGATTTCAATCTAGGGTTTACATACACATATATGTATATGTGTATATATATATATCTGAGTGTATATATATGTATATATATATTTGTTTCGACCTTCTTTTTTTCTCTCTTTAAATTTATATAACTGAGTTTATAGATATGATGAAGTGATTTTGTTTTATTTATTTATTTATTTTTTTGCATATCTGTTTTTCAGTCCTCTGCTCTTCAATTTCATATTTGCGTTTCAGCCCTCTTCTTTTTAATTTCAGATTTTTTTTTTTTAAGTTGTTGATGATGATTGTTGTTGATGATGATGATGATTGTTGTTGATGATTGTTATTGAAAATAGATTAAATAAAATATTAAAAAAAGGTCGGGGATATTTCAGGGTTGGGGAAACCCGATCCCCGCCAGGGGACGGAGGCGGGGGTGGGGGTGATGGGTTCCCCGCCGGGGATCGAGGGCGGGGGCGAGGGCGAGGACATGGATTATTTCACCTTTAGGAATCGGGGACAGGGAGTGCGATCCCCGGCCCCCCTGGCCCGTTGCCATTCCTAGGGATGGGGGAATAACATGAGGGCTAAATAATTGGTGATTGACTTGAAGTATGACCATGTGGTATTATGAAATTATTAAATAATTTCCCATTTTATCTATACAATTATCTTAAAGAAATAAAGCAACATTACAATCAGTGACCCAACAGCACCTTAATAATCACCAACTCTTAATGATAAGAATAGTAATCAACTAGTAATACCAAACTATAGATCAAATGTTCTAGGTCAGAAATTCAAACTAAACCACCTACAAAAGTATGACCTGTTCTTAATAGAGAACTCATAGCTACATATAGGGATTTCTATTACAGAATTTGAGGCTTCGTTTGTCAACTACATGTTTTAGTCAAAAAGTCACTATAAGTTGTCACATTACTCTCTTTGCTTTTCTGCACATCTTTTATAAAAATTCAAAAAATTACTAAAATAACGTTTTTCTAAACGAGGCCTGAATTGCAATAAACAAAATAGATATTCAACTCTTCATAAGTCTTGTTAAGATGTTCTAGGATAAAGCATAACTTCCAATTGTCAAGGTTGTTATGAAGCATTTCTTCATATGTAAGCGGTTGATGACCTAGATCTGCCACCTGACAAGTCTCCGGCGAAGTCCAAGTCGATCGACCGTTGTTGTCAACACAAGAGAGAGAGAGAGAGAAGAGAAGAGAGAGAAGAGAGAGAGATGATGATGATGATGATGATGGAGAGAGAACAAGAGAGAAAGAGAATACACGATTAATTTCACTCATTTCTTTACATTCTTCATCAGATTTGACCTAACAAATGCATCAATTAGTGCCTGAAACCTCTGCGAAGTTGATAACAACAACTCATCACTCTCAAATTTCTTCGATTCTATTAATGATTTCCTCAATGTCGCAGCTTCAACCTCCATTGCCTTCATCTTTTTCTCGTTTTCTTCTTTTCTTCCAACATTTTTGCGTGAAGAAACTCCAAATCTTGCCTCAAGCTCTCGTTCTCGACCTCCAAACACTCGATCTTTTTCACATTTTGATCAATCTTCTTGTTCTTTGAATTGATCTCTTCTTCGAGAACTGGTAAGATCGATACGGACTCTCTGAGGAGTTTGTGCTCGAGGAGTTAGGTCTACAAGGCTATGTGAAGTAGATTGGGCAGATTGAGGACTCGGTGGCGTCACTGAGTATGGCATTGGCGGTAGATGAGTCAGTGATGAGTAGATGGCAGTGAAGGACATAAAAGAGAGGGAGATCAGTGGAGATGCTTTTCTTAGAGCATCTCCAACGGTGAATCAGATTTTTCACCAAATCTGAGTAAAAAATGACCCATTTCATCAAATTTGATACCACTCGCTCCAACGGTGCATCAAATCCCGTATCAAATCCCGTGGGGCAACTGGTTGGTCGACCGGTAAGCGTAAATATTTTTTTTTTTCTCAGTTTGATGTTTGATGCTTTCTGCACCATCAATTGTTTGATGTTTGGCGAGCTACAAACAATTGTTTCTCAGTTTGATGCTTTCTGCACCATCAATTGTTTCTTTAAACAATTCGTGTCAGATTTATTAAACAATTCACACTTTAAACAATTCATTTGCAGCTTTCATTCTAAGATTGATGCTAGAGTCGCCCGGTTGGTTGACCGGCCGGTCGACCGGCCGGTCAACCGGTAAAGGAAAATAAATTTTTTTTTTTTTTAACTGTTTGAACTTTTTTTGACCGGTTTGAACCCACCAATTGTAAAGGAAAGCGGTCGCCCGGTTGGTCAACCGGCTGGTTGACCGGTGTACCTCTTTCAACGGTCAGTAACAGTGATTTGGTGAAATCTGTGTCTCGTTCTCAGTTTGATGTTTTTTTTGCTGAAATCTCATTTTGATATCAATCTGGTGCAACGGTTGGAGCATAAAAAAGTACGTTTTTCATCAAAATTTGAATCTGATGCTGGGTTTGGTTCACCGTTGGAGATGGTCTTAGAGATTCAACACTAGGCTGCCAGTGGCGTCGAAAAAGAGTAGAGAAAGAGTTGCGCAGAGGATTAGAGAGAGGGAGAGAGAATGATTTGCTTAGGGGTGGGTATTTTTGTCATTTCGTAAAGACTTATCCTTATGGACATAATAAAATTGCGTGTGAACCTTCGAGCATAAGAAATATAGAATTGGATTTTTTTGCCTGAGTATGGTAAATTAATCTAATTGTTTGAATATATAATCTACTTGATCGATCTTATAAATTGAATGTTTCGGATAAAAATAAACTAGTAATATGCCCTAGATTAGATCACACTAGATGCC
Organism: Camellia japonica; assembly: GCA_030407325.1. Lineage (NCBI taxonomy): Eukaryota > Viridiplantae > Streptophyta > Magnoliopsida > Ericales > Theaceae > Camellia > Camellia japonica. The sequence continues at coordinate 15,085,093 of JAPPVO010000010.1, forward strand.
AAAAGACAAGACAGTAGCCCCTATTATGGAGAAAAATTATTCCATGCTCTGGGCAAATTGTCTTTAAATAACACACCAAGTTGGGTGTGTTCAAGGCATTTAGGTGTTTTTGGCTCATCTAAGGTTTTTTTGCTCTAGTGTTTTGATATCTTGTTTTCCTTATTAGGAATTTGGGTCCTCTCATGTTGTTTTCTTTTGGTTTTTATAGTTGTTTGTCTCCCTAGTTGGTGTGGATTGTGTCCATCTTTGCTTGCCAACTTCTTCTTATTTGATAAATTATACTCGCGGTTCTTGCAATTTATCTCTTGTATTAATTTGATCTTATAGTTTTAATCGTATCAATTTTGCCTATTGCTTTTTAGAATTGTGTCTAATTAATTCAATTGACAACATCCATTAACCAATTAGACACAAAATTAAGAAGAAAATAGTCCATTCAAAAGGAATTTACAATTTCAACTTGGACGTTAACTTCTTAATCATTTTGAAGATTGTAAATGAATCATTATACCTCTTGATTTCAATCCAATATCTAAAAGAATGTTATAAATCGGACTAATTTGATCCAGAACTGCTTAGAAGAAAGGAAGTGAGGGGCAAAGTTTGGAGGCTACATAAAATGTTGGAGTGGATTTGGCTACAAAAATCTCGAGTGAATTGGACATCTAAAGGGGATAAAAATACAAGATTCTTTCACATTATGACAGGTAGTAGAAATAGTAAGAACTCTCTGTGTTTAATTGTCGTGAATGATTCAATAATTGAGGAGCCTTTGGAAATTAGGGATCCAGTTAAGGCTCATTTTACGAGGCCATTCTTTGAAAATTGGAAAACCCGATCCAAACTGTCTGGCCCTTTCAAGAACATAGGGGGTGCTCAAATGGTGACACAATTGGAGGCAGAATTTACAGAGAAGGAAATCAAGAATGTGATTAAGTGCTGTGATGGCAAGAAGGCCCCTGAGCCTGACGGGTTTAACATGTCATTCTTCAAGAAATGTTGGAAAATTGTGAGGATTGATGTGTTACAGTTTATGAGGGATTTCCATTAGAATGCAAGGCTTGTTGGCGAGTTTTAAGTCCGTTTTGCTTGAATGAATATAGACCCATCTGTTTGATTGGTTCCCTGTATAAAATTGTGGCTAAAGTGCTAGCTAACAGAATGAAACAGGTGATGCCCAAGATTATTGGTGAGGCTCAGTCAGCTTTTTTGGGGGACAAAAATATACTAGATGGCATACTGATAGCCAATGAAATAGTGGATGGGTGGAAAAGATCTAATAGAAAAGGCTTGGTGCTTAAATTAGACTTTGAAAAGGCCTACGACTCTATTAATTGGGATTTTTTATTTGATATGTTATCAAAATTTGGTTTTGGAACTAGATGGGTAAGATGGATGAAAACTTGTGTTTCCTCAGCTAAGATCTTTATTTTGGTGAATGGGTCACCAACATTTGAGTTTTGTCCACAAAAAGGCCTTAGACAAGGAGATCCGTTGTCATCATTCTTATTCAACATTGTAGTAGAAGGTCTCAATATTTTGCTGAGTAGAGCTAGAGAGTTGGGTCTAATTCAAGGGGCCATGGTGGGTTCAAATGGTTTAAGCGTCACGCACTTGAAATTTGCGGATGATACGATTTTGTTCTGTAATGCGGATAAGGTGAAGGTGAGCAACATTAAAAGAATTCTACGATACTTTGAGATTACATTAGGTTTGAAAATTAATTATCACAAGAGTGTCATCTGTGGGGTTGGGGTAGATGAGGGTTTGTTTCAGGAGTTTGCTTCTTGTTTAAATTGTCTTCATCAAAAATTGCCTTTCAAATACTTTGGGCTTCCTTTGGGGGCTAATCCCAGTAGGAGGAGTACTTGGAAACCTGTTCTTGATAAATTCAAGCTGAAATTGTCTACACGAAAGCGAAGATTACTATCTTTTGCTGGACGCTTAACTCTAATCAAATCTGTATTGTCTAATCTACCTATCTATTATCTTTCACTGTTTAGAATCCCTATTGGAGTGGCAAAGGAAATTGAGAGAATGCAATCAGCATTTCTTTGGGGTGGATCTGATCTTAGAAGAAAAGTTCATATGATCCGGTGGGAGGTGGTTACTAAGAATAAGAAACTAGAAGGGTTAGGTTTAAGGAGGATTAAAAGTTTCAATCAATGTCTCTTGCTGAAATGGTTGTGGAGATTTGGTGTTGAGAATCACTCCCTTTGGAAGGAAGTGATTTGTGCAAAATATGTGTCCTTGGATGGAAGATGGATACCACAATTAATAGACAGAGAGTCCAAGATCTGGTCAGATATAATTCAGGTTGTTTAGTCCAATCCAGAGCTGCATCACTTTTATATTAATAATTCTCAGATTGTTCTGGAGGATGGGAGGAGAGTTCATTTTTGGAGGGACAAGTGAGTGGGTAACGTATGCTTAATGGATGAATTCCCAAGGCTATTTTCCTTATCTATTGATAAAAATGGTGTGGTTAGTATGTTCTTTGAAAGAAAGAAGGAGAATGGTTGCTGGAACATGGGCTTTAGACAACCTTTGCTGGTCTGAGAGAAAGAAGAAGCTAACAGACTCTTTCATCTGTTGAACATTGCACCATTACTGTGCACTACCAGATCTGTTGAGCTCAAGTGGGGTGCAGACCCATTCGCTCTTTTTACTGTGACCTATAGTACCAGTGGCTGCCTCAATTTGGAACAACTTTGCTCCTCCAAAAGTGCAATTCTTTGGGTGGCTGGCTTGGCTGGGTAAAATTAAAACTTCTAGTTTCCTCCATAGAATTGGAATACTACTAGGGAGTGCAAATCTTGATTGTGTTTTCTGTCATAATGAGATTGAAACTGTGGAACATATTCTTCTTTTTTGTCCTTTTGTTTGGTTGCTCTGGTCCAACATTATACGATGGTGGGGAATGCAGTGGGTGTTACCAGGTTCAGTGACTGGACTGTTGCATTGGTGGTTTAACTGTAGAATAAAGAAGCTGGAGAATAAAATTTGGATGGTTCTACCTTTGGCTATTCTCTGGTCTACATAGAAGCATCGCAATGATTGTGTCTTTAATGGTTCTCAACCTAACTTGGATGATTTGTGTGAATTAGTGAAGGTTCAAGTAGCTATGTGGCTTAAAAGCCTCACCAGTTCAGATGGAGTTCTCTATTAATGACTTGGTCTTTAACCTGCCACAGGTGATGTTTTGCAGCAGAAATGGAGGCTGACTGATTTGGATCAAGTCTGGTGGCATTTTTTACTCTGCTGCTATTACTCTACTGCTAGTACTTTGCCTACCCATATGAGCTTTTTGTTTCGCTAGTCCATTAATGGTGTGATGGTGCTCATGGTAGCATCACCACAGAAGTGTTTGGTTCTGGATGGTTGGATGTTGGTCTGAATGGTGCTCATACTGGTGTTGTGTGATGAACTGCTGATGTCTGCACTGGTCTCATCACTGTTGATATCTGATTAGTTGTTGATTGGTCTGTGGATTGGATTCTGGTGTTTTTGTGTCCTCATCAATTCTGGTATTTTGGATTCTAGTGTTTTGTTCCCCCATCAATTCTAGTGTTATGTGCTGCACTGCTGATGTTTGCATTGTTGAAGTTTTTGATGTGCTCAGGTGTTGTGTTTGATCTCACCAACTAGCTTTCTGCTTTTTGTCTGGTTGGTTGTTGGCTTGAATTGGTTGTTGGTTTGAATGGAGTTCTTGGCAACAGAGGCTTGCACGGGTCTCATGTTGTTCTGCTGTTTGGTTTGTGGATTGGATTCTTGTGCTTTTGTTTGCTCACTGCTGTTGTGCTTATATGGTTGTTCTGTTTTTTTGGGGTGTCTTTGATTGGTTCTTCACCAATCCTGGGTTTAGTGCTAGCATATAATTGCACTGTCTTTGCGGTGCCAACCTAGTTGGGATTGCTAAGGTCAGCTATAATGCTTTCTGCTCTTCCCTACTTTGTTGATGTAATGTTACATGTATTTTGCCTTTTATCAATAAAGTTTTGTTTTTGCTGATCAAAAATAAATAAATAAAATCTAAGTATAAGCTTAATTAAAATTATAAGGATCAAATTAACATAACAGATAAACTAATTAAACTATAGGTGTAGTTTATTCAATTTATTTTATTTTATTTTTTTATTTTTTATTTTGGGTAAAACAACCACCACATGTCATTTTTCTTTGTGTTTTTGCTTTGTTCACGCATGACCCTTGTTGGTCTCTTGTAGGCATTACCTTCCCAAATGGTAGGTCACATTATTTATAACCAAAAGTTGGGTAGGAGGCTTTGGTAGTCTCCTTGAAGGTTAACCAAAAGAAGAAAAACATTATAAAAATTAATTAATGGACTTTTCCATCTTTTTAGAGCATATTAGACACATGTAGTTATTCACCCAAAAACAAAGACATATGTAGTTAATGATTCAAACTTTGTTGCTTTGCCTTGTCAATTAGAACTATTTTGGCTTTGAGATTTGAGAGTCCTCCACTCAAACTTTGTTTCTTTGTTTTGTTTTGTTTTGTTTTTTTTTGTTTTTGTTTTTTTGTTTTGCTTTGTTTTTTTTCCCCAAATTGAAAAGGTTAGAGAGCTTTTAAATATGCCAACTTAATTTGGCTTAATATTCTTCACATGTATTATAAATATTTTACCTTAAAAAGAAACACTTTTACCTAAGAGAGAATATAGTCTAGGGAGAAATTTTAGAAATTTTGAATAGTCAAGAGAGATACTAAATACAACTCTCAAAATTTTCACTATACCCATCATTATATTGTAACATGTAAATTTTAAAAAGAATCTTATATGAGTTGGTGTAGAAAATAAATTTAGATGGCCCATTTAGAAAATTTGATGGTCAATGTGTATTTGAAATTCAAAGAGAACAAATAGTCTAAGGTAGATAAGTGTCTCCATCCCAGTTGAGATCATATTGGGCTTGCTCTATAGTGTCAACCTAGTTGAAATCATATTGCTTGCGATGATGCTTGTGCATCCATCTTTCTATTGATGTATATTGTATTTTTGCATCAATAAAATTCCTTTCTTTGCTGATAAAAAAAAAGAAGAAGTCTCTATCCCACAAGTTCTTAAAACTTAGGCTCACGCAATAATTCAACAAGATAGAATGTAGAAATAGACAGCCCTATCAATCCATATATATCTACCAAAAAAGGGGGAAAAAAATTATGCCCATACACTATGTAGATTTTTGAAAGCAAAATCATGTAACAAACAAAAATGTGAGGAAAATGAAGAAGAAAAAAAATTTGAGAATATACATCATAGAGATTTTAGGACTTAATTCACAGTCAACAATATTTCATAGGAACCTCCTTCCCTTATATGAGTCCCCTCTCCTCTCCCTTTTCGACATCCACTCTCTTTCTTTCTTTCTCTCTCCTCTCTCTCTCTCTATATATATATATATATATATATATGAGGATATTTGGAATTTGATGGAGGTCATAGTTACAATAAAGGTGATTACAGTCATTCCATGGTGTTAGGAAAGTGGTGATCGAGTTCGATGAGGACATTACAGTTTTTGCATTGTTAGGGTTTTTACTTTTAGCTATAAGTTTGAAATTTTTTATTAATCGTTCTTTATGGTGTAGTGTGAAGTTTCGATTTTCCCTCACGTAAGCTTTGTGTTTTTTTTATATTACTAGTGATTGGGCACGTGCATTGCACACGGTACGTGATTTTTTTTTATCAAATGTTACTATTGTAATTATGCGTGTCTCTTAAATTAGTATGTGATATATATACAAAGTATGGAGATTCGTATGGGTAAATTGATCTATATTCAAAATACAACTAAGCAAGAAATGAATACATACTCGACTGAAGAATTTAAATGATAAATAAGAAATTTTATAAACATAAACATTAATTTATAACTAGATTGTTGAGATCACAATCTTATCTTAAATAATAAACAATAAACAGGTCATTTAGAGATATATATAATATTACACAAATCTTTTTCTATTAACTTCTCACTTCAATTCTTCATAATTTGTACTTGTAATACAATTGAAGTATGAAATTAATTGTATAATTACACAATTTTGTTTAATAGTTGATCTCATAATACAAATTCATTGAATCCACTATTGCATATTATTTGCATACTATTGGCACAAGAACGGATTAATATCAATATGTAATATATTTTTATACATCAGAATTGTTGAGTCTCGTTTTTTGTGTCACAAATATTTTGCACGATGAAAAATATAATATTAGTCATTAGTATATTTTCATTTATGTAAAAAATGTAGAATAGTTTTTTTTTTTTTATAAAGAAAATAGAATGATATTGTAACTTAATATTTCGATCCATGTAGGAATTTCATAATTGTTTTTACGATGTTTGTAAATCAATGCTTATAAGTGTTTGTAGAGTCACTTTCATGAAATTGTCAAAGTTACATAATTTATTATGTCATATGTAAGTAATCAACATATGACAAAAATTGATCGAAACTTTTTATTTGATATAATTACTTTCTGCATCATTGAGTAACTGTAATAATATTTGGGTATCATTTGATTTTTTTTCCCTTGTAATTTGACTAAAATGTGTGTATGAGATACATTATTTTTCTTGAACTTCACAACGGATAGGACAATTCCTGCTTCAGCTCATCTAACTTTGCTTGGAGAGTATGTTGCAATAGATATTCTGTAATTTTTATTTCACTATCTTCTTGTTTTTCTTCTTCCTCACTATTATAATTGTAATTTTAATGAGTAAGAGTTTGAGGCGATATCATATTGTTATAAATTTCAAAATTCATTTTTTCTCAATAATGTAATTTTTTTTGTGAGGGGAAAAACAAATACAATTATTGTTGCAATGGAAGTATTTTGCAAAGTCTTGGTTTGTTATTGAAAGTATTTGATATGGACACTTGTTTGTATAACATGTATGTATATATATATATATATTGAGCATAAATTGATAGAAGCATAATACACAATTCCGTAATCTTTTCTTAGCAAATATAATTATATTACTAAAACAACAAATGATAGAAAATTAAAGAATCTAATGGTAATATAACATTATAGATTGACAATGTATGAATACAATAATATATTAAATTTACATTTATATATATATATATATATATTTATATATGTAAACATTGATGTATATAATATATCACAAAAGTAATATGTGAAATCTTTTGTAACAATATAATACAAGTAACAATGAGAAGTTAATTATTCATAATTAAATAGTTGGTTATAATGTAGATGTTTAGTATTACATTTTTGTGTGCATGTACTCTTTTTTAATTAGATTATTAAATTCACATAAAAACTGGAAGAAATTTGTGAATAATTAGGATTAGTGAAGAAAGATTTTTTTAAAAAAAGAAGAAATTTATAGTGTTTGGTTTGTTTTTTTTTTTCAAACCTTCATTTTGAATTTTTGATTTTCATATTTTTTGTCTTTGACACTCTTTTTTTAATAACCCTTTTATTTTCTTTTTAGATTTACTTAATTTAATACTTTTTAATTTTTATTTTTAGATTTAGATTCACTTAATATAAACACACTTAGAAAATAATTTGTTGTGTATTCTTTTTGGGAAAAAATTATTAATATTAAATAATAATAATAATAATAACAAAAACAACAAAAATATAATAATAAAAAATCAGTATATGTTTGAATTTATAATTTTTTTACCAATATTTTACTTTTTAAATCTATTTAGATTATTTGATATAATTTTTACCAATACTTCATGGAAAAATATAATTTAAATATAAAATATTAAGAAATTTCAGTATTTTTAATCACCAAAATTGAGAAAATATGAAAAATAAAAAACTGCAAAATAAATTTAAAAACAAAACCAACAAAAGTGATTTTTGTTTAGAATTTTGACATCATATCTTGGTTCTTAAAATATCATGTAAAATATTAAAGTTTATAAAATATAATTTAAACAAAAAGAAAGTATATATGAAGATAACCTACAAATTTTTGAAATAAAATACAAATCTTTGTTTTAAAAAAGCATGCACTTTTTTCTGTCTAGATTCAAACGAATGCATACAACTTTAAGATTCAACCAAAATTATTCACAGTGATTTAATTCATGATGGATAATTGTAAGTATTGTGTATATCAGTATAGAAGTAGACACGGAAAACAAGAAAAAATAGTTATTTTTTATGTTCTTCAATCATCATTAATGTAAAAAATAGAGAGATGACTTTTTTTTTTTTTTTGTTGATAAGAAGTGTAAGAGCACGAAATAATATTCACTCGTATAATCTTATTAATTAAGCTTGTGCTCCTTCAAACGTCATCGTAACACCTGAAATCACAAACGTGAGCTAACCGGCGAGTATGTGTCGGAAACCCCTCCGATGCCTAAGTCAGCAAATAGACTAAAGAAGTAAAAGCTCTATGAATTTGGAAGTATGAATTGCAATATCTGAAATTAGAGTTTGGTTTGAGCTTTCATAGATTCTGCATAGTGCAATCTTAGTAGGACTCTAAATCTCTTTTGTGGAGTCCTTCTAAGAATCACATTCTTAAAGGACAATGCTTATCCTTTAATACCTTCCTCATTTCAAGCCAAGTAAGATGGCACAACTCTTTGCTCGGTTACCACCGTGAAACCGGACTATCTTTGCTATGTTCGCCATTGGCTTAGCCGTGCAACTCGTAGTGTCGTGCATAACTTGCATGACATGCCACCATGTTGTCATTGTGTGGCTTTCATCCTAGCTCGGTCAAACCTTTATCTTGGTCCGTTTGACCACCTTCCTCGTAGTTCGGTCAAGGTATTGACCGCCTATTAGGAAGTAGCTAGTTCCAAGAATATAGGCCTTCTAATAGTCCGGTCAAACTTTGTTGACCGACTCCATCCATTATTCGGCCCAAACTTCCATGCTACTTCTACCCTGCTCGACCCAATTTGGCTACTCAAATTACTCTCTCAAGAAGGGAGACGGTTTGTTTATATTTATATAGGATTTTTGAAAGCAACTATATCATTTTTTAGTGTTCAACTCCAAAAATAAAGAGATAGTTAATTTATATAGGACTTTTCATGACTTGTAAAAAGTATAGTAGATTTGATAAGACGAAATTGAAATTTAAAAAAATAAAAAACATAACAAACTTTTTATACATTTATAATAGTAGTAGATTTTTTCTTATCAATAAGTGATTATTTAAGAGGTTTGGAATTGGTTATGGATTGTTTGAACCTAACCAATTTTTATGGCAAAATTCTCATCGGAGAAGACGGTCTTATTAGGTTTAGGACAAGGGAAGGAGGTTCGTGAAATTGTGCTTATATTTTTATAATTCACTTGTCAATTAAATAGTGGTCTATCGTTAAAAAATTTGGTTAACTGTTTATTTGTATGTATATATATAGGTTGTTTTAGAAAATAGGCTAAAAGTTAACATTTTAATTTTTTTTAATTTTTTTAAAAAAAATATAAAAAAGTAGAAAATTAATGTAATTAAAAAAAAAAATTAGAAGGCAAAAAGTAACTTTAACCTCTTTCTCAAAAGAGGCCATACTACATAACTTTATTTTTATTTTTATTTTTTATATCCCCATTATACATATTATATGATAAATGATGTGATATGGTTGGCCCAACTAAAACAAACCCATGATATTCGCATATATAAAACAAGAATGGGTGACGAATCTGATCACCTTTGGATAGAACCCATGCTATATTACGCATTTTAAAATGATGGGTTTGATTATTACTTTGTTTATAATAATGTCAATAACAAGAAAGTGGTAAACAAAAGGTGATGGAAGACATAGAACCAATGCCTATATTACACATTTAAAAATGAGATGTGTTTGATTACTATTTTTTATGGGTAAATTATACTTTAACCTTTTATATTTATGTGTGATTATTATTTTTTACTTTAGTCTTTAAAATTTTTATTTTTTTATTTTGATTTTTTATATTTTAATTTTTTTTCTTCTAATTTACTCATAATTAGACAAAAAATGACGTGTTAATTGTAACATATATAAAAAATATATTATTATATTAGAGTTTAGTTTGTGTCATATGTATGAGTTGTATATAATAAAATATTTTTATATTCTGTGACTGGTAATATGTTATTTTTTATTTAATTTTGGATATAAATTAATTTTTAGAGTAAATTGACAAAAATTTAAAATATAAAAGGTCAAAGTAGAGAAAAAAAATTTAAGAATCAAAATAAAAAAATAACTAAATATAAAAGAAGCAATTTACCTTGTCTTTTATAGTTGTGATATTTTCTAAGTTTCCAAAAAGGGCCTAGTTGAGTTTTTTTATGGGATAATTTCATTTAAGTGTGGATTTAGAAAAATGTTTTCAAATTAGGAGAATGAGCGGTAGCTCGAAAAAAAAAGCTCAAATTTGGCTCGAAAGAAAAAGAGAGAAAGAAGGAGAAAAGAGGAAGAGAGGGAGAGGGAGAGGGAGAGGGAGAGGGAGAGAGAGAGAGAGAGAAGCAGAGGGGAAGAGAGAGAGAGAGAGAGAGAAGACGATCGTCGGCCATCGTCGATCGTCGCCAGAGAGTGCTCCGTCGTCGTCGTCGTCAAAGAAGCAGAAGCTCGCCGTCGCCGTTGTCGAAGCAACAGCTTTGCTCCTCACCGATCGTCGCACCACCGCCACCGCCTCTCGCAGCAGCTCGCCCCGCCTCCTCCTCCAGTCGATTTTATGGCCCCCTCCCCTCCCTTCTCCTCATCCCTCCTTCTCCTCCCCCTCCCTCCTCCTCCCTTCTCTTTTTCTCCCTTCTTCGTTCTGCAACAAAAACCAGGAAAAAAGAAAAGAAAAGAAAAAAAAAAAAAAGGGGTCAAAACGACGTCGTTTTGACCCCTCGAGCCACACTCGAGCCATAACTTTCGAGCTACCAATCACTACCGTTCAAATTAATGATAACTTTTATATGTATTAAAGAGTGAAATCATAATATTTTTTTAAGATTTTGTAATCATTCTGAAAGAATTCCACTGACATGAAATTTTCTTTTTATTTATTTATTTTGGGGGACCCAATTGGGTTGATCTTACTGTACACCACTTATGGACAACAAAAATTGTTTAGGTTTTGAATTAAAATAGTTGATAAAAATGAAATAGGTTAAAATAATTAATAAAAAAAAATGTAATATTTAATTTATAATTATATATATATATATTTTATAACTATGAAATTAACGATAAAAAAATAAATAATCTTCTCAAATATAAATTTTTTAATCAAATTAAAATAAATAAAAAAATCAATTAAAATAGTAAATTTTCTAAACGAGCTCTTTATGACAATTATTTTCATGCTATTTTCTAAACGAGCTCTTTATGACAATTATTTTCATGTCAATATCTCAAAAGCCGATCTGGCCATTTTTTATTGGTTCAAATAAATTATTAGATGACAGGTGTTACCAGTCATGGCTGACAAAAGGCTAAACAAGATAGAAAAATGCTCCTCTCCGAGCTCCATCCTAATTGGTAAGGGAGTATATTCCTCTTCTTATTGATCAGAATTTGAATTTTTTATTATTTAAGGGGAAGTCCGATGATTTAGGTGGATCGGCTAGCTTTCCTTAGTTTGACTTGTAAGGGTGAATCCTAAAGATCCTGCCTTAAAAGTGTTCTGAATATCAAAAAAAAAAAAAAAAATGCTAAGGTGTGCACTCTGGTGCATACATGCACCGTACCACAAAATTTAATAATATTTATAATAAAATATATAATCTTATCATAATTCAACATAATTTATGTTAACATTAACCTATAAATTTTTACAATATCAACCATAAATTTTTTTATTAGATCAAGTAGATTATTTGATGACAGGTGTTACCAATCATGGCTGACTAAAGGGTAAACAAAGTGATATCATAAAATTTCGTAATATTAATTATAAAATATGTATTTTTGTCATAAATTGACGTAATAAAAAATGTAATAACTAAATTAATTCATGAATTTTTATAATATTAACTACAAAATTGTAAATATTTTATTATGTCAATTTATAATAAAATTATGTATTTTATAATTGATATTATGAAATTTTACAATAAAAATATATATCATATAATCAGTATGCACAGCATAGGAGAACCCAATAAAAGACAACTAATGAAGTTCATAAAGTCAGATATATATTTAAAATTTAAAATAAGACGCATTAATAATATAGTTTTGAGCAACTTAAATAAATTAATTTTAAATTTATTGACTTGTATGCATTACTTATTAGATAATTAGTGGTGTTATATGTACCAATTAATGTACATACTAATGTGTCAACTAGTGTTATGATATTATTATTGACCACATTTATTATATAAGTTACAAATACTCAAAACCAAATTAATGTGCATGCGCCTTTTTAAAAAGTATAAAAAGAATAAGATTCAATAGGTTTGATTTCAATGTTTTGAATTTAATTTTTTGGAAAGTAATTTTTTTGTTTTTGTATTTTTTTTATTTTTAGTGAATATGTTTAAAATTTTAAGTAATTTTTTTATTTTTTTAAATGAGCCTTACCTAAATGTATTTAAAAAGTAAAATATTTGTAAAAAAATATTTTAAAAAATTAATAAATACACAAGAATACAAAAAATATATTGAATTCTCATTTTTTTTGTATTTTTGATATTTAGTGAATTTTCTAAAGATTTTTTCATAAATATTATACTTTTTAAATATAATTATGTTAGGTGTATTTAAAAATTTTAAAAATTGTTTACAATATTAAAAAATTCAGTGAAAACAAAAAATACAAAAAACAAAAAATTTCAATTTTTTGAAAAGTGAATTATAAAAATCCAAACCAAATAAGCTGATTATTTAATGCACGCGAAGAGGAATCAAAAAAAGAAAGTGTATAATTTATTTTTGGGTTGGAGATGCTCGTAGAAATGGCAACAGGGTGGAGCAGAAGTGAGTTTGTGTTGTCTCATTTTATGTATATCGTTTATAGAAAAACAAATTGATCTGATAATCATAATTTACTAATTTATCGTGTATGATATACATGAAATATTCAACAAAATGAATATGGGTATGTGGTGAGCCAAATGGGTTCAAACAACGCCTTCTGATCCACATTATGAATGGAAAGGAATTTACCTCCTATACATAAGACCATACAATTGGATATTTGAAATTAACATTTTTCATGATATACTTGAAATATATGATAAAATAAATAGTTCAAATTATTAAAACGTAATTGGTAGTAGATTATAAAGGCCCGAATGACGTCCTCCAATCCAAATTATGGATTGGACAGAATTCATCTCATACAACTGGATATTTGAAATTAACAATTCTCATGATAACTATTTTTCTTAGTGTTCGTTGTAAATAATCTTTCATCATGAAAAAGATTAATTTTGTAATAAATTGATAAGATGATAATATATTATAAAACCGTATCAACTGTCGGTTTTGTTGACTTATCTACTAGATTTGTATTTGTGTATATTAATACCATGTAAAATTAGATGTTGACAAGATGAAAATTATTTTAAAGAAAAATCTGCCTAACAAATTTTATGTGCGCATATATATATATATAGGATTCAGCTTGTCTCATGTGGAGATCTAAATTAGACCCGATTAGTTCTATCCATGGGTCCATTTTTCAGCTTCGTTTTGATAATTTGAATATTTCAATATGTAGAACTCGTCGAGTACTATATCCTTGTAAACAATCACATTGATCGGATATCGATAGCTATTTGATCGAATCAGATTTGTATTAAAAAAAATGAACGGTAAAAAATAAACGGTTGACATAATTCTGATTTGATCAAATAGTTATCGATATCCGATCAACGTGATTTTTTTACAGGGATATAGTATTCGACGAATTCTACACATTGAATGATTCAAATTATTAAAACGGAGCCAAAAAATAAACTCATGAGCCAGACTGGACGGGTCCAATCTTGATCTCAACATGAGATCAGCTGGACCTTATATATAAATGGATATTTATATATAAATGGATAAATCATTCAGTTATTGGATGTTTTTTTTTTCATTCAGCAATGCTAGGTGGCCACAAATTCTGTGACTTGAATGGCTCGAAATTACCAAAACGACATCGTTTTGGGTGCAAAACAAGCCAAAACGACGTCGTTTTGACAGTTTCGAGCCATTTGAGCCACAGAAATTGTGGCCACCAAACATTTTTCTTTTTCATTATAGACATTTCATAGCATGCATATGTTACATGAAAAGTACAAAATACTTAAAAAAACACTATTTAATATGCAATTAGTATTTGTGCAATTAGTATTTGTTTTTGTCGTTATTGTCTAAAAAAACAATTCCAAAGTATACAATACATAATTGAGAAAGATATTTTTTTAAGTAACTTTCTTAATTTTGTCATTTTTTCCCAATTGGATTGCTTCAAGCCTCTAAACAAATATATAAATACATAGAATTAGTCCAAATAAGTACATACTACTTGTAAATATTAATTTCTCTGCAAAAATATTTATGGCCCACTTTTAGATCCCACAAAAGGGACTTTGTTTGTCATGTCAAAAAAAAAAAAAATAGCAGCATTAAAAATATTTAAATTTTTTTACATAATCAAACACACAGAAATGAAATAAAGAATGAGTTTCATACTTGTATTTTATTGCGTAAAAATCATTTGTTCACATAAATTACCCTAATCCAATTTTATTGAAGCAATAGTTTGACTTTTCTTGATGTAATTTTTATAATGGATAACCATTCAGTTCGGCTCTTGACTTAGTGATCTAATAATTATAATTATATAATTTCATCGTTTTAATTTCAAAAAAAGAATTTATTTTTAAAAATCATATTTATTTTTTATATTTTTAAAAATAAAATAATAAATCATGTAATTATAATTATTAAAAAAATATATAATTTTTTCATTAATTATCTATATATATATATATATCTTAAAAAAATAGACGAAATAAATTAACGTAATAAACTCCATTATAAATCTCACAGATTAAATTTTATAATCTTTTATATCAAAGCGGTATGAATAGAATCCTAACCTTTTATGATATGCCCCAAAAAAAAAAAAATCTTAACTTTATTGGATGTCATTATGCCACGCAAGGGATATGCATACTAATATTTTATTAATTCTTTGGTTGGTATTTCATTATTACATCTTCGGATTTTATGCATTAATTGTCCCCCACAAAATGGTGTCCCACAAGTTCGAGGGTGCCAATCCATGAAACCTTAATTTTCTGTAAACGATTAAAAAAAAATTATCTTTTGAAGCATGGACTAAATATAGGTATGTGAACTAGTCAACTTCTCATTAACATAATATCGTCCACTTCTTATGTTTTTTCTCCTCTTAAGAAAAGACTTTGTATTGGTTGTGCATCTACATAGGCTCCCAGTTGACTGTTTTCATGGTTTTGTTAGTTATGCACCCACATAGGCCCATAGTTGACTGTTCTCATTGTTTTGTTCTTCCTTAGAAGGGTGTTCTCATGGTTTTATTCTTTCTTAGAAGGGAATTTCCACAAACGGTGCCAACCCCCCACCAACATAATATTGTCCGTTTTAAACGTATCCTCATGGTTTTGTTCTTCCTCTAGAAAAAAGCCTTGTACTAGTTATAAGGAATTAGTCAACTTATAAAGTGGAATGTGATATTCTCATAAAATGATAAGGGAGACACCACAGTATGTTTTGGTGGCCATGGCTCCCGAAGTTTTAATTTGTTTTTCTTTTTCTAATTTATAAGTTATTTTAATAATGTATAAGAAGGACATTCTAACTGTTTATTAATTTTTTATGAAAAAATTACAAATCAGTGAAAAATAAAAAAATATATTTGCAACATGAAGGTATAAGTGAAATATGTGTGCTGATGAAAGAAAGATCAAGTTTTCACTTACATTAGGAAACACAGAGTCAATTGCATTTCCATATTTTCACTATTACTTTCTCCACTTCCCATTGAATTCCAAATTTCATTTTTTTATTGACCATAGCATTCTTATAAGATACATGGTATGACCTCCAATAATTTCAAATACTACTTAATAACTTTAATTTTATTGATTTGATGTATAAATGTGGTTTTTGTTTTCGCAATTATAAAATCATGGTAGTAGACTTTTTATTTACATAAATTGTATTAATTAATAAAGTGTACAAAATGATAGTTTAATAAATTATACACTATGCTTCTAATTATACAGCCACAAAATTATACGAAATAATTGAGATAAATATTAAGAAATGATGAATATATTTATTATTTTTTCTTACTCATTTTTCAAAACACTTATGTACAAAATTATTATTTTCTAAAAAGTAACTTTTATTTATTTATTTATTTTTAATACTAAATCTCGATCCTACTAAGAAACTTTTGAAAAAATAAAAAAAAGCAAAATACCATTCGATTTTATATATCATTTTGGTTATCATTTTGGACTTAAAAAAATACAAAATGATAAAATAGGCTAAATAAGCTAATAAGACAAAATATCACATTCAACTTATAATTATTACACTTTTTCTCTCACAAAAGTCAAAAAAATCTAAACCAAACGAGGCTAAAAAGTCAGGCTAAAAAAGTTACAACATAAAAAAGTTGACTATATTAGCCAATGCCAATCGAAACTTTAGTATTAAAGGGGACAATAATCAATTAATAATATGGCAACATAACAAGGGGCAGAATTATTTGATTACAATATAATTTTTAAATTAAAACATATTCAGAAAACGTATATCATGAATAGTGACAAGAATTTTGGACAAATTTTCAAATAGGCCAGCAATTTGTGCTTAGACATTTAAATATGAGTTTTTTCTTCTGTAATTATTGTGAAGGAGTTTTTGAAAAATGCAAAGGTTGTTTTAATACTACTGAAAAAAATTCCATCAATTACCAAAAAATGTAGCTGGTTGGGTTTGAATTTTTAGGATTCACTTTTTAAAAAATTAAATTTTTTTGTTTTCCATATTTTATTGTTTTCACTGGTTTTTTAAATATTTTAAGCAATATATATTTTTTTAATTTTTAGATACACCTAACATAAATACACTTAAAAAGTATAATGTTTGTAAAAAAAATCTTTAAAAAATTCACTAAATATAAAAAAATAGAAAAAATATTAGAATTCAATAAATTTTTCGTATTCCTGTGTATTTATTGATTTTTAAAAATATTTTACTGTTTAGATACATTTAAGTAAGATGTATCTAAAATAGTAAAAAAAAATTGCTTAAAATTTTAAAATATTCACTAAAAATAAAAAACTTGGTTTCTAAAAAATAAAATTTAGAAAATTGAAACCAAACACACTAATAGATTAGAAATTAAATTTTTTTTTTGTGTGTATAAATTTTAATGTGTTTCAAAAAATTGAAAAGTTTTGCATGTGAACGATTTTGAGGTCCAATAAAGAGCCCACTTGCGTGCTTGAATAGAATTGGGCCCTTGGATAGTGGCCCTTGCACCACAGCTCTCAAGCATGTTTGGTTTGTATTTGTGAAAGTATTTTTTTTGAATTTTTAAAAAAAAATAAAAATAGTTTGATGAAAATAAATATAAAAAATATATTTTTAAAAAATTAATTCCCCTCCCCCCCCAAAAAAAAGAAGATAAAACTATTTAAAAATGATAAGTTTTTTTTTTTTTTCCTTCATGAAATTAATTTTTAATTTTTTAGAAACATTTTCTAAAACAAATTTATGAAAATCAAACCAAATATGACAAAATTTTTATTTTTTATTTTACAAAATGATAGTTATTAATTTTACTGATTTTTTTCCCCACCTCGTACGTTGATTCACACAACACATGATATGTATTGGACGCATAATATATAGAAAATAATGGAATCCATCATCATTTTTTGAATATAGTGGGTCTCTGAGACGATACTTGAATTCATATAGAAAGTGAAAAAAAATCAATAATATTCATCAAATAATCTATGTTATTCATTCATTTTTTAGATCTCAGTGTGTAGATTATTGATGAAAAATATCATATTGATTTAATAATCGTAACTATATTATCGTAACTATATTATTCTATTATATTTGTTTTCAAAATAATAGTTGGCCGGTATGATTTTAAAAATATACCTACCATTTCTTTGAAAAACAAGTATGACGAAATTATATGATTACATTATCAGGTCAATTTGATTTTTTGTGTGTGCGGATAATCTACACATAAAGACCAAAAAAATTATTGACTAGAATCATCAAAGTGAGCCTTATTTAATGGATCCATTAGAGCAAAATTGGACTAATTTTCCAAATAAAGTGAAGCCATTTCCTAAAATTCTAGTAAGGACTATTATGTTTTCTTGGTGGACGAAGACTTTTAGGTTGTTAGATAAAAGAATAAATTTATCAAACATAATTTTCAAGTTAGCATTGAGGTTTAAACACATCTACTGTTAATTCATCTAAAAATTAAAAATATTTAAAAATATAATAATTTTATTATTTATATTCTTAACATCAAAATAATTGCTAGATTATGTAAATCCAGCTCATGTAGATTTGGAGTAGAAAAAAGATTTTGGTGGCAATTCCTAGTATGGCAGAATGCTGTAAATTCTGCTTTGTTTCTTTTCATTCATAATTAATAGTATAAAAATTGAATTTACAGAATGAGAGTTGGCAAAGTAGTTGGGGAGGATGATGGTAGGTTAGAATATATGTTATGTAAAGAAAAAAACCAATCATGAACTTATCATTTTGTTGGTTTTCTGGCAAACATTGAATAATTAAATAAATCCCACTGATCAAGAGGTTCATGTATTCTCCCCATTTCTATCCGCGTTATTCACTAGAGATACATAAGACCATAATGCTATATTTGGTTCATTACAGTAGAAGTGAAATAAAATAGAACAGAATGTTTATTTTTTAGGAATATTTACTAATAAATTCTCTCTCACAAATAAGTACTTTAATTAGTTCCAAGTTTTTTTATTGAGGCACACCTTTTTATAAATCTCTTTTTACCTACTTATGTTTCATTTTGTCTACATTATTTTCTTATATTCTAATAAAATATTTTAATAAGTCCTATGAGTGACATAATTATTAAAATACCCCTAATAATATTTACATTTACAGTGTGAATGCTCTGTGATGCGAATGTTCACACCGTTAATGTGAATGTTCACACGTCAATGTGAATATTCACATTATAAAATATGAATGTTCACATCATCAAATTGCTAACCGTTCAAAAATTATTTGGAATGGTAGAAATATTCATAAAATACTTTAAATATGAGAATTAAGATTTGGTAGATCAAATGTTCAAATAATAAGACTTATTGGAATACAAGAATACTAATTGGGATACAAATACTTGAAAAGGGATTTTCTAATAAATCTTTTTTTTTTTCCCCTTCTATTGATATGTTAAATCTTACTAGTGGAGAGTTTCTTTCCGTGTGGTCCTATTTTTTGTTTTGATAATATTTTGGTGGACAGTTATACCCTTTTATTAATGTGATAGGTATGAAGTAATACTCTAATGTGGCAAGTATTAATGTGACATTCAACAACGTAACACTCCAAAAAAATTAAAACTCCTTAGTGTATTTTTTCTAAATGTAACAACATGACGGGTATGCTGTGACACTCTAAAACATTTACTCCAAAAAAATCAAAACTCTTTAATGTATTTTTTCTAATGTGACAACGTGGTAGGTATGATGTGACATTTTAAAAAAAATAAAAACTTTTTAATGTACTTTTCCCTAATGTACGTTGCGGATATGATTTGGCACTTCAAAAAAAAATAATAAAAAATTTACTATACTTTTTTCAAACATGACAATGTGACGGGTATGATGTGATACTCTATAAAAAATTAAAAACTCCTTAGTATACTTTTCTCAAACATGACGTGACACTCCAACGTGGCGAGTATGATGTGACACTTTAAAAAAATTAAAAAATCTTTAGTGTAATTTTTCCAAATGTGACACTCTAACGTCACAGGGTATGATGTGACACTCAAATGTGATACGCAAATGAGTTATTACACATTCAAAAGGACTAAATGGATCACACAAAAAAATAATATGGAACTATATGAATTACAAATTCAAAACATGAGACTTATTGGTCAATCTCTTTATTTTTTAACCTTTTTATGGAATGATGACTTTTTTAAAATATCCCAACACCCCTACCTCCACGTGAGGGGCTGTGAGACCAAGGCCAAAAAAAAATAAAAATTTTTGGACCAATCAAAAAACAGTAAGGGTGGTGGGGGTCTTAGTCTTTTTCCTTAAAATGATGAATGATAGTTGTATTCATTATATATTTAAATTTTTTTTTAACGAATTAAATATAAGAATGAATATTTTGATAAAATAGTTATTTCATTCCATTTTCATTCTAATAAACTTGATGATACCAGTTTTGTCGGAGGAGGAATGGGTCGAACAGGACCCGGAGCTCCACAGGATGATTGAACTTCGTCTTCCCAGTTGTACCTGCACCAAGTCCGTCAAGAAGGAACCCGGAGGTGGGGTTCCTTCTGGAGGACCCTCCGATGTTTAAGTTAGAGGAGTCTCTAGTATAAAAATGGAAGCTTTTAGCTTCAGGAGGAAGAAGTAGATGGTTAGAGAGAGAGTGATTACTTGTATATATATTGATTTCTTTCATACCTTTCTGGCGTCTTCTTCTTGTCTGGCCCTTGGGCCTAAGTTGGGTTAGGAATTGTTTGGACAGCCCATTGGGCCACTTATTTGGGGCTATGCCCATCAGTAGTCCCCTATTCCCAGTGCAGCTTTAGTCCAACGAAGGGAATAAGAAAGAGTAAAGTAGTCCCCCAAGTCACGGAAGGAGGCAAGGCGACGGTGGCCAAATTTATTGTGCAAATACGTGGGTGCTGCGATAGAGGTAGGACCGCTCAAAAACCAACTGGGCAAGGCGCAATGAGTTAAAGGGAGTAAAGTTGGAGATTTTGGGCCGGCGCAAAGCGGCGCAGACTGCGTGCGCCGAGAGGAGTCGGCATGTACAAAATTGTGAGGAATGTAAAGTGCTAGCCCTTGTGTAGAGCAATGCAACCGAGGCTGAGGCCTTTGGAAGGTCGGTCGAGAACCTGGGCAGTCGGCTGATGGATTAGCTCGTACCGTAAGTTTGTACTCAGTTTGACTGAGGTTTTTTGGTGTTCGGTCTGGCCGAGATCTTGATGTGCTCAGGCTGGCTGAGGCTCTGGGAGTGCTCGGTCTGGGAGTCTTTCGTACACTCAGTCTAGCTAAGGTCTTTGGGCTCAGTTTAACTGAGGCTTCGGACGGTCAGTCGATGTAGAAGAAGTTAAATACCTTACTTGTAGAATTAGACCCAGTCTTGTTGAGTTTGTTTAGCCCGTAGGGTCTCACTCGGTTTGCAGAGCGCGTTGGACGGTCAGCTAATGGTTTTGGAGGTCGACTGATGACCGGGGGTCGGACTATGACTGTTGGAAGTCTTGGAGGTCGGCTAAGTTTTGGAGGTCGGCCGATGACTATTGGAAGCTTTGGAGGTCGGCCGAGCAATTTTAGAGGTTGGCGGAGTACTTTGGTGGTCGGCCAGTGCTCTTTGGTAATGGGCCGATGGATTTGAGATGGTCTATTGCTCGCAGAGCGAGTGGTGGAAGAAACGGTCCCTATTGTTGCTGAGGACGGCTGTTTGGACTTGATCCTAATTTTGATGGACGATTTGTAGAGGCGGAGGGGTAGAAACTGGTAGTTCTTGTTGGAACATGGCTTGGTTTTGCTCAATCAAGTGGTTAACGCTGTCGGCGTTTCTCCGTGAAGTATGGAGATGGATTGCTTGGGTTAGGAGGCTCGGCTGGGGCCCTTCTTGTAGTGCCTTGGAGGCTTGGTTGTTGCGTGAGCGTGCTTGGACACACTCGGTTTGGCCAAGGTCTTCATGCTCAGTCTGGTTGAGGCTTTATGTAACTCAGGCTGGCTGAGGTCTTCGTGCTCAGGCTGGCTGAGGCTTTGAGTAGTGCTCAGTCTGGCCGAGACTTTAAGTAATGCTCAGGCTAGCTGAGGTCTTCGTGCTCAGGCTGGCTGAGGCTTTAAGTAATGCTCAGTCTGGCTGAGGTCTTCGTACTCAGGCTGGCTGAGGCTTTAAGTAACGCTCAGGCTAGCTGAGGTCTTCATGCTCAGGCTGGCTGAGGCTTTAAGTAATGCTCAGTCTGGCTGAGGTCTTCGTACTCAGGCTGGCTGAGGCTTTAAGTAACGCTCAGGCTAGCTGAGGTCTTCAAGCTCGGTCTGGCCGAGGTCTTCGTGGGTAGGATCTGATACCATGCCCCTCACGGCTTTAATTACTCGGTCTGGCCGAGGTCTTCATGCTCACATGCTCAGTCTGGCTGAGGTCTTGTAAACTCGGTCTAGCCAAGGTCTTCCTACTCAGTCGGGCTGAGGCTTTATGTAATGCTCAGGCGAGCTGAGGTCTTCGTGCTCAGGCTGGCTGAGGCTTTAAGTAATGCTCATGCTAGCTGAGGTCTTCGTGCTCAGGCTGGCTGAGGTCTTCGTGCTCAGGCTGGCTGAGGCTTTGAGTAGTGCTCAGTCTGGCTGAGGCTTTAAGTAATGCTCAGGCTAGCTGAGGTCTTCGTGCTCAGGCTGGCTGAGGCTTTAAGTAATGCTCAGTCTGGCTGAGGTCTTCGTGCTCAGGCTGGCTGAGGCTTTAAGTAACTCGGTCTGGCCGAGGTCTTCAAGCTCGGTCTGGCCGAGGTCTTCGTGCTCAGGCTGGCTGAGGCTTTGAGTAGTGCTCAGTCTGGCTGAGGCTTTAAGTAATGCTCAGGCTAGCTGAGGTCTTCGTGCTCAGGCTGGCTGAGGCTTTAAGTAATGCTCAGTCTGGCTGAGGTCTTCGAGCTCAGGCTGGCTGAGGCTTTGAGTAACTCGGTCTGGCCGAGGTCTTCAAGCTCGGTCTGGCCGAGGTCTTCGTGCTCAGGCTGGCTGAGGCTTTGAGTAGTGCTCAGTCTGGCTGAGGCTTTAAGTAATGCTCAGGCTAGCTGAGGTCTTCAAGCTCGGTCTGGCCGAGGTCTTCATGGGTAGGATCTGATACCATGCCCCTCACGGCTTTAATTACTCGGTCTGGCCGAGGTCTTCATGCTCAGTCTGGCTGGGGCTTTTTGGTCTGAAATGTTATGAAATGTGCAACATGGATAAAAGAAGTTTGAATATCTTACTCATGATGTCCTTGAGGAGGAAGAAGTAGACCATTCGGATATGGCGGAGGCGCTGGGGCTCCGTCTACGTGCTCAGTCTGGCTGAGGCTTTTTGATCTGAAATGTTATGAAATGTGCAACATAGATAAAAGAAGTTTGAATATCTTACTCATGATGTCCTTGAGGAGGAAGAAGTAGACCATTCGGATATGGCGGAGGCGCTGGGGCTCCGTCTACGTGCTCAGTCTGGCTGAGGCTTTTTGATCTGAAATGTTATGAAATGTGCAACATAGATAAAAGAAGTTTGAATATCTTACTCATGATGTTCTTGAGGAGGAAGAAGTAGACCATTCGGATATGGCGGAGGCGCTGGGGCTCCGTCTACGTGCTCAGTCTGGCTGAGGCTTTTTGATTCATGATGTCCTTGAGGAGGAAGAAGTAGACCATTCGAATATGGCGGAGGCGCTGAGGCTCCGTCTGATTGGTGCTGACCACTGTTGCCGACCGACCACTGTTTGCCGACCGAGCTATGTTGCCGACCGAGCTATGTTGCCGACGAGCTATGTTGCCGACCGACCACTGTTTGCCGACCGAGCTATGTTGCCGACCGACCACTGTTTGCCGACCGAGCTTTGTTGCCGACCGACCACTGTTTGCCGACCGACCTATGTTGCCGACCGACTAGTGTTGCCGACGAGCTATGTTGCCGACCGACCACTGTTTGCCGACCGACCTATGTGACTGAGTTGGTTGGCGGTGCACGGGCTCAAGGTGCAGGGATGCACGTGATGATGTGACATGACACAGACGTAGGGAAAAGAGAGAGAGTTAGTGGCTTGGGAAGTGAAGCCCATGTCTTCACGTGGGGCAATCTGGGCCTTTGATATAGATCAAATGGGAAATACCTGTCCAGAGCTTTGTTCTTGAACTTTTTGCTTGTGTGTTTGTTGTTGTTTTTTTTTTTTGAAGTCTTGACGACTTTGAATTGCTTGGTACGGGGGTTGATTTTGGTGCGTAGGTAGACTTCCGCAGTGCTCACCAACGACAATGGTGAGGTGAGAGAATCATGGCGCTGGTGAGAGAGGTGTAGGCGGGGAAAACGTCACCGCCGCCGATAGGATGCCATGAATCATGTGGTAACCATTCATTCCGACACTGAAGGTGGTGAAAAAGAAGCTATTTCCGGTGACAATGAGCACAACTGCCAATCGAAAGAGTTTCCCACAGACGGCGCCAACTGATGATACCAGTTTTGTCGGAGGAGGAATGGGTCGAACAGGGCCCGGAGCTCCACAGGATGATTGAACTTCGTCTTCCCAGTTGTACCTGCACCAAGTCCGTCAAGAAGGAACCCGGAGGTGGGGTTCCTTCTGGAGGACCCTCCGATGTTTAAGTTAGAGGAGTCTCTAGTATAAAAATGGAAGCTTTTAGCTTCAGGAGGAAGAAGTAGATGGTTAGAGAGAGAGTGATTACTTGTATATATATTGATTTCTTTCATACCTTTCTGGCGTCTTCTTCTTGTCTGGCCCTTGGGCCTAAGTTGGGTTAGGAATTGTTTGGACAGCCCATTGGGCCACTTATTTGGGGCTATGCCCATCAAAACTAAACATTTATCTAAGGGTCAACTTGAATGATAAGTCATCTAAATTCAATTCAAGAGGTAGTAAATTCAAGCTTTAATATTCTGTTTCTCCTTATATGTGGAGAACTTTTTGTATGCCAATAAGGTACACGTGACACTACCTTTCACTAATCACAAATGTATATATCTACTATTGTTCTTCAAACAATCAACATAAATGTAGTGGACCCTACTGTCAAAACCAATAACAATAATAGAAGGTACTCCATGGCATATACCCCTCCACATATAAAATTTCTCTTATATGTGAGATTAGCATGTAGGGACAGACGAAGTATTCTAATATAGAGGGGGGCAAACATATATTATAGCAGAAAATTTAAAAATAAAATGTAAACTACAATATCAATTTTTATAGACATAAAATGGTAAAAAATAGCATAATAAATATATATAAATAAGCATATTTTCCTATACTCACATTAAATTATAAAAGATCAATTGTAAGACAGTCTATTGACATCAATTGTGAGAAATCAAATTTTATTATTATATTTTGTTAAAATTGTTAAATTTTCACATTTCATATATAAAAAAGTGTGGGTGGTGCAATCATTTATTTGTTTTCAAATCTAGAGGGGGTGAATATGTATAATTTAAAGATAATTAAGAGTTAATACTAATATATAATGGGTTTTTTTGAAATCGTGAGGGGGCGATCGCCCCCTCTTACCACCCTTTAGGTCCATCCTTGATCACATGTATATTGAGTTTAGGGATAAGTACAAAGGCCTCGACTAGGATTGGTTATCAGTTTTTTTTTTTTTTTTTTTTTTTTTTTAATTTTCTTCTGTCTTTGTCACTTGAAATATATGATAGATAATTAGTCACTAATGGTATACGTGTAAGTGCATATACATTAATGTGACATGATTCACTTAATCATCAGCAAAGGGCATTTTTCTCTTGTAGACATTCTTTTTCAAGCATATATACCACTTTGACAAGTTACAAGTACAAGATGTTGTGCTAGAAATGCATTTCATATTCACTACAATCCGGATTTAATATTTCTATAGAAAGGATATTAGAATAGTGGATGGAAATATAGATAGACAGAGCAAAGAACACTATGATGACGAGTTTCAAGTACAAGCAATATGTTGGGCTATAAGTCCATTTCATATTTACTCCTTTGGTAGGTGTAGTATAGTGGATAAGAGAGCAGAAACATTAAATATGCAAGTTATAAGTAAAATGCAAAATTCTATTCAAAAAATTTATACTAAAAAACATCTGAAAAATAAGAGTAATATTACGGACATAGAATCTGTACATGCAAAATTCTTACAAAAAATTAATATGTGGTTTATATTTATTCAAAATGTGGGCTTGTCATATAAGAATTAAATCTGAATCACATATTACTTTGCTATCTACATTTTTGTGCATGAATTTTGTTGTAAAAATAATGGTTATCATTTTTACAAGGAAATTGCTATATATCATGAAATTGTGCCCCCAATTCTACCTCGAAAATGAGGTGAATGGTGTAGATTTCAAGTTGGTGGGATGTACTCAAAATGATTGTGGTACACAAATACACTTTCAGTTTTTTGAGTATTTTTTTGTGAATATGTATTGTTGTTTGTCACTAAAGCATAAACATCTCATCAAAATTGTGTATGAAGTTGAACAAAAATCATATTCCCAAATTAAGTATGAATCTGTTTTTCCCATTTTCTTATAAGAATCTCATACTCGTTCAGTAATTTAAGAATGAATAATAATAATTGAGCCTAACAATATTTAAATGAGTGCTGTTATTAGCACCCCTATAAATTATTTTGGATCCCTCAAGTTTTAATCTTTTTTTTTTATTACAATAATAATCTCAAATAAAATTACTAAAAAAGACGTCATTAATTTTAGGACACCTCATCTCACAATTAAACATACACACCCATTACATCATGCATTAAGGTTTATGAGAGCACCCACCTCCATCACCACCTATCCATCTTCCCCAAATCCCACCTTCAAAACCTACCCACCCTCAAAACTTTGAAAATACTTTGGCGGCAATATTCTGGTGGTAACAGTGACAACCATTTGACTACTTACACTTCTCCGGCAATAACAATGTGTTGAAGTTTTTCTGGTAACTACAACTCCATAAAATGAGAGGAGTACAATAGTAAAAGCTTAGACGAGGTTTATAACTTTGATGTTGTTTTTAGCTCAGAGAAGATTGGTCTTATAAGGGTAAATTTCTTGAAAAAAATGGCAAAAATAGTAAAATATGTTCGTCATTTTTTCGGGACTGAACTCACGAACATATGATCGAAATTTGGGAACACAAGTCCAAACATTGTTTATTTGTTCAAGAATGCAGGTCTAAACATGGAAATTTCTTAATATATTGAATGGTCAAAATTGTTAACACTTGCAATATATATATATATATATATATAGAGAGAGAGAGAGCGCATACCAACTATGACAATGGTGGATGAAACAGCAGAGAGAATAATCACATTGGTTCTTCTTCTTCTTGGTGGGTTTTGTTAGGATTTTTTGGAAGAGGGTTTTTTTGGGCTGTGGGGGATGTGCATTCAATGGGTGGAATGTTTTTACAAGGATAATTTTAGTATTATTTGGAGGGGGAAAATAAATTTTGAGGGTTTCAAAATTTATAAGTGGAGGCCCAAAGAAATGAGAGATCCAAAATAATTCATCGGGTAGTATAATAGCACCACTCTATTTAAATTTCTCATTTTTATTTATTTATTTATTTATTTTTATAGATGATTATTAACAAAACCAAATGCTTGAATAATATTGACTGAACAAATTCATTATCAATAATCTTATCTCTCATTTTGCATTAAGATTCCTATGAACCAAACATAGAGTAAGGATATATATTGATAGTTTCTTACACAATCTAATGCTAACTGATTTGATACAAGGCTAGTGTATCTCAGCTTGCAACCACAAAAAACCACAATCATTATATATGACAATAAATTAAGAGTAGGTACCATGAACTTGGACTATTAACAGATAAATGGACTCAATCTCATACTGATAAAGGCTAATTAAGAACATTATGTTAAGCTTTTAACTAAACATAGGCATGCATCTTGATCATATGATATAGTTAGTGATTGAAGACAAACCATATGGATCTTCCAAAGAATGATTAGAATCACCATGTGAAGTTGACTTACACTAAGAGATAAATAGGGTCCTGAAGATAAAATCCGATAAATCATGAGTTAATCAAATCATTGCAGAAGCAGCTAAATTCTCATATTTATGTGTCAATCAAATCTTGTGATTATTGACATAATTTATGCAATTGATATATTTATTACAAATTTCATGTAATATAATAATATGAATAGATGATGCTCAAATGTACAAAACATCTAAGCCAATCGATAACAATAAATGATATTTGGGTTCATAGACAAAGGCATCATGTGCTGAACCACATAAATGTGTTCTTTCATTCTCCTTCAATTTGGTTTTTAAAACTTATCATATTTGAATCCATAACCAACTCATCTAAAAAGTTTGAGAAATCAAGAAATGCTTTCTTGGTTTTAATTTTCATGTAAGTTACTTATCTCCTACTATACAATAAATCCCAAAAAAATCATGGTGTTATCTATTATTTTATATAAAGCACACCGCTCAAAAGTTTTGTCACGCTTTTTGTTTACCCAAACTATAACTCAAATTGGTAACTGCTAAAATTCCACATTCAATAACTACTAGACAATTTTTCAATTCGATTTTCATTTGTTAAACTGCCTAAAAAATTTAGATGTACAATTACAAACGCATCGTGTTTATACCCACACCTAAAACTATATTTGTTTTCAGTGAAGAAAACCAGAGCTTGAAAACTATATTTGTATTGGCCCCCTATTGAAGGACATTGTTTTGTGTCAAGGTCTCCATAACCTTAGTTGGTAGCCAGTAACTGGCATGAGTTCTAGTGCATTTAGACTGTTTAATTTATGAATTTAGGTAAGCTTTGAAAAGAAATAGAGAAAATGTGGGTGAAACATGCATGAAATATAGTTACATTTCACACACTTTTTTCATTTTCATTTTCAAATCTCTATCTAAATTCATGATCCAAACACAGTCTCAGAAGCTTTCTTTTTGGAAAGTCTTATTTAGCTTTCTTACATATATACCTTTGTAACAAGGTTGTGGTTGGCTCTATGTCCTGATCAGCAGAAATGTATCTTAAAAAGTGAAATCATGGAACAAATCAACTGCACATTGTCCACAATTACACACTACTTTCTAGAGTAACCATTTGCAAATATCGAAATAGTTACTTATTAAAGAAGAATGGAATTCATTTCACAAAACATAAAACAGAGATACAATAGAGGTTGTATATGTGAGATACTAACTCAACTAGAGTTGCTTAACAAACTAGAATACAACTCACCTTCTAACTAATTATTGACAACTGTAGTTGATTGTAACTTCCTATGTAACTGTTTGTTACAACCGTTTGCTTACATGGAATCAATAGTTAAGGCTTGGAATCCTAAGTTTGAGCTGTGATCTTATCACTTATGATGCTTATATTTTGTTAAAAATGACTTCATAGTCTGTATTTTTCTTGTCTTTGTTTGTTGGCCTACTGTTCTAATATGTGGGTTGTGCAGCTCTGCCGTTAAATACTTTTTGTGTCCTATTTTGATAGTCTCTATTTGAGAATTCTAACTTTTTTCGGGGATATGTAATAATTGGATCTGAATTCAAATTTTAAAACACTTATTCTAATAATGCCCTTTTCTTTTAAAATTTTAATATATTTCTAACTATTTAAAAAGATAGTTTTGGAAAATTAAACATTTTTTACTTTGATTTTTTAAATAGGAATAATATTTTGGGACATCCCAAAATAAAAAAAAAGGATTAACAAAATTAGATTGTTCGCTTTGAGTGTGGTTTTCAGTTGGAATTCTCTTAAAAATTTGCTTTGTGCAAGACATGTCATATAGGGAGTAAGTTTCATTTTTTAATCCTTGTTTTCTCAATGTAATATTATTTCGAGTTAATAAAAATGTTCTTTTTGCCTATAATTTTTTTTGGAGAAATTACAACAAAAAAAAAATCTCAAATTTTGATTTTTATAATAAAATAAATTCTGAATTTTTAATTTTATCAATTTAAACTCTAATATTTTAATTTGTTTTTAATCTAAACCATCTGCTATTTTTGTTAAGTAAAATTTGATAAAAAAAATAATATTTTAGTTATAAAGGGTATTTGAGACATTTTATGTACATCTATATTGAGTTTAATGACAAAATTCCTTTTTTTAATTTGTTTTTATTTTACAAAAATATACAGATGATTTAAATTGAAAATAAATCATTAAAAGATTGAAATTTAAATTGATAAAATTAAAAATTTATTTTATTACAAAGTCAAATCTTGAATTTTTTTGGTTGTAATTTCTCATTTTTCCCTAGTATTTATGTGATGAGTGCTGACCCCATCAATTATTTTGGACCCTCTATTTTTTGGACACCCATTTATAAATTTTAAAACCCTTAAAATTTCTTTTCTCCTCGCAAAATAATACCAAAATTATCCTTATGAAAACATTTCACCCATTCAATTGAATGCACACCCCCACACCCCAAAAAGCCTCTCCCCAAAACCCTAACAAAACTCATGAAGGTGATTATTACTTCATCTCCACATATTTGTTCATAACCTGAGAAAATTAATGTTTGGTTACTTGTTTCTGAACAAATAAACAATGTTCAAGCCTGTGTTCCCGAATTTCGGTCATATGTTTGGAAGTTCAGTCTCGAAAAAATGATGAATACTTTTTAATATTTTTGCCATTTTTTTTTCTTTCAAGAAACTTACCCTTATAAGGCCAATCTCCAATCTCATTTGAGCTAAGAACACCATTAAAGTTATGAACCTTCTCTGAGGTTTTATTATTGTACTTCTCTTATCTCATGAAGTTGTGGTAGCTAAAAAAACTTTCACTCATTGTCATTGCTTGTCGGATAAGTATGGGTAATCAAATGGTTGCCACTATTATCATTAGAATATTATCGCCAAAGAGTTTTTAAAGTTTTGAGAGTGGATAAGTTTTAAAAGTGAGATTTGGGAAAGATAGATGGATGGTGATGGGGGTGGGTGCTCTCATAAATTCTAACTCATAATTCAGTGGGTGTATGACTTTAATTGTGAGATAAGGTATCTCAAAATTATTGATATATTTTTTAGTAATTTCATTTAAAATTATTATTATAATAAAAAAATTAAAAAATAAAATATCTAAAATAATTGAAGAGATGCTAATAAACATCACTCATGTGACCCTGCCAAAGGCTCTTGATGATGGAATTTAGGCACGAAAGGGTAGACTTTTTCAGGTTAGGCATGCATAAATATGCCAAAACAGCGAAAAGACTAGAGGTTGACAAAGACTTTTGTTCTATTCAGTTGGTTCCAAGCAAATGTGGAAATGACATATGCCCATTTGTATGAAAGGTTTAATGGGTTGATTATCACATTTGATCTTAATCATTTTAATTAATTATATTGGAAGAAGAAAGATATATCAAGAATCAGGTGCCGTGATTATGAATTTTTAAAAATTATAAGCTACTATAGAACAGTTTTGTAATAGTCAAATTTGCCATGTCAATTGTGAATAGATTGTATATCAGATGTGAATCGGATAATGAATCAATTATGAGACATATTGTAAACCAACCAATACATGTATGATTTTCATTCATACCAATATATAAGAGTGTTTCGGTATGAAGAGGAAAGAAAACCAATAATTATTCACCGATATATATTTTAAAATCATGCTTGTTATTGTAATAAGGATTTCAAACATTAGGCAATACGTTTCGAGATTTTTGACCTTTAATACTAGTATTCATGAATATATCTATTGATATTGCTCAAATTAATTAATATATGACCGTATTATTGTATCCCTATTTTGTTATTTAAAGCCATCATTGTAACCATCTTAGAAATTGTCTTAATGATCCTGGTTAAAAAGTTGATAATCCAAAAGCACCTCTCACCTAACTTTTAAAAATTATTTTTTTCAATTTATTTGATCTATTTCTATCCAATAAACTATGCATAAGCTGTAATAAACAGTTTAGAACATACTATCAAAATAAAATAAAATAAAGCTATAAACAGTTCCAGTAAACTACACAAAACAACCTCAATAGCTTGGTATCACACCATACCACAAGAGAACAAAGGATAAGGCAATGCAAAGAAATGAACATAAGCAGGTAGCAGTACACTATCCTTTTTTCCCTCTCTTCTTTGTTCTTTTCCCATTTAGATAGGATTATAATATGCGAAACCATTAACTACTCATCCATATTGCAGCTCTTCTGTCTAGCTTTTGGTGGAAAGTTTTTTTTTCTCAAAAATGTATTGTGGTTGGGAAAGTGACAGTCCTAATGTATTGTGTTTCAATTCATAATATGAATTGAAACACACATATGAGGTACAATGAACCACTAAAGTTGTTGTCAATCTTGTAATGTTGAAAATGGGTTCTAAAAGTTTTTGCCCATCTAGATGTCATAAGGGAAATGATGTATAAAATTGGTCACCTTGACAATTTTTCCATTTTGTTGTTGTTTTCTTGTTTGAATTGGAAAAAAAAGCTAGAGTCTGGAAAATTACCAAAAAATAAAGTGTGGTTCATAATCAAACTCTACATTCAGTCTCTATTTGGTTTTAGCAATAAAAAAGGCCACTTCTTGGCTATTCAAGTCATAAAGATTTTAGCGGTTTGGTTTAAGCCAATTTAGATGACTTTTAATAAAAAAATCATTTGAAATTTGCCAATTTACAAATACACCATTTGACCATTTGAAATTTGCTTAAATTACAAATTGTCTCCTATGATTCTACAAATTATAAGAACCCCCTTATCAGATTTTTTCATTTAACAAAATTAACAAAAAAAAAAAAATTCTAACTACTCTTCTTTAGAATAATAAAATTATCTAAATTGTTAATTAAAATATATTTCTAACAATAGTGAAAATTATTAATTGACTTTAATAATTTATTAATAAAATGAGTCATTTGTTATACAATTAAAAATTTGAAGGGACAGAATGTAATTTTTAAACCACATAAAATATTCCATATTTTAAACAAATCTCATAAAGTGCATTTATAATTTATTTATTTTCATTTCAAACCTTTCTAGTCTACAAGGATATACAAATAAATAAATAAATGAAATTCCAAAATAAATTTTTTTAGCATTTACAACACGTAGCAACTTTTTTTATCAACTTTATCATAAAAAAAAGAGAGTAAAAAACATATATCAAATAAGTTCTTTAAATTTAATTCTAAGGATTTGACTTAGTGGGAGGAGATTCAGCTAAATGACTTACTATCGAAGTGATTGTATGGTTGAATTCCATAAAGGCCAAACATCCCAAATCTTGGGGCTATTGGAGACTTGTCTGGTCGTTAATTTCAGAGTTCTGAAATTAGTCGAGGTACGCCTAAACTGCTCCGGACATCTAATTATAAAAAAAAAGTCCTATAAATGAATAGTCCACACATTTTATTTTCTAATAATTTTTTATTAAATTTTCCAAGCACAATAGGTAGATTTACTGATCAATACTTTCTATCTATTCACCCCAAAAAAAACATTTTCTGTCTAAGCAATGTCGTTTTTCTTAAACAATAACCTTAGTAATACATCAAAATAGTATAAAAACTACAAGTATAAAATCATTGGCCCCCCATAAATCAGGCATTTTCAAAGGTTGATTACCATATGTTAATAAACCTAGGACAATCTAATCAAATCATTGCAAAAAAGCAGGATTATCGGATAAACAAAGCTGATTAATTTGCATTCTGATAAAAAGGAGAGACATCTTTTCAACATGGGCCAAGCTAGGCATTTTAGCTCAATCAGAACATATACAAGAAACCAGTTTTGCAGATGAACCAAATAAGTGCAGCCTAAACATGGTATCTAGAGCACAAAATTGTGACATTTTTTTTTGTCGTAACTGAATTCAATTGCGATCAATTCTTATGATGCATTTATCTTATCTTGATGTAGATTATTATCAAGATAATAAAAAATTTAAAAAAAAAAAAACACTGCAACTTTTTAAAAGCTTTTTTTTTTTTTTTTAATTTAAAAAACTTGCACCTTAATAACACGAACAATGTGTTGGAACATGTGTGAAAGTAGTCTCACATCCGATAAATAGTAAAAGAGATGAGTCTTAATATTTATTAGATGGGCTCTCCACTTTTGGCCTAAGTTTTAAGTGGGTATGAGTTCCAAATAACGTCTGTTGGGCTTTGATATGACGTTTGTAGACTCTAGAGTTTCTCCTTAATAGATTCGGTCGGTATTGTTATGCGCTTGGCAAATGATATATGGGCGGACTCTCTTGAAGCATTAATGTTGGTGGGCTTGGGCTTGCACAAAAACTCTTGATGGAGTAAGAAAAATCCATGATAATTCTTGATAGAGTAAAGAAAATTCCTAGTGCATGTGGTAAGGTTGGACTGCGACAAGTTGGCTCTCAATGGAGTACGGTGGCTCACAATGAAGTGTGTACTAGGGATGGCAATTTGAACCCGGCCCGACGGGGACCCAACTCCCCGACCCTGATTTGAGTGGTTTGTCCTCATAAATATCCCCAACAAAGCGGGAATGGTATTCAAAAATAATCCCCGATCAGTTTCGGGCCGGGGACGGGGATAAGTGTCCCAGACCCGTCCTGTCTCCGTCCTCATTTGTCCCCGAAGTGAAATTACTATAATACCCTCACACACTCAGACTCAATCTCAACTCATCTCTCTCTCTTTCTCTCTTTTCATTCCCTTTATCTCTCTTTTCGCCGTTGCCGACCACCGCTCCTGTAGTCGCCCAATCGCCATGACTACCACCTTCGCAGCCACAATCTCATCTTCGCTTCTGCGACCTCATCTTCTCTGCTTCGAACACACGCAGCCGTCCTACCGAACACGCACAACCGATGAAGATCCAAATCTAGATGTTCAGCCGCCGAAGCTGCTCAGCCACAAGATCCAGATCCACCACCACCACTACCGGCTGTGAGATCTGATCTAATCTGATTCGTGTGTGCAAGATCCAAATCCACCACCACCACCGCCCTACTTCACATCTCTCTCTTTCTCTCTCTAATCTGATCCGTGTGTGCATAACAATTTCAGATCTTTTTTTTTTTTTTTTTTAAGTTGATGATTGTTATTGATGATGATGATGATGATGATGATGATGATGAAACATATAAAAAAAAAAAAATTGTTCATTGTACACATTGATTTAATTTTTGTTCATCAAACATTATTTTTTCTTTTTCTTTTTTTTATTTTAAATCTGTTTTCATTATACACATATTTGTTGTTCTACATATTTGATCTGTTTAATTTGTTTTCATTATACACCTTTTTGTTTTCTATTTGATCTGTTTCATTATACACAAATTTAATCTGTTTTCATTATACACATCTATTTTCAATTTAATCTGATTTACACATATTTGTTGTTCTTGTGTTGAACAAACTTCAAGTGGAAAAAAAAAAAGATTGGGGATTTTTCGGGGTCAGGGAACCTAATCCCCGTTAGGGGGCAGGGACGGGAGGGGTGATGGGTTCTCTATCGGAGATCGGGGGCGGAGATGGAGATTTTTTAACCTTCGGGGATCGGGGACGGGGAGTATAATCCCCGACCCTGCCCCAGCCCGTTGCCATTCCTAGTGTGTGCAAGTGGCCCAAGCTAAACTCCAAGTTGGAGAGTTATATATCAAGATTAAGAGGGAATGTGAAATGATATACGATGAACTTGCTGATGATAGATCAAGACTTGAGGGGTAATATGGAGAGGCCCAATGTTTGGTTCACACATGAGAGGGAGATTATTGGAGCATGTATGAAGGTAGAGTCCTACATTGGATAAAGAGTAAAAGAAACGAGTCTTAATATATATTAAATGGACTATCCACTTATTGGCTTAAGCTTTTAAGTGGGTATGAATTCCAAATAATATGGGTTTGTTTGGTAACGTTTACGTTTTCAGTTTATATTTATAAAAATTTTATAAACTGATTTTTGTTTATTTTTAGTAAAACATAAACTACAAACGCGTTTGGTAATTGACAAAATATTTAAAAAATTTTAAAAATATAAAAAAGAGTGAGAAATGGCAAGTGGTGGCAAGTGGCGGCGGAAGACGATAGTGGAAAGTGGTGATGGTGGGTGGTGGGTAGCGGGTGGTGGTGGGTGGATGGGTGGTGGTGGTGGTGGTGGGTGGGCGGGTGACGGTGGCGAGTAGTGGGTGGTAGCGAATGGGTGGTGGTGGTGGTGGTGGTGACGAGTGGTGGGTGGTGTAGTGGCGAGCGGGTGATGGCTAGTGGTTGGCAGATGGGTGGTGGTGGCGGCTGGTGGGTGGTGGTGGCAAGTGGGTGGTGAGTGGTGGTGGCAGGTGGTGGTAGGGGGTGGGTGGTGGTGGTGGTGGCGGAAGATGGTGGTGGAAAATGGTGGCGGGTGATGGCTAGTGTTGGGTGGTAAAAAAAAAAAAAAAAAAAAACTGAAAACTCAAAACGGAAACATATTTTTTGAGTTTATATTTTTTGGCCAAATTTATAAATTGAGACTACTGATTTATAAATCAAAAATTTATCAAACAAGTTTTTATTTGAGTTTTT
This sequence comes from Camellia japonica, assembly GCA_030407325.1. NCBI lineage: Eukaryota > Viridiplantae > Streptophyta > Magnoliopsida > Ericales > Theaceae > Camellia > Camellia japonica. The sequence goes on from JAPPVO010000010.1 coordinate 15,121,649, forward strand.
AAAATTTTTGTAAATATAATCAGAAAACTAAAAACGTAAGTGTTACCAAACGACACCTATATGTTGAGTCCCATATTGGATAAAGAGTAAAAGAGATGAGTCTTAACATACATTAGATGGACCATTCACTTATTGGCTTAAGTTTTTAAGTGGGTATGAGTTCCAAATAATATAGGTTGGGTCTTGATATGACATTTGTGGACTTAGAGTTTCTCTTTAATGGATTAAGAGTTTCTTCTTAATGGATTGAGCCGGTATTACTGTGCGCTTGTAGACTTCCTAATTTCCTAACACAACATTAAATGAACTTTTTTTTACTGACTTATATCACCGAAATATATGAATATTATTTCCAAAGATTGAACTTAATGACCAGTTTAGCTTAGACAGCTCAAACAATGACAATGCTAGCCAAACACTAGCCCAAAACAATGATAATGCTTCAAGGCCTGCTAAGTCTAGCAGTACAAGTACCTGTTGTGCCAGAGCTCTATAATGTATGTAAGATAAGGGTCACTATGCTTCTAAGTTGCTTCAGAAAGCAGGCATGACTGATTGTAAGCCTGCTCGTTCTCCTTTTAGTCTCCCTTCCTCTTCTTCTATCTCTCAACCCTTTTCCATAACTTTTTCCAATCACTCTCCCTACAGAAGTCTTGTTAGTAGCTTGCAATACTTGACTATCACTCGCTCAGATTTGGCCTTTACTGTGAATCAGGCTTGTCAACACATGCAACCTACTTCTCAAGATGATTTTGCTCTAGTTAAACTCTTGCTCCGCTTTGTTAAAGGGATCGTGCATCATGGTTTGCATTTCTCTTCAATTTCCTTTAATCTTCATGCTTTTTCATATGCTGATTGGGCTGGTAATCCTTGTGACTAACGATCCACTTTTGGCTTTTGTATTTACCTGGGTTCTAATCTGGTTTCTTGGACTGCTAAGAAGCAGCCCACTGTGGCACGATCCTTTTCTGAGGCTGAATACAGATCCATGGCTCAAACTGTAGTTGAGCTGTCTTGGCTTCAGATGTTGCTTCATGATATGCCATTACAAAAAATTAAGGTTCTAGAGATCAAAATTTAGGGACAAAATTATTTTTCAGAGACCAAATATTTTTGTTGCGAAAAGTATCGTCATTATATTTTTAGCAACGAAAATTAGACATTAGTGATGAATTATTATCATTTTGGGACCAAATTTTTTGTTTAAAAAAAAAAACCTATTTTGAGACCAAATTATTTTGTTCCTAAAAGTCTACTTATTAGTGATATTTTCAAAATTTTGTCGCTAAAAGCCTTTTTTTTACTTTTCAGGACGACCTTTTAGCGACTATCCCCACGACGATAGAAATTGGTCTCTAAATGTCTTTTGCAACAAAATTTTCACTTTTAGAGACCAAAAAATCCGATCTCTAAAACTCTTATATATTGTAGTGTGCATAGCCGTTCTTCTGTTTTTGTGCTTTGGTGTGATAATTTGTCTACCTTATCTTTGGCCTCAAATCCTGTTTTTCATGCTAGGACAAAACATATTAAAATCGATAATCATTTTGTCTGAGAAAAGGTGTCTGCCAAACAACTTCTCATTCAGTATGTTGCTTCTTCAGATCAGGTTGCTGATGTGTTCACTAAAGCTCTTCCTATTAGCAGGTTTCTTTTTCTCAAGTCTGAGCTTCTAGTTGATCTTCCCCCTATCAGCTTGCGGGGGACTGATGACCAGTGTAGCTTAGACAGCTCAAACAATGACAATGCTAGTTAAGCACTAGCCCAAAACAGTGACAATGCTTCAAGGCCTGCTAAGTCTAGCAGCACAAATACCTGTTGTGCCAGAGCTCTATAGTGTTTGTAGGATAAAGGTAGTCTAGTGCATATTAGCAAAAGAATAGTGTATGTTAGAAAACCCTTTTAACAACTGTTTATTAATTTGTTAGATGGTTATCCTTTTGTATATAAATATATTAACCCACTGTTGTAAACTCAAAGTGAGTGAGTTCATTTGATTAAATAAAATCAGTTTAGTTCTTTATCATTCTTTCTCTTCATAGATATCTTCAAGAAGCTGGTGTTGATTTCTTAGATACTTTTAGCCCTGTAGCAAAGTAACCAGCCATCAAAGTTTTCTTATGTGTTCCTCTTCATTTTAATTGGCCTATTAAGTAGTTGGATGTCTCTAATGCTTTTTTTCATGGCAAGCTTGAAGAAGAGGTTTTTATGGCTCAACCACCTGGTTTTGAGTATCGTCAATTTCCTACCCATGTGTGTAAGTTGAACAAGGCTTTTTATGGTCTTAAACAAGCTTCAAGAGCTTGGTTTTCTACTTTCTCCTCTTTTCTGCTTAACCTTGGCTTTGTCAATAGCCACTGTGATAATTCATTGTTTGTTCAAACTACTACTACCACTCTCACCTATCTCTTGGTCTATGTTGATCACCTGCTAGTTCTAGTTTGAATCAACAGTATTTTGGTCAATCTGCCTCTCGAAATTTCTCTTTTCAAAATAGAGGAGGCAATAGTGTAATAACCCTCACCACTGTTTACCGATAAACTACCGAATACTGTTAAACTGAGACTGATTATGACTGATAATTGAAGTAATTGAAATACTGAACTGACTGACTGAGTATATGTTAGTTAAATTGTATTCTATCTGTTTGCTTGCCAAATTATCTGTTCATGTTTTATGTTTAAACTGCTAATTGAAGGCCTTATCGGCGGCCGAACCAGAAATTGATTGATGATTTAGGATCATTAGAATTTATGTGATTTTATGGTATATTTATTGAAAAAGTGATTTGGTATGATCAAATTAGATTAAAATAAGCCAATTACAAGAGTTAGCTTAATTACCATATTGCCATTGTGAGTGGGCCTTGTTTATTAAAATATTGAGCCTTATTATCACACTTAGACAAACATTTCATCAGCCATATTTTGAGCATACCACCGAATTAGAGAAAGAGGAAGTGAGAGAGTGGAATTCAACTTGTTGTTGTGGCTTGGAACTTGAAGAAATTGAAGTGCAAATTGCCTAATTAAGCTTCTAGTCTTGTGATTGAAGACTTAGGTAAGGAAATTCACCCTCTTTATTGTGTAATTGAGTTTATTCTTGCATGATTCATGTCAAATTGTAGAGCTAAGGCATGATTTAGTTCTAGCATGTTGAATTAAAGCTTAATTGTTGCATGCATGTGTGCATTGAAGAGTTTTGGGTTGATTTCATGGAAAATGTTGCATGCATGTTCATGTTAATGTTTAGGACCATGATTTCACCATGTTTTTGAAGAATTGAGCTCATTAGAGCATGTATTGAAGCTTTGAATCGATTTAAAAGTCATGCATGTCTTGTTTGAGATCATGTTCTTGAAAATGGGTTTGAAATTGAGGTTGTTTGAAACACCCTTGGGCTTGAATTTTATAAATGGAGCTTTAAATCATGTGATTCTATGTGTTTACAAAGGTTTTCCAGAAAATGGGCCCAAGAAGATCGAATTTGGTGTTTGGGAACTTGAGTTTTGAGTTTGGAGCTCAAATCTGGATTTTCCAGATTTTGGACTCCTGCTCGAGCGGGGACAGTGGCGCTCGAGCGGGAAATTCGTGCTCCCAGTACTTTGCATTGTGTTAAAGTCCGCTCGAGCGGAAGGATTGACGCTCGAGCGGGACCTTGTGTCTTATGCTCGAGCGGCTATCGAGCGCCTATCGATCGTGATTTTCGAGCATCCAGTACTTTTTGGTACGCTCGAGCAGGGGAGTTTACGCTCGAGCGTACACCTTTGTTGCATGTCCGCTCGAACGGGGAAACCTGCGCTCGAGCGGGACCTCTGTTTCACTGAAAATTTTGAAAATGTTTTCTGAATACATCTTTGCATCCTCATCCCATCCTAGGCATTCTTAGGCCTAGTTTAAGACATCTTAATGAGGATATAGATGTAGAATACACCGAGGCAATTAGGGATTAAATTATTATTATCCTTCCCAACTGTGTAGCTTAGTGTATGTTCATTCTGTACTGTTTAGGGTTGGCATTTCGAGGAGACGCTCTAGCCTACTGTAGCCCAGAACTCTGTGAGTAACGATTGTGTAAAGATATGTTCAAAATGATTATCTTCTGGATACTAAACTGTACTGTTTTCTGAACTGATACTGTTAACTGAATGAATGTATGTCCTATATTCTGAACTGTATTGTGGCATCCTTAGCAATTACTGTTACTGACTGTTACTGTTACAGAGATCTCTGTCGGTTCCCTCGTTGGAACCACTACTGTTTACTGATTGATGGCCATCAATGACTGTTCGGTCTTTTTAGACCTACTGTTTACTGTACTGCTATGCTAATGGATGTACCACATATGACTGTTTACTGTACTGAACAATTGATACACTGATTGAAATGAACTGTTTTCATTACTGTAAGGACATTCATTCTAAACCTCTTTACGCATTGTGTTATTCACTGGGCTTTAGCTCACTGCTCATATATATATGTAGGTGTACAGGCACCGGATCAAAGCTAGAGGCGTCAAGGTAAACTTCAGTTTTGTCAAGCCAACCACTGTGCCTCACCGCGAGGTTCCGAGTCTGCCAAGCTATGGCTTAGGGGTGTTTTTATTTCCCCGTCTGTCTCTGTTCTGCTTTTGTAATACTGTATAGACTGATAGTACTGTACTGTTAATAGGGATTAGGTCCCTGTTCTGAATGGTTGTAAATATTGTGCATACTGTTTCGTACTGTGTATATATCTATGTATGTATGAAAAATCTTTTTGCATACAGACTGTCACAGCTCATTGGACATTGTTTATTTACTGTATTGGCTTCCGCCATGCCCCTGTACTCTGTTTTACTGTCTTACTGTTAAACAGGCCTTCTGTAATCTCGGATTACTGGCCGGTTATGGTGCTAAACCCATAGGGGCGGGTTTGGGTCGTGACAAATAGATCTCAAGGCTATCAATATAGAGGTGGTAGATACAATAATCAAAGAGGAAGAAGATGAGGTAGACCTCAGAGTTATGGATTGATCTATCAAATCTGTGGAAAAGGAAATCACTCTACCTTAGAGTGTAGACATCAACTGAATACCTATTTTCAGCCTGTGTTTCCTTCTTACACCATAGGACCTTCACTTTCACAAATGTCTTCATTTAATCCTAGAGCCTTTTCTGCTCATACTCCTTTTCCTTCTATGTCTACATCTATGCAGTCCTCTTCAGCTCCATCGTATGTTGATTCTACTGTCATTTCTCATCTTGCAAATGATCTGAGCAATTTTCATCTCTATCAACCTTATCAAGGACAAAATCAAGTCATGATTGGTGATGGAAATACTCTTACAATCCATAACTCTAGCACTGGTATATTGACCTTTCCCTCTTTTCAATTTAGGCTTAACAATCTTCTTTATGTACCACAAATATCATCAAATTTGTTATATGTTCATCAACTTACTACTGATAATAATTGTAGCATTACTTTTGACTATGAGTTATTTATGATTCAGGACAAGCTCACCAACAAGGAATTATGTAGAGAACATCATCAAAATGGCCTCTACCAGTTTCCTTTTTCATTTTCTCCTAAAGCTTTTTCTGGTACTAGTTCTCTTGTTATTGTTTGGCATAAGAGATTAGGGCATCCTTCTTCTGATGTGTTTCATATTATTGCAAATAAAAGTGGTTTGTCCTTTAGTCATAAGGATTGTAATACTTTTTGTCATTCTCGCTGTGTGTCAAAGAGTCATCGACTCCCTTTTGTACTGTCAACAAATAAAACTCATGCTCCTCTTACTCTGATTCACTCAGATGTTTGGGGCCCTTTCACTCAAGTGCATGCTTCTTTTACTTACTATGTTATTTTTATTGATGATTTTAGTAATTTTACTTGGATTTATCCTCTTTCTTACAAAAGTGAAGTATATACTAAATTCTTAGAATTTAAATCATATGTTGAAAATCAATTTTCAACCTCTCTCAAAATTTTAAGAACTAATGGGGAAGGTGAATATACTAGTGGTCTATTTGAGGCTTTTCTTCGAACCTCTAGGATTGTTCATCAGCTTAGCTGTCCTCATACTCCATCACAAAATAACGTTACGGAGAGAAAGTACAGACGTCTTATTGTGACAACAATCACACTACTTGATCAATCATCCGTGCCTCTGAAATTTTGGTTTGAAGCTCTTGCTACTACTGTCTATCTGATAAATAGAATGTCTTCTCCTAAACTGGGTAATCTCAGCCCCTATGAGGTGTTGTTCAAGATGGTTCCAGACTATGGTTTTCTCAAGGTTTTTGGCTACAGTCGTTATCCATGGTTGAAGCCTTATACTTCTCACAAATTGCAACCAAGATCCAATGCTTGTGTCTTCATTGGTTATCATCCAAGCTACAAGGGATATAGATATTTGGACCCTTTTTCTGGGACAGTCTACATATCTAGACATGTTGTGTTTGATGAAAGTTCTTTTTCCTTTGCTTGTTCTGACTATTCTTCACCACCTCTACTTTATTCTAAATCAGCCATTAAGTCATTCTTTTGGGGTACTTCTTCTTTTCCTGCTTCTCAGGTTCATATCTATTTCCCTTCGGTTTCAAATTCTCCTCATATTTCTTTACCATCCTTTCATCCAACTGATCATTCAGGCTCTTTTCCGCTATTGATCTCATTTCTTCTTTAGCTTCTACTTCCCTTCATGTCTCAGATAATCCTGCTTTTATCCCTTCTCCTTTATATTCTTTTCCACCTGGCATTAATCTTACTATTCCTATTATTTCTCTTATTTTTTCTCAAAATCTCAATTCTCATCCTATGCTCACTCGAAGTAAGACAGCAGTCTCTTTAAAAGTTGGTCTTATTGCTTCCTTTCTTAACACTGAGCCGAGAAACTATAAAGATGCCCTACAGTGTTCTTATTGGCATCAATCTGTGCTCGAGGAATTTCAGGCTCTTCAAGCTCAGCAGACTTGGTCTCTTGTTTCTCCTTCTGCTCATCAAAATGTTGTAAGATGTAAATGGGTTTTTAGAATAAAAATGAATTCAGATGGCTCTATTGCTAGGTACAAATCTAGACTTGTTGCCAAGGGATATCTTCAAGAAGTTGGTGTTTATTTTATAGATACTTTTAGCCCTGTAGCAAAGCAACCAACCATCAGAGTTTTCCTATGTGTTGCTCTTCATTTTAATTGGCCTATTAAGTAGTTGGATGTCTCTAATGCTTTTCTTTACGGCAAGCTTGAAGAAGAGGTTTTTATGGCTCAACCACCTGGTTTTGAGGATCCTCACTTTTCTACTCATGTGTGTAAGTTAAACAAGGCTTTTTATGGTCTTAAACAAGCCCCAAGAGCTTGGTTTTCTACTTTTTCTTCTTTTCTGCTTAAACTTGGCTTTGTCAATAGCCACTGTGATAATTCCTTGTTTGTTCGAACTACTGCTACCACTCTCACCTATCTCTTGGTCTATGTTAATGACATTCTTCTTACTAGTAACTCTTCTTCTCATATTCAGGTCTTAATTTCTTAGCTTCATTCAGTTTTTTCTCTCAAAGACCTGGGTCATCTCTTTTTCTTTTTGGGTATTTCAGTTACATCTTCTTCTTCTGGGTTCTTCTTATCTCAGTCTCACTATGCTTCCAAGTTGCTTCAAAAAAGCAGGCATGACTAATTGTAAGCCTGCTCATTCTCTTCTTAGTCTCATTTCCTCATCTTCTATCTCTCAGCCTTCTTCCACAACTTTTTCCAATCCCTCTCTTTACAGAAGTCTTGTTGGTGGCTTGCAATACTTGACTATCACTTGCCTAGATTTGGCTTTTGCTGTGAATCAAGCCTATTAACACATGCAAACTTCTTCTCAAAATGATTTTGTTCTAGTTAAATGTCTGATTCGCTTTGTTAAAGGGACTGTGCATCATGGTTTGCATTTCTCTTCAAGTTCATTTGATCTTTATGCTTTTTCAGATGTTGATTGGGCTGGTAATCCTTGTGACCGACGATCCACTTCTATCTTTTGTATTTACCTGGGTTCTAATCTGGTTTTTTGGACTGCTAAAAAGCAGCCCACTGTGGTAGGGTCCTCTACTGAGGCTAAATACAGATCCACGGCTCAAACTGCAGCTGAGGTGTCTTGGCTTCAGATGTTGCTTCATGATATGCATATCTCTTCTTCTGTTCTTGTGCTTTGGTATGATAATTTGTCTATCCTATCTTTGGCCTCAAATCCTGTTTTTCATTTTTGGACAAAACATATTGAAATCGATTATCATTTTGTCCAAGAAAAGGTGTTTGCCAAACAACTTCTTATTCGGCATGTTGCTTCTTCAAATCAGGTTGCTGATGTGTTCACTAAAGCTCTTCCTATTAGCAGGTTTCTTTTTCTCAAGTCCAAGCTTCTAGTTGATCTTCTCCTTATCAGATTGCGGCAGGCTGATGACCAGTGTAGCTTAGACAGCCCAGACAATGACAATGCTAGCCAGCCACTAACTCAAAACAGTGGCAATGCTTCAAGGTTTGCTAAGTCTAGCAGCACAAGTACCTATTGTGCCAAAGCTCTATAGCGTGTGTAGGACAAGGGTAGTCTAGTGCATATTAGTGAAAGAATAGTATATGTTAGAAAACCCTCTTAACAACTATTTGTTAGTTTGTTAGATGGTTATCCTTTTGTATATAAATATATCAACCCACTATTGTAAATTCGAAGTGAGTTAGTTCATTTGATTAAATAAAATCAGTTCAGTTCTTTATCTCTCTCTCTCTCTTCAGAACTAATCACAAAAGTTAAAAATTACAAAATGGTAATAAAAAGGGTAATATATAGGATTTTGCAATAATAATTAGGTCTTGTTTAGCCCACACTCATTGATTAAACTACCAAAAATCAGAAAGAACAAGATGTTATACATGGCAAAGACAAAAACAACAGACTTTCTTTGAAATATATTTGGTTTGATTTTCTAAAATTATTTTACAATTTTTTTTAATAAATAAAAATTAATTTAACAAAAACAAACATTAAAAATATATTTTAAAAATTATTTTTGCCCTCCTAAAATACAAAAATCATATAAAAATTATATGATTTAATTTTTTTTAATTAAAATTGATTTTTAATATTTTTAAAAAATATAAAAATGAATTATAAAAACCAAACTAAACAAAGCCTATGTACAATAAAAGAAAACTACTTTTTACGTCTCGTTTGGTAACTCAATATTTTAATTTAAAAGTAAAAAAATTACTAAAAAAATTAAAAGTTCAGTTATATCAAAAAGTCAAAGATTCATTTTTCTCTCTATTTTTTTGTACATCTTTTTGTAAAAAACTAAAAAGTCATAACAAACATTCTAATTTTTTACCTAATATTTTAGCCAAAAATCAAAAAATTACTAAAATAGTTGAGAAGTTCCAGCTGGTAAAGTAGACTTTAAAAGTCTCTCTGTCTATAATCCATTAGGCTTCGTTTGGCTAGGACTTCTTATAAAAAAAAAAAAATTAAAAAAAGACTAAAATAGTCAATAAGATAAAATTTCACATTCAAACCATAATCATTTCACTTTTTCTCTTACAAAAATAAAAATTAAAAAAAAAACAAAAACAAAAAAACCAACTTAAACAAACTTAAATAAACTTTTTAGTCCTAAATTACAAAAATCTCAACTCAAAAAGCCAACTTAAAAAATCATAGCCAAATCACAAGTGAATTCAAGCAAGATCTTATTCTCTCTCCTTATATTTTATTAGTTTATGAAGTTATTCATGTCAACAAAATAATAATCTTACAAAGTGATAAGATTTAAATCAAATTTAAGAGAACAGAAAATGGTATATGAAAAGACATTTTATTAATTCATGGAGTTATGTAAGAGCATCTCCAACGGTGAACTTCTTTTTTCACCAAATTTGAGTAAAAATAACTCATTTTCTCAATTTGATATCAGTTGCTCCAACGGTGCATCAAAATCCCGTGGGTCGACCGGTTGGTCGACCGGTAAAGCCAATTTTTTTTTTAATTATTTTTTATTTTTATCTTTTTGAACTGTTTGAACCTACCTATTTGAACCAGTTCACAGGCCAATTTTTGCATGCACTGGTCGACCGGTTGGTCAACCAACTGGTCGAGGAGTCGACCAGGTGGTCATCCAGGTGGTCGACCACCATATGTAAAATTCTCAAGCTTTTCTGCTTTAACGGTCATGCACAGTAATTTGGTGAAACCAGTATTCTGTTCTCAGTTTGATGGTTTTTTGTTCAATTCTCAATTTGATACCAGTTTAGTGAAATCGTTGGCGCTTCAAAAAGTGCCTTTTTCACCAAATTTCAAATTTGATGCCGGTTTGCTGAACCATTGGAGATGGTCTAAGAGCATCTCCAACGGTGAACTTCTTTTTTCACCAAATTTGAGTAAAAAATGACTCATTTTCTCAATTCGATATCAGTTGTTCCAACGGTGCATCAAAATCCCGTGGGTCAACCGGTTGGTCGACCGATAAGGCCAATTTTTTTTTTTTTTTATTTTTTATTTTTGCCTTTTTGAACTGTTTGAACCAGTTCACAAGCCAATTTTTGCATGCACTGGTCGACCGGTTGGTCAACCGGGTGGTCAACCAAGGGGTCGACCAAGTGGTCATCCAGGTGGTCGACTACCATGTGTAAAATTCTCAAGCTTTTCTGCTTTAACGGTCATGTACAGTAATTTGGTGAAACCTGTATTATGTTCTCAGTTTGATGATTTTTTTGTTCAATTCTCAATTTGATACCAGTTTGGTGAAACCGTTGGAGCTTCAAAAAGTGCATTTTTCACCAAATTTCAAATTTAATGCCAGGTTTGCTGAACCGTTGGAGATGGTCTAAGAGCATCTCCAACGGTGAACTTCTTTTTTCACCAAATTTGAGTAAAAAATGACTCATTTTCTCAATTCGATATCAGTTGTTCCAACGGTGCATCAAAATCCCGTGGGTCAACCGGTTGGTCGACCGGTAAAGCCAATTTTTTTTTATTTTTTATTTTTACCTTTTTAAACTGTTTGAACCTACCTATTTGAACTATTTGAACCAGTTCACAGGCCAATTTTTGCATGCACTGGTCGACCGGTTGGTCCACCAGATGGTCGACCAAGGGGTCGACCAGGTGGTCATCCAGGTGGTCGACCACCATGTGTAAAATTCTCAAGCTTTTCTACTTTAACGGTCACGCATAGTAATTTGGTGAAACCTGGCATCTCCAACGGTGAACTTTTTTTTTCACCAAATTTGAGTAAAAAATGAATCATTTTCTCAATTTGATATCAGTTGCTCCAAAGGTGCATCAAAATCCCGTGGGTCGACCGATTGGTAGACCGGTAAAGCCAAAAAAAAAAAATTTTAAACTTTTTTGAACTGTTTGAACCAGTTCGCAGGCTAATTTTTGCATGCACTAGTCGACCGGTTGGTCAACTGGGTGGTCGACCAAGGTGTCGACCAGGTGGTCATCCAGGTGATCGACCACCATGTGTAAAATTCTCAAGCTTTTCTGCTTTAACGGTCACGCACAATAATTTGGTGAAACATGTATTATGTTCTTAGTTTGATGGTTTTTTTGTTCAATTCTCAATTTGATATCAGTTTGGTGAAACAGTTGGAGCTTCAAAAAATGCCTTTTTCACCAAATTTCAAATTTGATGCCAGGTTTGCTGAACCGTTGGAGATGGTCTAAGTAAGTAAAAATAAATTTATGAATCAAAAAATTACTAAAAAAAAATTTAAAAACCTATAACTTATACAAAAAAGTCAAAAATTATCTTTTTTCTTAATTTTTTGTACATTTTTTCGTAAAAAATCAAAAAGTCATTCTAAGCATGTTAATTTTTTACCTCATATTTTAGTCAAAAAGCTAAAAAATTAGTAAAATAGCATGTTTCCAAATAGGGCTTAAAACAAAAAAAAATGGGTGGTCTAAATTCTGCATTCAATTATAAAAAATGATAGACTTTATATGAATTACTAAATATTTCAAGAAAAATTACATTTAGAGGTCATATTTTGATTTTTCTGTCATTTTGGTTCCTATAATTTTAATTGACTCAATATCGATCACGAATTTATAATTTCATTTCAATTTGATCCAATATATTACAATTTTTAGTTTTTTTTGGATAAATTACATTGACACCTCTTGAGGTTTGGTCCAATTATATTACACCCATTGACGTTCTGTAAATTATATTCTTATCCTTGTAGTTAATAGTTTCATTTCACAAACTCCCTACTTATATAAAAGGCAACAATCAACAACATTGGAAGCATGTGGAGTACTGTCCTCAGTTTGGATGGTGATTTTTGTCAACCTAAGTCTTTCTTCCACACCAGAATCCGAGTGGCTACATCTTGTATGGAATTCATTAACAAAACTATTTCTTTGGACTGCAAGGGTATATTACACCCCATTCTTGTGTGTGAAGATCTTTCAGTAGAATCTAGTAGCTTGAAGGGAAATGGGTTGGAAGAGTGCAGCTCTAATGAAATTTGTGGCAGTGCCATGGAAAGATCAAGTCCAGAGGAGTGTTTTAGGGAGAATGAGTCAGACCATGTGATGCAGGTAAACCCAGTCGTTGAGGAGTCAAAGTGGGATAAAGGGTTCATCAGAGAAGAGGAAGTATGCACCAAGGAGCCAGATCAGAGGATAGGGTCTAATGATTGTCATTTGGGCGAGGAGGTAAACACAGTTATCGAGGAGACTATTCTGGAGGAGTCAGTGCGCAGTCCAAATGTTATTGTTGAGCAAGTAACTACTCCTGATTTCATCAAAAGCTTCAGTGGATCTCGCGATGGAAGTGGTCTTGGTATCAATCTTGAAGTGGATTTGTCACAAGCTCTTAGTAAGAATCTAAATAAGAAGGGTCTTTTGAGCCTTAATCAGTCGGGCTTAGTTAGGCAACCGACTTCTGTCCCAAAACTCCCGCGGAATGACAAGAGAAGAAGAAAGAAGAAGGTTCAGCTAGAGGGGTTCACCAGCTTTGCTAGACTCCATGGGCAGAAAGCTGCAGCAGTCAGCAAGCACACTTCAAAGTCTGTCATTTTCAGCCCAGCAGCAGCTACGATTGCTCGTTCAGATCTGTCGGAGGATATTACTAGTCCGAACAACCTCCTCCTCAATGAAGCTAAAGCCACTATACAATTAGGTAAATCTCTTGGCATCAATTTCAATGGGGAAGAAGATGATGTACTAAACAAGATTATTGAGCTAGAGCTAAAGGACAAAGAGAGATCCAAACAGGAGGGTATGGTCTCAAAAGGTTGATGAATGGCATCAAGTAAGCTTAGCTGGAGTTTCTCTTGTGGGCTTAAGCGTTGTTAGCTAGTTTTGGGGTTTTGGCTTCAAGTGTTTGTGGTTTCAAGTGTTTTTGGCTTCAAGTGTTTGTGGTCTTGTGAGCTAGTGTTGGTTTCTCACCAACACTATGCTCGGTTTCTTTTCTTATCCTTTCTTCTTTCTCTTCCTTGTTGATGTTTTCTCATATGTAATGTATCTTTCTTCATCAATAAAGGATTTTCTTTGCTGATCAAAAAAAAAAAAAAAAGGCAACAACTTTCAGTAGAAAAACAAATAAAATTACATTGAAAAAAAATAAATAAAAGTAAAGGAAAGAGAAAAAAAAATAAATAAAAGAGGAAGTAAAGCAAACTAAAAGAGAGTGTATTAGTTCAATGTTTTCATTCCATCTAAATAATTACAATGACAGGGGGTTAGTGTAATTTTCCGAACGTCAAGAAATGATATATATTAAACCCAAACTTTAAGAGGTTTAAGTGTAATTTATCCTAATTTTTTTGATGAAAGGTACGGACATAAGCAACATGTATCATGCTTTTATAGGTAAATTGTAAACTTATTTAACTTAATGAATTAATCTCAATCAACTCAATAATTATTTTAAAAAAAATCTTAATTAGTGTTATCAATTGATTCAATTTAACACAAAATCTAAGATTAAGAATCAAAATTAACTAATTAAAATGACAGTAACAAAAATGATATAATAGATAAAATATAAGGGCTACCAGTATCATTTGCCCAATCTAAGCGACCATATGAAGTTATTGAACTATAAATTATTGCCCTACCACCATCCACACAAATTTTCTTGCTAACAATGGAAAGTGGTTCATCCCCCTTGCATACTGTAAGAAACAGAATCTGGGTAAAGGGTAAAACAGAAAAATCTTTCACCCAAAACAAAAAATAACATCACAGATTTTTGTGTTGAATAAATTAAAGGAATTCTGATTTTAGCGATGAATAGCCCAACCTACAATGAAAGAAAATGAGAGAGGGGGGTGGTTTCTCTATCAAAGGAAATGAAAGCACTTATTTTGGGTGTTCAATGCTCTCATTGTCACCAACCCTTAAATGGTAGTACATTCATCACCTCTTTTCATTCATGGTTATCTCATCCTTTGATAGCAACCCTAGAACAACCCAGCTCCCCATTTCTTGTGGTCCTCACTCTAATAAAGATGACTAACTCATTGGCAATACAAAAACCACAGAGAGAGAGAGAGAGAGAGAGAGAGAGAGAGAGAGAGAGAGTTGAGTGGGACGGGCGGCATGTAAATATGGAAAGAATGCAAACAGGGGGTTTCAATTGTGGATTGGACTATTACCATATTTTCAAATAAAGATGAGAGATGGGTAGTGTAGTATAGTACACCTTTTTTTTTTTTTGGTTTTTTTTTTTGAACAGGTAGTATAGTACTCTAGGCATTGGAAAGAAGTGATTGGCTAGGGTTTCAAAGGAGGGTCTCTTATGAGAGAGTGAATAGCAGTGGCAAGTACAAGCATATGCTAAACCTTTCTTGACAATATGTATCACTGTGTGAAGAGAGAGAGAGAGAGAGAGAGATATTTGGCTCTCAAAAGAAAAAGGTAAACAAACAGATAAGCACGCGTCAGTAGAGGGAACCCAACAACATTCTCTCTCATATGCATATATTGGGGTTGGGATATTTATTGTTATACATGTACATAGATTTATAGAGAGAGGAGAGGAGAGAGAGAGAGGGGTTCTCTTTTCAGTGAAAGCGACCTATACAGCCACTCAGTCAAAGGATCAATTGCCTTACAGGGCAGGCCTCACTGTATTATGCCCTCCTCGACTTATATAATTGTCCTTGTCTAGGGTTAGAGGTGGCCACGTGGTGCCGTAGAAGATAAGAAAAATTACATTTCAGTAAATCAGTGGTAAAAAAAAATTACTATATTTTTATGATGGTGTACCTTTACTTTATGAATGGTGTAAATTCATTCGTATATATAGAACCATTGTCAGAATTGCAGAAAAAAAAAATCTTATTTATAATTTAGTTATTTTGTGACTGTCCTATCTATATATAATTTTTCTTAAAAATGTGTTATTGAAAATAATTCAACAATATTACAAATTCAGAAATTATCCTCAATTTTTATTGAGGAAAAAGAATTAATGATTCGAGTTGATTTTACTCTTAAATTTTATATTTTATCAATTTAATCTTGACCATATAAATACTGAACAAATGATGAGCTCATAACATTTTTTAGAAGAATTTTCTTCTTAAATAAAACTCTCAGCTTTTAATTGGTTAGATGAATCTCATTTAAATCACTGAATTCATCTATTTTGATTAATAAAAATGAAGGGCTTTGGTGAGATGAACCAAGCCATTGCATAGAATCGGACTCAATTCTTGGTTTATATGTTTCAAGTTGATTTTTGAAATAAAATAATTTTCAATGTTTTTTAAAAAAAACTAAAATTATAAGTTAAATAAACAATCGCACCTTGAGATGAAATTACATGTTTAAATTTTAAAGGGTAAATTATAATTTTTGTATTTTGTCTTTTGTGTCATTTTGATTATTGTAATTTCATTTAAATTTATTTTGACCCTTACTATTAAATTTTGTGTCAATTTAGTTCAATTGATAACGTTGATTAAAATTTTTGAAGAAAAATGATCTTTGAGTTGAACAAATTTTATAATTTTTCCTATAAAAATATAACACATGTCACTTGTGTACATTTTTTTATCAAAAAATACTAACAATTATAATTAATTGAATCAAAACGAAACAAAATTATAAATTCAATGTCAAAATCAAACCAATTAAAATTATATGACCCAAAATAATACAAGAGTAAAAATATAGAGACTACCGTTATAATTTGTCCAATTTTAAGTTATTTCATTGTGTTTTAAATGTAATTATCTCACGATACAACTCAATAATATGAAAAAGTACTGTATCGTTGTCTGAACACTACATCTAAACCATGTAAGCACCCGATACAAGACCAACCACATATAATCCCAGTACTGAAATAGACCAGAGTTGAAGGGGTACCAACTCCCCAAAACCAAAATACAATTCACGGTCTTGACAACTTTTAAACAGTTATTCTATGGTCCCAGAAAGCGATCTAGACAAAAATAATAATAATAATAATAAATAAATAAATAAAAAGAAATATCAAATCTATGGTTGGGATTTGTAGTTAGTGTTGTGACCTCACACCTCAAGAGCATCTCCAACCACATCCTCTTCTCAAGAGAATGGAAATAATATTTTTTATTCAAAAAGTAAACATAGAGGAGGTTACTATTCATTCAAACTCCAATCAAAAAGTAATTTTTGTTCATTAATAAATATTTAATTTTAAAATTTTTGTAAAACATATTTAATATTATACTTATTTTAAAGGTATGATTTCATACTTTTTATTGATGTCAATTTTATAAAAATTAAATTTACACATTAAAAGTTATTTCGAATATAATTAAGAAATATAGAGTGAATAGTGTTTTAGAGTCTCCTCCATTTTTTCATCCTCTCTCTATATTTGGAGGATCAATTCATCCTCCTCCCAATGGAGGAGGATATAGAGGATGGGTTGGACTTGTTTTTGGGAGAGGATCCTCCATATCTTATGGAGGATGGGTTGGAGATGCTCTAATGCTGTGTTTGGTTGGGGGATTTAGGGAGGGATTTGGAAAGGAAAAGAAAATGTGTGTGAAACTTAGTGAAATGTAGGTATATTTTATTCACATTTCACCTAACTTTTCCTTTTCCCTTTCCAAATCCTTCATCAAATCCTCCAACCAAACACAGCATAAGTAAATATAAACCATTCATATTATTTAGATTTTTATGTCTAGAATTGTAGTATTGCTCATTTCTTAAATGGAATCCATGTAACTTCCTTTGATTGGAAGAGGGATTTTGAAAAAAAAAAAAAAAAAAAAAGAAGTTAGGTGAGGAGTTCCATGTAATGTAAATCCCACCTGCAATAGCATGTGAAGTGGCACCATATCAAGTGCTTTCCTATCCACTCACTTCTAACAATATCGCTGCTGCTGCTTTCTCATCATCTCTTTCTCTTTCCCTTTCTCTTTCATGGTCCAATCCAACCACACATGATCCAACTAAAAACTATTGCTCCAAAAGTATAGATGTGGAAATGCATCGCTCTTTCTTTGTCTCCAATAATTTTTTTATTAGCAAACAAAGTATATTTTATTACTCATAATAATATACTTTACAACAGATAGCTTTATCTCCAATAAATTGCCCCCTTACCTTCTTTCTTTATCCTCACCATAACACTCTCTCCCTCTCTCTCTCTCTAAAACCCCATGGCAGTCTTTCTCAAAGCTCTAGTCCTGGCTTGAGGGAGGTGAATACACAGCCCATCTCTCTCTCTCTCTCTCATGAACACACAATCCCACATAACAGACACAAGTACATGTATTAGGCTAATAGGGCTGTCTTTCTCAAACTTTAGACCTTATTATCATACCTAATCATAAAAGGACTCCCTCTCACTCTCTCTCTCTCTCTCTCTCTCTCTCTAAACACATTCACAAGATAGAAAAGAAATTGACATATGGAAAATTAGTACATCACAAGTCTTTGATATTTCTTGCACAAAAATGGAGAGTGTGGAACTATTTCAAGAAACTGTACCCTGATCCTTTGTTACACCAGTCTTTCTCAATCTCTAATCCCACTAACTTCAAAAACTAGGGTTAGTACACTCACAAAGGCATATAAATGTATCCCTCCAACGGTAATGGCAACAATAACAACTCCATCTCTTACTCTCTTTTTGACATCAACCCCAATTCCAAACAAGAAGACCATCCCTCTTCTTTGTTTCACTTGCCTTCTCCATACATACACTACGAAGACGACGTAGTTCTCCTCCAAAACCTCCATGACCTTCTGCTTCAGCAGCAGCAGCAGCAGCAGCTGCCGCCGACAATCAACGTTGATGTCGATGACAATAATACTGCTGCTAAAGTAGAAGCCATGACTACTACTAACATGGCAGAATCAAGCAAGCAATGTCACAGTGTGCTCCCGAGGAAAAGAACTTCCAAGAAAGATCGCCACAGCAAGATCAACACCGCCCAAGGCCCAAGAGACCGGAGAATGAGACTATCCCTTGAAGTTGCCCGCGACTTCTTCAATCTGCAAGACATGCTGGGCTTCGACAAGGCTAGTAAAACTGTCGAATGGTTGCTGACTAAATCAAAAGCCGCGATCAAAGAGCTCACCAGAAGCCTTCCTCACCACATGAAACACAGCTGCAGTGTTGGTGGTGGTGCAAACAGTGCATCTTCTACTTCTGAGTGTGAAGTTGTGTCAGGAATTGATGAATCCGCTGGCATCGATGGAAACCAGCCAGTGAGGACGGGTAAGGCGAAACCCTCATCGGCATCTTTAGCCGCAAAAGAGAAGAAAGCAAAAGCATTGCGTAAGTCTGCATTTAACCCACTTGCTAAAGAATCAAGGGAAAAGGCGAGAGCGAGAGCAAGAGAGAGGACAAGAGACAAGCGAAGATTCGGTGAATCAGAACCACCTTTGGAAGCCATGAATCATGACATGAACCGATTAGGGTCTTGGAGTCCCTTTGAAAATGGTGAAGAATCGGGCATCAATCCCCACCTTGATGTGCTTGCTGATGTTAATGAAGAGCTGAGCTCATCTATGATCTTCAACTATGATCCCCACAACAGTGGAATCAATTCTCAAGAGGTAAGTAAGATCTAAAACTTTACTGATTTTTCACATACCCACAAAAAAAGGACATCAATAATGTAATAACACACGATCTGGTTATGTATTGTGGGCATCAATCAAGAGGTATAATGTGCAACAAATAATTAATACCTGACTCAAATATATAATTGTTTGCAGCAGCAACAGTTCACAGGCTTTCAAGTTTATGGCAAGCCATGGGAGGCCTACATGTACAACAATATAAACCTATGCTAACTAGATTTTCACTTGTATTGTATCTTCTTTAATAGGTTGCTTTGAGTGAATTTCCACGATCTATTTGGAAAATGTAACATAGATATGTATCTATTGGTTAATTTGCATGTTCTATTGTGAACTAGTTTGTCAATGATTGTTATGTAACTTTTATTAATGGAAACTTCTATTGTTCTTGATATGGAATCACTAATTTATGTACTTGTGAACCCTCTATGCCTATGATTTAAATGATAATACAGATGTACTTAGTCCAAACAAAAGTGGATAAACATAGTACTGCAATTATACAGTATATGGTTCCAATTGTAACAGTCATAGGTCCTATAATTGTCCATGCTTTTGAAATGAATTTATCCTAAAACTGGTTGATATTTCAAACTATTAGTTATCTAGTCAAATTAATGATACATTAAGGTTTTGAAAGAGCCAATTTAAACAATAATGGCCTAGAATTTCAGAGTCTTGGATGGAGATTAATGGTTGTATTCCATTTCATAAAGTCAAAACTTGATCTTTGCTTCAAAACGCTATCATCGATGACTAACCGAGTAATTAATCTAGAGTGTATGCTATTTAATTTTAAACATGTCCTAAACTGAGAGTGAGATCGATGTGCTATGCTTCATTTTAACAAAGGATTAGCTTTAGGGTTTTTATCAATATTTAGAAAATAATATTTCCCCTTTTTCTAATTGTCTAAACAGTCTAGGCAATTCGGTTATTCAGTACTGTCATTTATATGGAATGTTTCATTTGATATGAAACATATAGTAAAAAAGGTAGTTCCTTAGTTGTCCCTTTTGCCCTTTTCCTTTTGTCTACCGATAGTGTTGAAAAAAATAAACTTGTATGTTCACTATTAGAGAGTTATGTTTTTCTTCCATCCATTTGGTGGGTGTTAATTTTGAAGAAATCTTCTGCTTAAATATTGTATGAGTTGACTATTGTAGAAATGTATTGGATGATGACACTTCATAGATTAAGATTTGTCTTTGTTGATGGATCTTTTTTATTGAATCTGCATCTCATCTGTATGATTGATCCATAGTTTCATTGTTTAGTTAAAGTTTGAGACAGCTCATAAAAAATTTAAAAAAACAGAAAAGAAAAAGAAAAACGAATTAGGCGCTGTGATAAGTGTCACGGCATAACAGTAAACACTATATCATTTGGGTTGGGAAGATGCAATATTGAGTGATAACTCATCTCTTCTTCTGCTCTACTACATTTGAGATCCACCAAAGTTCTAAAACATTATGATGAAGCTTCTTCGCATGTATTGTTGAAGATATGATATTAATAGCCCTAGCTACATTTAAGTCATACTAAACTCTAAAAAAGAAAAAAAAAAAATTGGCCTCCTATTGAATAAGATCTGTGTGATCTTATCTTCCTGAATAGCATCTTTAAGGGTTAGCAATTTTTTTGATTCTAGACTAAATGCTATGCATTTAAGAACAAACCTAGTCGTAATTTATGATGAAAATTCATGTAAGCAAGGCATTGTTCCATCAGCTGCTATTCTAATTCTGGCATGGAGATTTTTTTTTTAAGTGATCGGTGTTTAGAATCTGCCTGTTAGACAAGTTGTGTTGCAACCTCGAACTAGCAATTGTTTTTATTGAAGAAGATTGGAGATGTGTTTGTTGCTAATTCTTCTTACAAAGTAAAGAATGCCTTGCTTTCCTCAGATTCTGGAAATGCAAATTAAGCATATCATAAGTTTCTCAAGATAATAAATGTCACATGGAGACCAAATTTCATAATTTCATGATTCATGTTTGTTTGAAGTGCCATAGCTAAAATAGACCATGTAATGAAAATAACCTTTCACTTTGATCTTATTTACATAGGCAAAACTAAACTTGACTTCACAAATCCAATTGTTGCTAAGCTCAAGCAAATTCAGTTACTAACTTGTGGCAACCTTGTGGATTAAAGTGATTTGCAAATCAAACATCAGCAAAGAGAAATCCGTGATAAAAAAATTTTGAGTGTTCAAGGAATGATCACGCCTACAACCAATGAGTTTTCAAATGCAAATATAAAAAACACTTGGCAATCACAAATATTTTGATGGCATTAACTTGTTACAAAGAGTAATGATTATGATTATGTTTGCGAGATTAAAGATGGGCAATAAAATTGCTCATTTCATTTGTCACTAAAAGAGAGAGGTGCAAAGATTTTGACACGAGTGACTGAACTTCTTGGAGTGAAAGTTTTATAATTTGTTCTATATATTACATACAAACATTTTTTTTCTTGGCAAGAATACTAGCCGTCACAATATCCTTTTACTTTTTCTTATTTATTTTTGTTTGAAAGAGCTCCCTTTTTCATCATTGAAATAGATGTGGGATAAAAAGGAGAAAGATCAACTAAAGTGCTTTGGATGCCTATAATGATGCGTAAAGTGCGGGATTTTTCACCACTAGCTAAGTAGGAGAATTGAGAAAATGTGATTGATCTTCTAATTAGAAGACCTTGTTTGGTTATAGTCGAGCTACTAGTTACTTATCATGCTTCTATTATTAGTTAGACGAGTTTGTTAGAGTTGTTAGTTACACACACACACATATATATATGACAAGCTCTACTATACCACATTGACAATTGAATCTAATTAAATCTGTTACAAGAATTAGGCTAATGTATAACAACTCCACCAAACACTTGATACTAATGCATATTTGATCACTATTTTTTTTGATCGGCAAATAAATCTTTATTGATGAAACATACACAGTATGATTAGATACATCAATAAAGAGGAGCTTGGAGCTAACACGAAACTCCAAGTGCCAGTTGGTGAGAAACCAACAAAAAAGAAAACAAACATATTTGATCACTATTGATCATTGGCATATACTGAAGCAATTGTTGATGATGTTATGTATGCTGATGCAACTAACTCCACTACTGAGACTACTTCTAATGTTGAAACAGTTGTTGCTACTGAGGTTGCGTCTTTTTTATTTTTCTTTTTTTTTTTTTTTTAATCGGCAAAAAGAAAGCTTTATTGATGAAAAACATACAAAGTATGATAAAATACATCAATAAAGAAGAGCTTGGAGCTAGCTCTAGCTCAAGCTCCAAGCTCTTAGTTGGTGAGAAACCAACAAACAGAGCAAAAGCAAAGACAACTACTTGAAATTACCAACTAGCTTCGTCCCATACAACAAACAGCATAGCAGACCAACTTAACAGCTGAGCAAACCTTTAACAACCAGCTTCTTCCCATACAACAAACAACATTAAAAAATCACCATAGACAATGCTGAGGTTGCATTGACCACAACTAATGATTAATATTCTTATCATCCCCTCTCAAGCTAATAGGTGAGGGTAACACCATTAGCTTGTCCTTTAGATACTGAAATATGTATATGACTAAAGGCCGTGACAGAGGCAGAAAATTAAATTAGAGGAAGTAATTAATGATTACAACTTCAATTTTTTTTCCCGTAACTAACAATAATAAGATAATAATAATTTTTAAATTGATATTAAGCATAAAAACTTAATATTTGCTAATTGATTAATAGAAGGAATGTAGTTGAGAACAAATTTTTAGCAAAAATCCTCTCCTTAACAAAATGATGATCCACTTCAATAAGCTTTGAACGAGTATGAAAGACTAAATTGGATGGAAAGGATATGGCAAAAAATTGTCACATCACACTAAAGGATAGGAATAGAGGAATGAGTGATGCCGAGATAAATAATACTCCAAAAAAATTCAGGATAATGACTTTCAAAGGACGACCAAGGATCAAAAAGTAGCTTCTGCAATAGTGTGAGTCAAGGACCCACATTCTGCTTTAGTAGAGGATCTTAAGATTGTGGCTTGCTTTTTTGTAGACCAAGAGAGCAAATTGGAACCAAGAAAGATATACAATAACTAGAGATTGACCTTCTATCTTTATAATCACCTGCCTAATTGGTGTCTAAAAAGACAATCAAATCAAAGAAACTAAATAGGATTGAATGGAAGGCAATTAGATAACATTCCTTTGACATATCTAAGAAGCCTTTTAGCAGAGAAAAAATGACCAATTGTAGGAGCATGTATGTGCTAACAAGCTTAAATAGTATAAAGCCCCCAACAAGACGTTTATAAAAGGAGGGCTATAGAAAAAAAGGAAGAGAATCATTTGGATTGACAAAGGATTTTGCTGAAATACGAGTATAATAGAGTTTGCAATTTGTCATCATGCTTTGACAAGAAAAGAGCCTTGGCCTTGAGACTACACGGATATTCCCAAGAAATAAGAACTATCCCCAAGTTTTTTCATTGAAAATGTTAAAGGAAAATTCTGAAACAAAGCACGGATGTGCGGCTCATCATTTCCAATGATAAGAATGTCATCAACGTAGATAAAAAAAAATGGTTATACATAACGGTTTCAATTTGTTAGTTGATTAAATAATATTCTTAAACAATTGGGCGGCATTTGCATAATATATAACACTAATTTGTATAATATTTTTCATATATATATAACATAAACTAATTTTACATAATATTTTTCATATATATAACTACTACTTTGCAATAAATTTCTCATCTTAAATCTCACTCACACTTATTTTTACTTTGATGTTTCATTAAAAGTTTAAAAAAATATATGTATTAACTATAGTGAAGCGGAGTGGTTTCAAAATGGATCGGTGTGAATTGAATGGTATTTTGCACAACCCTAATCACTATGGCTATTTTTGAATACTTGAGAAATGAAAAATAAAAAATGAAGAGAAAGTCAAATACCAAGCTCAAGGTACTTGTCAAGAGAAATGAAAAAAAAGTAGAATACGAAGCTCTAGGTATTTGTTTAAGATCATAAAGGGCTTTTGAAGTTTGCAAACATGAGTAGGGTTAGCAGAGTTAGTAAATTCAGGTTGTTGAAGTATGTAAACTTCTTCTAGCTTACCATGAAAGAAAGAAATGTCAAATTGTTTTAAAGGCCAATGAAAATATAAGGCTATACAAAGAAACTTAGCAATTTAATTAAAAATCAATACCCTCTTCTTAAAGAAAATCAATGCCTTTCTCTTGGCGACCAACCTATCCTTATGTCGAGTTATCGTTCCGTATGAATTCCTCTTTATCCTAAATACCCACTTAGCATTTTTTGGTGAAATGTAGAGGAACCAATGACCAGGTGCCTTGCTTGCATAGCTTGAAATTCATTCATCGTGACAACATCCTAAACAGGGAATTGGAGAGCTTCCTTGAAATTCAATGGCTAAATTTCTACAGAAATAGAGTTGGAAGAAGCTTTTATGGAAGTCAAGAAAATAGGATAAGAAAATTGGCGAAGGAAGTAACATATGAGAGAGGAACTAAATAGAGATTAACTAAATGGGAACAGGATTAGGAATGAAAATTGGTGAAGGAAGTAAAGAACTCCATGGAAGAAAGCAGAAGAAGAGAGAGGGAACATCAAAAAGAGAAGCAAAAAAGGGGAGAGGACCAGAAGAAAGGATTCAATTGTGGAATAGATGAAGAGGCTATAGCAATAGAGGTGGTGGAAAAAGGAAAAAACAATCTCAATGCATGTATAAGTAAACTTTACAAGTTTTAGGATCTAAGCACCTATATCTTTGGACAGAAGAATGGCATCCAACAAAGAAACAATGAAATGATTTAAGTTGAACTTATTTGAAGTGTATGGTTAAGTCAAGGAAGACATCAACAATCAAAGACTTTTATGAAGTTATAATCTGAAGAGACTAAGGCTTGTTTTGGCAATAGACTATAATAGTAAAAAAATCACTACAAAAAAAAGTCAACTATTCTCTCTAATTTTCTATATTTCTTTTCATAGAAAGTCAAAAAATCAACTAAAATAAAGAATTCCCAAAACAATCAAACATCATTTCATAAGGAGACTTCTTAGAAAGTTTAGCACTAGGCATTCTATTAATAAGATCATGAAAGTCTTTGCTTTCCAGTGTCACTAGTAACAATATCAAACTAGTTATCTAAAGAAATTGAGGATTGATGAATTAAGGTAACTGTTGTCTAAGTAATGCGCATGTGTTTTCTTTCAGCTATTCCATTTTGTGATGGAGTGTAAGAGCATGAATGCTAATACGAAATACCTTTACTAGACATGAATTGTCACTAATGTTGGGTATTTTTTTTTTTTTTACTGATGTTGGGTATGCTGAAGCAACTACTACAAACCATTTGTATAAATTTGGTATGCTTAAGCAACTACTACAAACCATTTGCTTAAATTAAGGGTTGATTTTTTGTGTTAAGGATCATTGAAAAATTGATGAATTTGGTTTTCATGATTTCATCAATATTATTGATGGCGTTAGAAGAGTGAAGTTGAATTAGAAGGATCATTTTGTATGGGCTTCGTAGGGATTTTGCATATACGTATGAATTATTTGGTTTTCAAGTTGAGTGTGCTACGTAATTAGTGTAAGGGCAATGGAATTGTGTTACTTAAGATATTTTTCTTGGTAGAAAGTTGAGGGAACCGATGATGCAATAATGTGAGGTATGTCTTTGCTTTGAAGGTCAACTGTTGGGAATGTGTTATCTACCTGATGGATACAATTAGTTTTTTTATTTGGGTGTTGCTGGTGTTGTAGATTGGTGATTGTTGCCTGAAGTTTATTTGTTTGGCCATGAGCTACTTCTATGTAGTTTGGGTAACAACTGGGAGCAGAATTAGTGTTTAACTCTACCATTTTGTCTATGGGCTTAGTGTTTGGGATTTACTACATCTTGTCTATTGTTGTGCTGAATCGGTATGCATTTCGGGTGTCTATTTGGTTTTTGTCTTCTTCCCATGGTTGTTGGTTGTTTGAGTTTATGCTACTAAAGTGAGAGATTAATGTATAGGTGGTATAGGTGGTAAAGGTGATGTATGATCTTAGGACATAACTTTTGTTGGCACCTTGCGAATTAAAGGTTTTTCTTTATCATGAATTGAAGGATGTAAGTTTTGTTGTTTTTTATCATAATATATTGGTGTTTGTTTGTCATAGGTTAATATATTGGTGTTAAAGATGTTCCTTTGTCATAGTCTAGTTGTTATCCTATGATGTAACTTTTGATGTATTAGTTTGAAGAGTTTTTTCACTATAATTTTTTTTTTCTTCACACTATAGCATCTTGTGTGTGTTATAGCTAATTACTTTACGGATCAATGCTCCTTCTCAATGCATGCTTAAACTTTTAATCATTCACATCATTATCAAATCCCAAGTATTCAATCAATCTTATTCGAATTAAGATTAGCTTTAAATCCTATAATAACTCCTCACAAGAAAAGAAACAAATTGCTTAATAGATAGATAGTTTCACTTTAACCCCATTTGCATATCTTTATCTTTACTTTAGTTGTCTGATGAGACGGTTTTTATTTATTTATTTTTGGTTAATGTACATTATGTTTCATAATAATATTTTCACTTATTCCCTTTCCATGTATGGTTAAGTTTATTGTATACTCTATCCTAAAGTTTCTTTGTTCTACACTTTTTTCCTAAGCTATAAATAGTCTCACTTTGTACAAATTGTAAAGATTATATGCTGCAGAAATTTTCCAATATTGTCTTTTATGCAATTCTCTCTTTTGGGTTCATTCTAACAAACTAGTAACTAGTAGTATATCGGTATTATGCATAGGATAAACATACACATATATATTGAATAAATAAAAAAATACAGATATATATATCTATTTAAAAATTATAAAAATATATTATTTTAGCTTATATAGAATTTATATATGAACTATTACATTTCATAAAATCTAATTTTAATTTTATAATTAAGTGAATTCAGTGATAAAAAATGTATAGAGTATAATCATAACCCCCCAAAAAAAATGCAATGACCATTTATAGTTGCATTTTTCAATTGTGTTTGAGATTAACGTAATCTGTAATTGAACATGATTTTTTTACCAAATTCATGTCATCTAAAAGGAAAAAAGAAAAAGGAAAAAAGAAAAATAACGAAGATATTAGGTTTAAGTAGCGTCATGACTTTTATTCTAAGTAAGGCCATGTTTGGTTTGATTTTCAAAATTTTATTTAAAAAAAAAAATTCTGAAAAACTAAAAATAAATTTGGTAAAAGAAAAAAAAAAAAACTTATCATTTTTATATAGTTTTATCTTTTGGGAGGCCATAAATAATTTTTAAAAATTTAAAAATATTTTTTTGATATTTATTTTTATCAAATTAGTTTTCTTTTTTTCAAAACAAAATTCCGATTTTTTTTTCCCCTCAAAAACAAGCCAAACAAAGCCTAAAATTTTAAATTTAGTTAAAAATATGATGTTAATCTTGACCGTTAACTCTTTCTTTTCTTTTTTTTTAATGGGAAAGAATGAAAATTAGTGCATTGCAATCTGACAATAAGTCATTTAATAAAATATATCAATAAAATATATGAAAGTACAAGATAGGTCCTAGAAGGGATAAACAAATCATCCACATAAGGAGGATACAAGTCTTTACATAAAGAGAAAAACAAATATCTACAAAAAGAGGAGCCTTCCATATAGAGAGATATTATTGTAACACAAAAATAAAAACACATAAAAATCAAAACAATCACCACCAAACAAATATTATCAATTACTTTCATGATCCCTTCATTGTTACAACCGGTAACTATAGTACCTTAATCCCCACCTCTATGTTACGAAATAAAATATTCTAGATTTGAAGTGGTGCCTGATGTATAAATCAAATGCGAGTCTAGATCTAAAAGTTGCCGATAATGAAGACAAGAGAAACGGTGACGGTTAGTATGGTGATGAATAAAAAATTAAGAAAAAAAGAGAAACTGCTGAAAAAGAAAGGGTTAGTTTGGGATGTCCTAAAAAAGTACACTTTTTGACTTATTAGTGGGTTTGGGTTGGGTTTGATGTGATGTGTTAGAGAGGTGATGTGATTTAAATAAGATGATGTGACTTAAATAAGATAGTGACTTTTTGACTTTTTGACTTATTTAGTACATGCCAAACTAACCCAAAAGTTTCATAATCTCCCCCCTAAAGAGCAAAGAAAGAGAAAGAGGGACTAGAGTTTCTAGGCCACCAAGATTATGAATTGAGTTTAACCGGGACCTTGTTGCGTGAATC
Organism: Camellia japonica; assembly: GCA_030407325.1. Taxonomy (NCBI): domain Eukaryota; kingdom Viridiplantae; phylum Streptophyta; class Magnoliopsida; order Ericales; family Theaceae; genus Camellia; species Camellia japonica. Next base: position 15,150,047 of record JAPPVO010000010.1, read on the forward strand.
AATAGCATTTACAATCAATCGAAAAAAAAAAAAAACCATATTCATCCCTAAATTAAACATATCCAAAAAAAATATTAGCATGCCTTGATCTTATGGCTCTGTTTTATAAAATCAATCCATGAAAAATAAAATTGCATTATCTAAGTTGAGTAAGCCATTTGACTATGCTTAGGCACATAATTATTTAACCTTTCGATAAATTAATTAAGGGAAAAATTCATTTTACGTCTTGTGATTTTGTCTCGGAGCACTTTACCCCATTTATAGTTCAAATGTAGGCAAAGAATCTCCTTATAGTTTTGGACAAAACTGCAAAGTTAACTCTGTTAAAAATAAGAACAAAATTACCTAAATACCTCCATGGAATATTCTCTCTCTCTTCCTTAATATATATAATTTTCTACCTTAATAACATGTTTAACAAATAAAATCATAATAAACTAAATACCCTAATTTATTATCATAAAATTACCTTAATCTAATTTTTATTTTTTAACTAAATTTCTTATTTAATAACATTTTAAATTAAACATAAAATTACCATAAATTAAACAATAAGATTAACCTAAACACCTTAATTTATTACCATAAAATTATCTTAATCTAATTTTTAATTTTAATCTAATTTCTTATTTAATAAAATTTTAAAATAAGCATATATATAATTAATTAAATCATAAATTAAACTAAATACCATAATTTATTACCAAAAATACTTTACTATAACATTTTTATTTAAACATATGAAATATATATATATATATATATATATCTATTTAACAAATTAAATCATAAATTAAACTAAACACCCTAATTATAAAAATTAACTTATTTAATAACATTTTAAATTAAACACATAATTACATATTGGGAAAATTATTGATAAATCTCATTTATAAGTGTTTTAACTCAAGAAATCCATGAAGCAATTTTTTAACCCATTTAGTCCCATGTATGTATAGTTTTATTCCATAAAGTCATTTTTCTTGATTTACACTATTTTCTTGGACACTTATACCCTTATATTTAATTTTGATACCCTTATAAATATTTTTTGAACGGTTAGCAATTTTATGATGTGAACATTCATATTTTAAAATTCACATTGGTAGGAATGTAAAATTGGCCCGTGGGCGGCCCGAAACCCATCCGCGAGCCTGGGCGGGCTTAGCCCGTTGACAATGTGAATATTCACATTGACATGTTAACATTCACATTCACATTAATAGGAGTGCAAAATTGGCCCGCGTCCCGTGGCAGCACGAAACCCACCCACGGCCCGGGGCAGGCCCAGTCCGGCCCGTTGACAATGTGAATATTCACATTGACATGTTAACATTCACATTGATAAGAGTATAAAATTGGCCCGCGGCCCATGGGCGGCCAAAAGCCCGCACACGGCCCGGGGCAGGCCCGGCCCGTTGACAATGTGAATATTCACATTGACATGTTAACATTCACATTGATAGGAGTGTAAAATTAGCCCGCGCCCCGTGGCTGCCCGAAACCCGCCCACGGCCCGGGGCGGGCCCGGCCCAGCCTTTTAACAATGTGAATATTCACATTGACATGTTAACATTCACATTGATAGAAGTGCAAAATTAGCCCGCGCCTCATGGTTGCCCGAAACCCGCCCATGGCCGGTGCGGCTCGGGGCGGGCCCGGCCTGGCTTGTTGACAATGTGAATATTCACATTGACACGTTAACATTCACATTGATAAGAGTATAAAATTGGCCAGCGGCCCAGGGCCGTTGACAATGTGAATATTCACATTGACATGTTAACATTTACATTGATAAGAGTGTCAAATTGGCCCGCAACCCGGGAGCGGCCCGAAGCCCGACCGCAGCCCGAGGCGGGCTTGGCCCAACCCGTGACAATGTGAATATTCACATTGACATGTTAACATTAATATTGATAGGAGTGTAAAATTTGCCCACTGCCCAAAGCTTGCCCGCGGCCCGGGGTAGGCTTTGTCCGGCCCGTTGACAATGTGAATATTCACATTAACATGTTAAAATGCACATTGATAGGAATGTAGAATTGGCCCGCGGCCCGTGGGCTGCTTGAAGCCTGCCCACGGCTCAGGGCAGGCTCGTTTTGGTCCGGGCCCGAGCATGTCCGAGACCCTAGGTTAGGGCCTAGGTCATCACTTTGAAGCCCGGCCCGGCCCATCAGCCCGCTTAAGGCCTATTCAAGGCTTGATCCGAGGCCCAGCCCGCCCGAAGCGCAATGTATTTTTTTGTGGAAAATAATAAAATTTTGGTAGAAAAAATTAAAAAGAATTAAAAAAAAAATGGCCAGGCCCGCCCAAGCCCGACCTAAGCTCGAGGCTAGGCCCAGGCCCACCGGCCCCACCCGAGACTCGATCTATCTGCCCATCCAAAGCCCGAATACCCTTGTGCTAGGGCTAGGGCTAGGGCCTGGGCTTAATTTTTTGGCCCGTGGGCGGGCCCGACCCGGCCTGGCCCTAGAAAGGCTCGTTTGGGCCCAGGCTCGAGCCTAGTCCGAGACCCTAGGCTAGGGCCTGGGCCATCACTTTGAAGCCCGGCCCGGTCCATCGGCCCGGTTAAGGCCCATTCAAGGCTCGGTAAGAGGCCCGGCCCGCGTCGAGGCCTAGTGTCTTTTTTTGTGGAAAATAATAAAATTTTGGTAGAAAAAATTAAGAAGAATTAAAAAAAAATGGCCAAGCTCGCCCCGGGCCGCCCACGGGCCGTGGGCGGGTTTCGGACAGCCACGAGGCACAGGCTAATTTTACACTCCTATCAATGTGAATTTTAACATGTCAATGTGAATATTCACATTGTCAACGGGCCGGGTCGAGTCGGGCCAGCCTTGGGCCGCTGGCCAATTTTATACTCTTATCAATGTGAATGTTAACATGTCAATGTGAATATTCACATTGTCAACAGGCGGGCCGGGCCCGCCCACGGGCTGTGGGAGAGTTTCAGGCAACCACGAGGCGCGGGCTAATTTTACACTCCTATCAATGTGAATGTTAACATGTCAATGTGAATATTCACATTGTCAACGGGTCGGGCCCGCTTCGGGCCGCGGGCGGGCTTTTGGCCGCCTATGGACCGCGGGCCAATTTTATACTCTTATCAATATGAATGTTAACATGTCAATGTAAATATTCACATTGTCAATGGGCCGGGCCGGACCGGGCCCGCCCCGGGCCGCCCATGGGTCGCGGGCAGGTTTCGCGCCACCACGGGACACGGGCCAATTTTACACTCCTATTAATGTGAATGTTAACATGTCAATTGGCCGGGCCGGGCCCCTACACATTGACATGTCCCGTGAATGTTAATGTTAACAGGTCGATCCGGCCTGTTAACATGTAATTTTATACTCTTATCAATATGAATGTTAACATATCAATGTGAATACTCACATTGTCAACAAGCCGTCCCGGGCCCGGCCCGATCCGCCCATGGCCGCGGGCTGGTTTCGGGCCGCCACGGAACGCGGGCCAATTTTACACTCCTATTAATGTAAATGTTAACATGTCAATGTGAATATTCACATTGTCAATTGGCCGAGCCCGCCACGGCCCGACTCGAATTTTTTCCGGTACCCACGAGGATCGACATGGGCCGAGTCCCTACACATTGACGATATGAACATTCACATTGACGGTGTGAACATTCACATTAGGGGTATTTTGGTAATTATGTCACCCATAGGACTTATTGAAACAAAAGAAAATAATGTGAACTAAATGGAACATAAATAGATGAAAAGGGTATTTTGGTCTTCTTATCTCAAATAGGACCTAATGGAATAGTCAAAAAGAATATGGGTTGGATGGAATAAAACTCTTAGAAAGTGGATTTATCAAAAAAGCTCCCTTATATATTTAACAAGTTAAATCATAAATTAACCTAAATACTTTAATTTATTACCATAAAATTAAATCATAAAATTACCTTAATCTAGTTTTTAATTTTAATATATATATATATATATATATATATATATATATATTAAATTAAACCATAAATTAACTTAATTACTCTAATTTATTACCATAAAATTACCTTTATCTACCCTCCTTGAGGTTTGGATAAATTAAATTACCTTAAATTAAATTAAATTATGTTTTGGGTAAATTATAAATACACTCCTTGAGATTTGTTTAAAATACGAATTGCCCCCTATAGTTTGGAAAATTATAAATACCTCCCTGTCAGAATTTTTTATTTAATAAAATTAATTGAAAAAATGAAATTTCTAACTGTTCACCTATACAATAATAAAATTATATGAATTATTAATTGAAATAAAATTTTAACATTATTAAAAACTATTAATTAAATTGATGATTTGTTAATAAAATGACATATTTGTTATGAAATTAGAAACTTTAGGGGGCATAATATAATTTCTAAAATTACAGGGAGTAATTTGTCATTTAAGTAAATCTCAGGGGTGTGTTTGTAATTTACTCTCTTTTTTTATTTATAAAAGATGACAATTAGAGTTAGGGTTTCGTTATGATTAAGATTTAATTTGGAGAATAAGATGAATATGATGGTATCATTGATATTTGATTCAATTTTTTTTTTTTTAGTAAACTGGATGCATTAATAAAGGAAGTTACACAAGTCTAGGATAGCAGACATCCGAGCATTATCAAATAATTGAGTACAAACAAGAGGGGAACGGTTGACAAAAATTTGAAAATTTTCAACTGTAGCCCCTATGTTTGCAAGCAAATCTGCACAAGCATTGGCTTCTCGAATAGATATGGTTAATTGTCGGTGCACCGAGGTAGTTCAGAAGGTACCTATAATCATTAGTGAGATTATTAAGCTAATGTGAGTCCATGGTGCCACTTGCTAAGAGTTGTTTGAGTAAGATTGCATCTGTTTAAATCTCTAAGTTAGAAAGATTCTTATCCAGAGCTAATTTAAGCACATCCCTCAGAGCCTAGATTTCAGCAGCAGCACTTCAAGTAACACTTGCAAAAGACCCATAACCCAATGACCTAGATGGTCCCTAATGAGGCCTTCTGCAGAAGTATTGTCTAAGTTTTCTTTTGAAGAATCATCTGTATTGAGCTTGAACCAACCCTCATTGGGTGGACTCCAACTAATAGACACAGATCGCTAGACTTTTTGAAGGCGAGAATTGGAGAGATGCTGCCATTCCAATGCCTGAGCGATGGCTACTAAGGGTTTGGAAGATACATTGGAATTGAAAACTAGAGAGTTTCGATTTTTCCAGATGAGCCAACAAGAGATAGGAAAAATGATAGACCACAAGACTGAGAAAGGATGGATGAGGGAGGTTTGAAAATTGAATTTAATCTAATCAGTGAGATTGTAGTTAAAAGAATGACAAGTATCAGAAGGGATACCAATAGAATTCCAAAAAGCTTGAGCTCTTGGGCAATCAGCATAAATGGGGGATTCAGTTAAATTCTTACACCAAGGATAGATATTATCTTCCCTAATTTTGCGGTGGACCAGAAAGGTTTTGGTGCTAATCTTGTGTTGAAGTGTCAACCAAAGGAAGAATTTGACTCTAGGGATTGCTTTGACTTTCCAAACCCAATTCCAATCATCCAAGGAAGGTGAAATGGGAAAGGATTTCAAGAAAGAATAAGCTAAACTACTAGAAAACTTGCCATTACTTGACTTGTTCCAAATGACCCGATAATTGGTTGGGTTGAACCATTGGAGAGTAATCCCTTAAAGTATAAGAAAACCTACCATTACTTGGCTGTTCAGAGCATCAGTTGTAGCAACAGCAGCTGCTAATTCTCTACGTCTCAAAGTCATGCAACACAAAGGAGGAAAAATATAATGGAGGAAGCACAAGCAACAGTGAAGATTGGAAAATTGTTGGGTTTACAATGCCAAGGTCAAGAAGATGAGTTAGTCAGCAAAATAGTGGAACTTGAAGAAAATGATCTACAAAGAATTGCAAGTGAGGAAGGGGCAGTCAGACTTTAATAGATTGCCAATAGGTGACTAAGGAGAAAAATGTAAGTTTATTATGCAGATCTTATCCTGGAATGTCAGAGGGCTGAGAAGGCCACAAAAGAGGGGCAAAATAAAGAACTTGGTGAAGGATAGAAGAGTGGATGTTTTACTTTTACAAGAAACAAAAAGGAGTTCAATAGAGGAGCATTTTGTGAGATCCATGTGGCCTTTTGAAGAGATGGGTTATATGATGGTGGACTCAGAAGAAAGTGCAGGAGGGTTGTTGTGTATCTGGAGGCCACAAGTTTTTGATTTAAAAGATTGCTGCAGCAGTAAGCATTTTATTATACTTTCAGGTACCTTGGCTCAAGCTTTTGATTGTGTGATTATTAATATATATGCTCCAAATGAGGTGTTGAAGAGGAAGAAATTATGGGACTCTCTTGTGAGCTTACAATCCCATTTTCCAAACCCATGGTGTGTGGGTGGTGATTTTAATGAAATCAGATTTTTGTGTGAGAGGAAAGGGTGTTCAAGAAGAGAGAGGGGGATGAAGGTTTTCAATGAGTTTGTGGACCAGATGGAGCTGTCTGATCTGCTATGTTAGGCAAACAATTCACTTGGTGTAATGCATTGGAAGGGGATAGGTGGAGTAGGATAGATCGTTTTTTGTTAGACTCCCTATGGCTGGAAAAGTTTCCATTTAATCAATGGGGCTTACCCAGATCAATTTCAGACCATTCTCCAATTTTGTTGAAGAAAGATAATAGGGATTGGGGACCCAAGCCATTTAAATTCATTAATGCTTGGACATCATATCCTACATTCTTGGCTGAAATCAAGCACATTTGGAAGGTCACACAGGTCACAGAGTGGGCAGGGTATAAAATAATGAGGAAGTTATACTTTCTAAGGAACCATTTAAGGATGTGTAATAGGGAGGTGTTTGGCAATATAGACACTAAGTTGAAGACAGCAGAACAAGAGCTACATGAATGGGACTTGAAGGTAGAGTCTAGGCCTTTGGATGAGCTAGAAACAACAAGAAGAAGAGAGGTTAGATGTCAGGTTTGGAAGCTTAGCAGTAACAAGGAGAGACTATGGCATCAAAAATCTAGAATGATGTGGGCTAGATGTGGAGACAGAAATACTAGATTTTTTCATCTTATGGCAAGTAATAGGCAGAGATTGAATTTGATAGACTCTGTTATAGTGGAGGGAGTGAGCTATGAGGATCCAGCTCAGGTGAAACAAGCAGTGGTTAGCCATTTTAGAAAGCATTTTGCTGAAAATTGGACCTTCAGGCCACAGATTTCTGGACCTTTTGCTACAATTTCTTTTGAGGCAACAGTGAGTTTAGAAGCAATGTTTACTGAAGATGAGATTTGGTAATCTATTTAGGACTGTGATGGGAACAAGGCCCCTGGTCCAGATGGCTTTAACTTAGCTTGCATTCAAAAATGTTGGAAAATAATAAAAGGAGATATAATGCAAATGCTGTATGAGTTTCATACAAATGGTAAGTTGTCAAGGGGTGTTAACAGTTCATTCATGGTGCTCATTCCTAAGAAGGACAATCCCATAGGCTTGGGAGACTATAGACCTATCAGCTTGGTCTCCTCAGTTTACAAGATTTTGGCCAAGGTGCTATCTAGAAGATTAAAGAAGGTCCTTCCCTCTGTGATAGATGTAGTGCAGTCAGCTTTTCTGAGTGGCAGGTATATCCTAGATGGGGTGCTGATAGCAAATGAAGTTGTAGATTGGTGGAAAAAGTCTAAGAGGAAAGGCATTATCTTAAAATTGGACTTTGAGAAAGCCTATGATTCAATAAATTGGGAATTCTTGTTGGCAATGATGAGAAATTTTGGATTTGGTGACAAATGGATTAGGTGGATGAAAGTTTGTATTTCTACAACTTTGGTGTCAGTTCTGGTTAATGGTGCACCTACAGAGGAGTTCCAGCCACAAAAGGGGCTTAGGCAATGGGATCCTCTATCTCCATTCTTATTCATTATTGCAGCAGAAGAGCTTAACCTGTTACTAGCTAGGGCTAAAGTGCAGGGATTATTCAGGGGTGCAACTGTTGGTTCCAATGATATGAGTGTCTCACATCTTCAATTTGCAGATGACACTATTATATTTTGTGAAGAGGATAATGAGGATATTCTGAATATTAAAAGGGTATTGAGATGTTTCGAAGTGATGTCTCGATTAAGAATTAGTTATCATAAAAGTGTAGTGTGTGGAGTGGGCTTCCATGAAGATCAATCTAAGAAGTTTGCTAAGGTTTTGAATTGCTGGACTAAGAAATTACCCTTCTCTTTCTTAGGTCTACCTTTAGGGGCCATCCCTAGGAAAAAGAGTATTTGGAACCCAGTTATGCAGAAGGTGAAGAAAAAGCTATCCTCTAGGAAGAGGAAGTTACTATCTTATGTTGGGAGGATGACTTTGATCAAGTCAGTCCTTGCTAATTTGCCAATCTATTTCCTTTCTCTCTTTAGAATGCCTAAGGGTGTTGTTAAATCCTTAGTCAAGTTGCAGTCATCCTTTTTGTGGGGTAGGAATGTTAATAAAAGGAAAGTGCACTTGGTCAAATGGAAGGAGGTCACGAAAAGTAAAAGTCAAGGAGGTTTGGGTGTGAGAGACTTAGGTGAGGTGAATGAATGCTTGTTACTAAAGTAGTGGTGGAGGTATGGTAATGAAGATACAGCTTTGTGGAAAGTTGTGGTTTGTTCAAGGTATGGTAGGAATAGAGGAGGTTGGGTTCCAGCTCTGAGCCTCTCAGGTGGGATGTCCACAGTTTGGTTGGACATTGTGAAACTTCTCTCAGTAAATCAGCAATTGGGTGAGTTCTATGGTGATCATTTTAGAATTAAGGTTGGAAATGGGGGAGAATCATGTTCTGGCATGATACATGGCTCAACAATAGAGACCTGCAGGTTCAATTTCCCAGATTATATAGTTTATCCACTGAGAAAGAGGAGACCCTTTTAGCAAATCAGTGCCAAAAAGAGTATCATGGGGCTATGGCAGCTTAACTTTAGAAGACAATTATTTGTATGGGAAACTGAGGAGCTGCAGAGATTGATGGGTCTGTTGGAAACATCTACATTGGTGAGCTCTGATTGTGTTGATTCTTGTTCTTGGCTAGCAAATAGCTCAGGTCAGTTTTCAGTCTCTTCTGTGAGAAGATGGTGCGATGCTACATCAGGGCCTGGTCAGGTTGTGCCTAAAGGGGTATGGGCTAGTTTAGCTCCGCCAAAAGTGCAATTCTTTTGCTGGTTGGCTTGGAGAGGCAAAGTTAAGACTTCATCATTCCTTTAGAGGATTGAGGTGCTACATGAATCAGCAAATAATTTGTGTGTGTTTTGCCAAGCTGAGGTGGAATCCTTGAATCATGTGCTCCTGTTTTGTCTACCGGTTTGGAAGTGTTGTCTTACATGGTAAGATGGAGTGACCAGGTTTGGGCAATCCCTGGATCAGTTTAGGGCCTTTTACAATGGTGGTCTGCTAGTAAGAGTAAGCATTGGGTTTCTAGATTATGGGAGATAGTCCCATCTATAATGTTATAGTCTTTATGGAGATTGCGAAATGAATGTATGTTCAAAGGGGCACAACCTTTTTTGATGATTTTTGTGATAAAATGAAGATGCAGATTGCTCTGTGGGTAAAATGGAGTTTGGAGGTTGATTATTCAGTTGATGATATTGTTTTCAATTTCAAACAGATTAGGTTGTCTATTCAGGCCCTCTGTAATTCTACTTCAGGTACTCTGCTTCAGGGTGTCTGATTCTGTTGCTTCAATGTGCTATTGGCTGCTTCAATGGATGCTTCATTGGTCTGGCCTGTTTTGTTGGTGGGTTTGTTTATCAGTGGCAGGGAAGTAGAGTTCCCAGAGCTTGGTGTATATTGCAGGTGTTGTAGGTTGTTTTCAGAGTTGTTTTGTTGTTCTGCTCAGATTTTGGGTGTTGTTCTGTTCTGTTGCTACTCAGCTGTTATGATGCTCAGAATTTGGTATATGTTGCTAATGTGCTCATCAGTAGGTTTTGGAGCTGTTTTGATGCTCAGATTTGCGCATCTGTTCATTTGCTCATGTGCTCATCTGCAGATTTGCTCTTTTGCTCATGTGCTCATCTGCAGATTTGCTCTTTTGCTCAGTTGGTCTACCTGCAGATTTTGGAGCTGTTTTGATGCTCAGATTTGCTCAGTTATTCATTTGCTCATGTGCTCATCTGCAGATTTGTTCTTTATCTTTGTTTTGGCTTGTTTGTTGGTTTCTCACCAACTAGGAGGTTGGAGCTTTTTCTAGCTCCAAGCTCCTCTTTATTGATGTAATTTGGTTGTTTTCATCAATAAAATTTTCTTTGCCGATCAAAAAAAGTATCAGGGGAAAGGGTAAAAGAAAGGCAATCAAGGCTCCATGAGCTATGAGCCCAGCAATCTTTGACAATGTAGGAGTGTTCATGATGGGGTACGGGTCTAACCACAAGGTTCCGGAGTGGTCCAAGACCTGTCTAGTTATTAAACCAAAAGGAGGTGTCATCTCCATTTCTAACTGATATTTTTGACCTTTTATCAAAAAAGTCTTTCCCTTTCTCTAAACTTCTTTAACAAGTTGAAGGTTTATTGGCACGGTCGTTAGAGTATTTGGCAAGTAATACTTTGACCCAAAAGGTTTTATTTTCAGTGGCCAGTCTCCAGTCGAGCTTTGCCATTGCAACTCTGTTGATAAGGCTAGCTTGACGAATACTGAGACCACCATGTCTCTTAGGTTTAGTAACCGACTCCCAACTAACAAGATGGATTTTTTTGTTTTTCTTGCGTTGACCCCCACAGAAAGTTCTTATTTAGTCTGTCCATGGCATTAGTAATAAATTGGGAAATGAAGTTGCACTGCATCACATGGGCAGGGATTCTACTATTAACGGCTTTGATAAGGGTGGTACGACCTACAGAGGACAATAGTTTTGTTTTCCATCTAGTGAGTTTCGAATTGAGTTTTTTAATGAGGAAATTAAAAGAGCCCACAGTAGGACTTTTATGGAAGATAGGACAGCCAAAATATTTCCCTAAAGAGGAAGCTTTGGGAATCTGGAGGGTTTTAGAAAGGTAAATCTGATTCTCCAAGGATACATTGCTAGAGAAGATGCCTTTAGACTTGGAGTAGCTTATTTTTTGGCCCGATGAGAGACAAAAATCATGGGAGGATACTGTGAATGGTACGACAGTTTTCCTCACTAGCTTCCTCAAAGAGGATTAGATCATCCGCGAAGAAGAGGTGTGATAAGGTAGGACCCCCTCTAGAGAGTTTGATGGGTTTCCAAGATTTTTGGTTGCATGCATTGGTTATTTAGATTGAAAGATACTCCGGACAAAGAATGAAGGAATAGGGGAAGAGAGGGTCTCATTGCCTAATACCTCTAAAAGGGTGGAAGATTTTAGCAGTTCCTCCATTAAAAAGAATAGACATGGAGGAAGATGAGATAGATGACATAATAATATTAACCCAAAGTGAAAGGAAGTTAAAGAATAGAAGAACACTGCGGATGAAACCCCATTTCGGCCTATCATATGCTTTCTCCAAGTCTAGTTTTAGAATCATACTACCGTTTCTCCCCGTCTTATTCTTAAAATTGTGGACAACCTCCTGAACAATAATCACATTATCTGATCCCTTACAGTCTAGTATGAAACTAAACTGAAGAGCTAATGAGTTCATTGAGCTAGGGATGAAAGCGAGTGGCCAGAATTTTCGAGGTAAATTTGTAAGTGGGCCATAAGCTCCGGGTTGGGTAGCTTAGGAATGAGGCATAAGAAAGTTTTGTTGAGATTTGGGTCCATAGCACTAGATTCAAAGACTTTGGTGACAACTCCCTAAATGGAGGAAGCTGATAAATCCCAGCCTTTTTTGAAAAAAGATTAGGTGGAGGCCATCTAGACCAGGAGCCTTCCATGGCTTAAATGAGGTGAGGACAGATTTGATTTCATCCAATTATGGGGTTTGGATAGCAAGGGATAGATATTGGGGTCCAGCTTGGGGAAAGGAAACGAAGCAGTGCGATGAAGTGTTTTGACCACAGCTTCGGAGAAGAAAAGTTTCTGGAAGTAATGGTTGAGAAGTGAACTGAGGTTAGCCTCTCCATAGACCCACTCATCCTGGTTATTCTTGAGGCCCATAATATGGTTTCTTATATGGTGGATTGGTAAAAGAATTTGGTGTTCAGATCCCCTTCAAAAACAAAATTTGTGTGGGCTTTAAAGGCCCAAAACTCTTCTTCAAGTTTGAGGATATTGTTGAGATTGGTGATAAGATCGTTTTCAAAATTGAAAAGAAAAGTTGAAAGGCCGTTATCTAAAGCTCTTTGAATACCATGGATACGGGGCATCAATTCTTTTCTTTTTGAAAAAGATTTTATCGAAATGTTCTTTATTTTAAATGGAGACTTTTTCAACAAAAGTTGTGACGCAGTCCAGATAGGGAATGGTAGGATCACTCCAACTGGCCTAAATATGGTAGGATCACTCCAACTGGCCTAAATAATAAGGAAAATTGAGGGATCTGAAAACCACATGGTTTCAAAGATAAAAGGGTGATTGGACTGACCAGAAGGGCTAGGTGATGTGTTTAACAGAATGGGGCAGTGGTCAGAATAGAGGCGGGAAGGTGGCAAATGCAAAATTCTGGATAGAGATTGTGCCAATTAGCATTATTCCAACACCTATCAATTCTTTCCTCAATGAGGTTGCCATTACTTCTTAGATTTGTTCATGTAAATTGAGGCCCCGAGAAGCCAAGATCAATCATCCCACACTGATCAACACAGTTTTTGAAAGTCTAGGCCCTGTATAAATTGATCTCTTTTCCCCCAAATTTATCCTCTAGAGAGAACTTCATTGAAGTCACCAATCATAAGCCATGGTCCATTATAGACTTCAAAAATAGTTTTCAAATTTTCCCACAAAATATTTCTTCAAGAGAAATGAGGACTAAAAAAAAAAAAAAAAAGAAGAAGAAGAAGAAGAAGAAGAAAACGAAAAAGAAAAAAAAGGAGAACTGTAAGAGGGGACCTAAATCCAAGCATGGACTTCCTGCAAAGATTCGACGAGGATGTTGCAATGGATCTCAAAGTTATTCCACAGCAACCAAATGCTGCCAGTGAAACCAACAAGTTCAGAGACATGCACAGAAGAGAATCCAAGGATGGAGATGAGGGCTTTACCTCTATCCTCTCCCAACCTAGTCTCCGTAATCACAAAAAGGTGGGGATGGTGTTCATTTAGCAGTTCACGCAGATGTCTGCGAAAATATGGGTTTGTCACGCCTCGACAATTCACAAAAGTACTTTCATTGGAGGGTTACGCTGAGGGAATTGAGGGATAACCTCCTGCTGGAGTATGCCAACTTTCTCTGTTGTCCCGACATTAGGAAAGTCCGTGCAGAGCTCCCCAAGTAATGAAAGATCAGGTAAGGGGGGTCTGGCACGAGGAGAAAGGTCTCATTCATCAGATTTTTGACAAAACTGGAGCCGTTCAGAATGAAACTGACAGTTGGGGTCAGAATTTGGTTAAGTTTGATGGTTTAGGTTGGGATGTCCGAGAGGTAGGTATATGGTGAGGTCAGAAAGTGTACCACCACAGTTGGTTGGTGAGGGAGTGGGTAAAGGGCTGGGATAAAAGTGGAGAGGCTGGTCCAAATGTTCATGATCTTTGTATCGTACCAGCCCAAGATATGCGTTGGATCGCTCTGAATTAGAGGGATTAGTTCGCCTCCTACTCGGTGAATGCTGTTCGAGGTCTCTATGAACCACTCCACTCGATTTTTGTTCTCTAGGCTGTGAACTCTAAAAGGGATGGATGGGATTGGAGAGGGTTAAATGTGGTGGGCTAGTAAAGGATTTATGGATCTCCAAAATGAAAAGCAGTTTGAAACTGTGCGAGGCATGTTTGATGGTAGCGACAGTGTTAGAGTGGGATGGAATAATAACTGTAGGAAAGGGGATGAAGAAGGATAAGAGAGGGGTAAGGAACAAGGTTTCAAAATAAGGGTAGAGCTAGCAAGACTAGGTGCTAGCTGTTGAGGTCTTGAAGAGGGGGAGTTGATGGAAGGAACGGGGGAAGGCTTTCTTTCTGAAGTCGTACAAGGGGCAGAGGGGCTGGTAGCAAGCATAGCATGGTTAAGTTTTTTTGCAGGCTGACTTTATGTAACAGCAGCAAGTGGCAAACTGGGGCTCGGCTCAAGACTTGATGCCACAACAACAGAGTTGGCAAGGATATGGAAAGGGTTGGAATCAGCAATATCAGCTTGATACGACTCCACATCAGTAGAGGTGGGGTTGAGGCTAGAAGAAGCTACTTTGGGGTTAGAGATTGCATGAGTTTGATTTACTACTTTCTGAAACCAGGAAAGTTTCCAATGGATCATGCTTTGTCGGTGCTGATTTACTGTGTCTAGGACCTACTTTCTTATTTATGAGCATTTATTTATGAGCATCTATGGACAAAATGCATCCTCTTTGGCCGATGTCAAAGATCCTAAAACTTACTGAGTTAAAGTGCTCAAGGGGACAAATGTTTTGCAATCCCCTTTCTTGTGGTCAACTCTCCTACATTCAAAGCAAATAGTTATTACACCTTCATACGAAACTTTTTGAATTAGCCCAATCATAACTCTAGACAATAATGGCTTATCTAGGTCAATCTAGACATAGAGACGTGCAAACTTTCCTTTATCACCTCTCAGAGTGAACATCTATCTTTAATAGATTGCCCAACAAAGACCCAATTCGTTGGAGGATGGCACGATTGAAAAATTCAATAGGTAAGCCCTTAAGGCGAGCCCAAACTACCGTGGTGAAACATGTAGCAGCCGAGGTTTGAAATCAAGTTCCCAACATCTAACTGTAAGGTAGTTTGGACCAATGAACCAAGGTCCTTCGTTGAGGACTTTGATAAGATTTGCTTCTTCCATCACCTTTACAAGGACAAACTGATCTCCAAGCTCAATACCTTCGATGGTTCCAACAGGTTTCCATAAGCTATTTAATCTGGAGAGTAAGAAAATCAAACCCACTTTTTGGCCTGTCAGCTTGACTATAAGAGATTCGCACCAAGGAGTTCTTAAAATAATTCGGTTAATCCTCCGATAAATCAACTCTCGGAATAGGTTCTTCATTATCATTTACCATTGCGTGCCGGTTAATGGTAATGGGTTCAAGATTGAATACCCCCAAAAGAGGGGTGGCAAGTGCATCCTTCAAGGAAGCTGGTGGGTTAGGCTTACTAGAAGTTGGGGTAGGGTTAATCTTTCTCTGGTGGCGCGCCAGTTGGTCTTCTTCCTCATCCGTTTGTTCTTGATCTTCCCCCGTTGGTTTCACCGACTGGCTTCTAGTTGATGTAGTTCGATCTCCTTCTCCGTGCGACCTCTCTGATCCACTCTTTACTCTTCGACAACTCATTTTTGAGAAGCAATGATTCAATTTTTGACTTTAACTTAGGACTTTTGAATTGCCCACTCTCAATTTGAGAGTATATGACACACCTTACGTTATATTTAACGAAAAAACTAACTGTAACACTTTAATCTAAAACCATAAAAGAGATATTTGCCTATTTGAACTATAAGGGTGTAAAATGGTCCGAGACAAAATCACAACGGATAAAGTCAATTTTGCCCAATTTTGCCCATTAATTAATTAAAAAATGTGAACCTATGTTGATCCTATAGTTCTATATCATATAATCCAGTTGCAATACCTAGGTTGAATGTTCTATCCTAATTACTAATATATTACTATAATTTCGTAAAGAATAGGTTGATATTTCATAAAAGATTGGATTATCTTAAATTAGTTATCCAATTTGAGAGTGTTTAGACTTAATAGACTCATTTTTGGACTGACCTTGGTGGTCTGCATTGTTCACATTTTAAGATTCGATAAGTAAAATATTCATATAAAAAATCAAGTTGATCGGTTATCAATTGTTATATGTTTGAATCACCTTCGTTGTAAAAAACAATGTACGACAATTATAATTTTAAGAGTAATCATTTATTTTTGTAATACAAATGTAATTCAAATATATAATTATCGATTTCGGATTATCTTATTTTTTAATATGAATATTCCATTTAATAAATAGTAAAAAGTGAACGATTCGGATTACTAAATTCAATGCTCTCTCAACTTGAAGTAGCCAAACCCTTTCATAAAAATCATATACCCTTTTTAGAGAGATTTATTTATAAAATCTCATTTAGTAGACTTATAACCCAATAAATCTATAAAGTTTTACAATATTCCAACAAGTCCCATATATTTAGACTTATATTCCAATAAGTCATTTTTCTCATATTATAATTATTATGTAAACTATTTTACCCTTACAAACTTTTATTATAATATATATATATATATTATACCATATATCTAGAAGAGAGAATATCAATTCTTAGATATATTTTATTTGTGATATATATAAAACATTGTATATAGAATATAGAAGATTATTATTACTAGTATTTTCTTTGTATCAATGTGAGAGATTCATTTAATTAAGGATCTTTCTTCACATTTAATTAAGGATCTTTCTTCACTATTATTTTGCATTAAGGTCCTGCATGGAAGCATTTTTGGAAGAGAATGTTAGTTGTAAACCGATAATAGAGATGATGATGGACTCGCAACAGAGATGATGGTAAATGGGCGATTAACAATCAGTTTTTTTGCCACAGTTACACATAAACTATAGTCACTTTGTCTATTTGTGTAGTCACCGATATTGTGCAGTTTATTCACTGGTATTATACCATCATTGATTATATACAGATTTTTAAAAAAATGTGCGTCAATATATATGAACTATTTGATGATTTTTTATATATTGTTTGATGATTTTTGTATATTGTTTATTATTATGCTTGTTATTTGAACAATTATTTTTTGTTACAATTAAGCAATCAGAATAGTCAAGTTTTTTTTTTTTTTTCCAATTTTGTTTCATGTTTTTATATTGCACTGTTTTTTTTTTAAACTAGTTATATATTAATTGTAAATTGTGAACATTCACGTCATATTTTGGTATGAGTTTTTTTTTAAAAGTTTTTTTAAAAAATTAGTTGTATGTTTGTTGTTTTTGTTAATATGGTTATTGGTTGAACAATTATTTTTGTTCCCATTGAACAATCGAAATAATCGATTTTCACTTTTTTCAATTTTGTTTTATATTTTCACATGTAGTGTAAATTTTCACATTGTTGTGAGTTTATTTTTTTTAAGACTAGTTTTATGTTAATTATAAATTGTGAATATTCACATTGTGTTTTTTTATTAGTTTTGTTTTTTAAAAAATTAGTTGTATGTTTATTCTTTATTGTGAACATTCACATTGTACTTTAGTACGTGTGTTATTTTTTCAAAAGTCAGTTGTATGTCTGTTATTTATTGTGAACATTTATATTGTATTTTGATTTTCATTCAGATTTTTTGTTACATTATTTTTTAAATTTTCACACTATAAAAAGTTGAAAGTTTATAATTTAAGATTTTCTCTGTGGAATAGAGAAGAGATTTTCTTCTTAAAATGATGGAGAAATTTTCTCATTAAAATGAGGGAGAGATTTTCTCCGTAAAATGAGAAACTATTATTATTTTTCAGAATAATGTTATATGCACTAATTGGTAGATGATGTGACATAATTTTAGAGGCTTTGAGTTTTTTGTAATTTATATAATGGATGTGGTCATAGTTTTAAAATGATAATATCATAACTATATTGGTACTGTAATTAGTATATTAATTGGTGCATATAGTACCACCGTATTTTTTATTGTGCATTAGTTTTAAAATAGAAACATATGCAAAAAATTAGAAGGGTGATTTGATCATATTACATTAAACAAGATCTAATGGAATACTATTAGAATGAGGGAGAGATTTTCTCCATAAAATGATGAACTATTATTATTTTTTAGAATAACGTTATATGCATCAATTGGTATACCAATTAGTATACCGACGGATGATGTGACACAATTTTAGAGGCTTGAGTTTTTTGTAATTTATATAATGGATGGGGTTATAGTTTTAAAATGATAATATCATAATTATATTGGTACAGTAATTAGTATACTAATTGATGCATGTAGCACCACCGTATTTTTTATTGTGCATTAGTTTCAAAATAAAAACATATGCAAAAAATTAAAAGGATGATTTGATCATATTACATTAAACAAGATCGGATAGAATACTTAAAAAAAAATGAGTTAGACATAATAAAACACTTCAAAAAAAAATTATCAAAAAATGACCCATTTACTCTTTAATTACTCATAAATTATAACTATAATAAATACGGCTTATCAAAAAAATGACCCCTTTTTTCACTCGTCAATTACTTATAAGTTATAACTAATATAAATAATGGCTCAAGGGGAACTTATGGCTCAAGGGGAACTGACACATAACTATATTAAAAATGTTTCCACATATATTAAAAATCTTGACATATAACTATGAATTCTTAAAATTTAAAAAACAAAAGAACAGAAATTCTGTTTGGTTTTGAATTTTAAAAATAGTTTTAAGTTTTTTATTTTTGAAGCTTTATTTTTTTTTTTACCGAACTTTTTTCACATTTTAGACTATTTTATTTTTTATTTTTTAGATGCACTCAATTTAAATGTATTTAGAAATTAAAATATTTGGAAAGAAATCTAACTTTTTTTTTTAATAAATACAAAAAAATATAAATTTATTTTTGTATTTTCATATTTTTCTGTATACATTTTCATATATATATATATATATATATATATATTGTATTTAGTGAATTTTAAAAAGAAATCAAAATTTTATACTTTTTAAATGTAGTTTGATTAAGTCAATTTAAAATAAAAATTTTTGATTTAAATATTAGAATATTCATTAAAAATTCAGATATATGAATTAAAGAATTCAAAACCAAACAGAATTATTGTACATATCCTTTTTTGTCCAATGGTTTTTTTTTTTTTTTATTGGATTCAAATCTAAGGAAGTGTGCGTTCAAAAAAAAAAATTAAGGAAGTGATTTTTAGAAATGGATTTATTTATGGGAATTTATTTCAGACCAATGGGGGATATGGGCAAAATTCATTGACCATCCAGGTTGAGGCCTGACAGAGAATCTAAACAGGTCTACTCCTCATTCTTCTCCAAGGTGAGTTCTTTCAAAGATTTATCTCTCTCTCTCTCTTTCTCTCTGAGTGTGTATGGAAGAGAAAGTGGTGGTAAGCAAGGGCATCACAGAAAGCACTCAGATTCCTCGTCTAAAATGGTGCAATTCTTACAACTCAGACAACATACACCTACACGAGGCAAAAGAGGCAAGTCCGATACCAGGTAAAAATAGATATATGTATGCATATGTAGATAGAGAGAGAGAGAGAGAGAGATCACTACATAGGTTGATTGGTGATTGAGTTTGCCCATCAACAACATAAACCCTAACAATAATTACTGTTTTAAAGGGCTGAAGTGTGGAAACCCACCAGTTTTAGCTTTAATAAAGACTTTGACCACCAGTTATTTATTTATTTATTTATGATCTTGTATAGATCAGATAAATAACACCCAGAAAAAAAAAAAAAAAAAAAAAAGTGAGAGAACAGAATAATCTTCAGAAAACTGCAAACTATCTGTCTGTGTGTGAGAGAGTTTTTTTTTTTTTTTTTTTTAGATCAGCAAAGAAAGACTGCAGACAGAATAAATGAGGGAACCCCCCCAAAAAAAATACCTATCAAGAAAACAGAGAGCAAAAACATCAGCAAGCAAACACCCATAATGAATTAAAAAGCCCTAGAAACAATATTGATCTAATGAATAACAAAGTTCAATATTTTACAAGTTAGCAACCTCAACACCATCTTCAAAGGTCAAAAATCCTGTGTGTGTTTTGTGCGCGTGTGGGGGGGGGGGGGGGGGGGGGCGCAAGAGAGACTTAGGAATAAGCAAGGTATTTCCTTCTCCTATGAAATCCCGCATTTACACTATGTTTGGGAATACCGAAAAGAAAATGAATAATTATTTAAGTTATAAGCAACTTTAATCACACTCTCTACTTTTCATTAGTTAAAATATAATAATCACACTCTCTACTTTTTATTAGTTAAAATATAAAAAAAATGCTCTCTTTATTTTACTTAATTACTTTAGCTATTGTGTTTTTCAACTACGCTATTTATTTTAGCTAATCATTTAAATTAACTTAATTAATTTTTAAAATATAAAAATACTAATTGTTAATATTTTACTAATATAAATTTGCAATAATAATAAATTTAACCATACAAACATACAAAACATGTAGAATGAGATGAAAAAAAAATACAAAATAAGTTATTCTGTAATTCATCAAACAGAATTGAAAGAACATATAAAATTACTACATACACACACACACATATATATATAATATAAAATATAAAAAATCTCAAATCCAAGACATAAATATATAAAAATTTAAAATATATACCTACATAATTGTTTGGAGAGTCTCTAAGGCTTTTAAATTGTAGTCACTAAAAAAATAGGATGGTAAAGTAGCTAGCCCATTGATACTCAAAATTAAACTTACATTGGCTAAAATGCCTAACAAGCCTTATTTAACTATCCCCTTGAAGATGTTCTAAGAGGGGGAAAAAAAAATATCGTGAGTTAAATTTCATAAAAGAAAAGAAATTATTTTATATTATATTACTAAAATAATCTTTTTATATTTTATCATTTTAATTTTTTTATTTTTACAAGAATAAAAATAATATTATAAAAATATAAGAATTTGTTAGTGTTTTTTTTTTTTTCTAAATCTCTCCACTTTTGAAAAAATTAAAAATGAGAGTTATAAGATAAATGTATTTCTCTCTGTCTCTATCTATTTCTCTTCATTTAAATTATCTAAATAAGTAAAAAAAATACATATTTCTTTTTTTTTCTTTTTCTTTTTTCCTTCAAATCACTCCATCCAAACATAGTGTTGGAGACATACAGTAACATGAAAGACAGCTAAAAGAGAAAGCAAATAAAAAGATTGAAAGGTATCTGCACAGAGAGAGAGAGATTAGGGAAGCTCCAGGTATCTACACACAGTGAGAGATAAGGGAAGCTCCAATAATGGCAGATTACC
The DNA here is from genome assembly GCA_030407325.1 of Camellia japonica. Taxonomy (NCBI): domain Eukaryota; kingdom Viridiplantae; phylum Streptophyta; class Magnoliopsida; order Ericales; family Theaceae; genus Camellia; species Camellia japonica. Next base: position 15,171,148 of record JAPPVO010000010.1, read on the forward strand.
AATGGATGCCATAATAAAACTGTTACATTTGTCTTTAATGATTGCTCCAAGTTTTTGGTGAGAAGTGGGAAACATGAAACACCCATTAGGGTACTGAAAGACCACTCAATAAATCAAACAATGGTACAGTCTTGTCATGTGGTTCATTTTCATTTCATTATCTAGTGCAGATGGAAGGACACTCTCTTTCTAGGGTTGAGTGTGACATAGTGCAAGCAAATATAATTGCAATCAACAGGTATGTACTATATGTGCGCTATGTTCAATGTTCATGCACCCAATTCAAAGTACTACTCCTTATCTTTTTTTTTTTTCTTTTGGGTTCAACCGTCAGAGATTGTTTAAGTCTGTTTACACGTATCTCGATTAATTTTTATTTAGATTCGATCAACGGCAGGCAGGTCATCTATGCATGCCAAGATTAAAGAATTCATGAAAAATTATTTTTTCCCAGACTAACTTCAAGAATTAAATCATGAGAAATTGTATGGAAAGTATACCCACTAACCATTCCGGACAACTCTTAGGGTCAGTCCTTGTCCCTTTCAGTTTGCGGTCTCAACCACCTCTAACTCCTTTAATGGAGGACCACACAAAAATAGTCATATCTATAGGATAATTAGAATGAGGCCAACATTATGAAAGGCTAAGGTAAGTAAAGCAACATAGTACATGACTCAACTCGAATGTTTAATGTTCATGCACCTAACAAGTAGTTGTCAATTTACACACTGAGAGGTCTAATTTTTAAAAATTATATAAAATATATCTGACATTTTGTACTATACAACATGACTGCACTTAAATTTTATCATCGGTCTCATGGGCTATTATAGTATAATGACTTGCACAACATGCACTTCTAAGAGGATAAAGGATTTTTCTCAACGGGATAGCTATCCGCATATTTATCTTAATTTTAGTGAGATTTTAACTAAATAAATATTGTGAAAAAAAAAAAAAAAAAAAGCAAAAAGAAGAAGAGAGAAGAAATTAATGTCATTGTTTAACACAGAAAATGCGAGTATTGTTCAAGTTAAGCTCGAACTTATCTAAATTTAAACAAGCCTACAATGAGATAGCCCAATGCAGACTTTCGCTCACAAGCACTATGTCCATTTGTTCCCAAAAAAAAAAAAAAAAGAAGCACTGATGTCCATTTGTATTTTGGTCTGTCAGGTGATTACTAGAGTGAAACATGAACACAAGGAATTCTATCAAGGAACAAATCTAAAAAATTAATGAGACCAATGAGAGAACATAAAAGGAATACTCAGAAGCAATAACAAGAAACAAAAATAAAATCAGAAATGAAAGGGGAAATAATTTATGAAATAGCGCGTCTTAATTGCCACACACGCAAAATTTAATAATGTGAATCCAAACATACCAAAAGAGAGTTGTTTTGAAAATAGAAACAAAGCCATGTTGAAAATATTTTAATTCCGATAAAAAATACTTACTTGGGAGTGCTGTAATTCTGCTTTTCGGCCAATGCTTTGATTTATGATTTATGACCGTCCCCTTGCCTTTGTTGCCAAATTCTTCTGCAAAAAGTTGCACAGTGTCACCTTCCATTTCTCATTTCTCTCGGACAAAGTGGTGATAGTTATTAGAAAATATTTTTGTTAGCACGTAATAGAACGAAATTGTTATTTTGTTGCTTAAGCAAAAAAAAAACACTTTATTAATAATAATCAAAGAACAATGCATATGATTATCATCAATAAAGGGTGATAAAGAGTATCACAACATAACTAAACGATCTCATCTAGGTTAGTATCAAAATATCATGGCCCAATCATATGCTAATACAACCCACAGTTGGTAAGTCACCAACCAACAAGGCAAACACACTTACAACTTAAGCATAGAAAAACCAAAATACGAATAAATGATAAACTAACAGACAAACCAGGACAGCAGCCCAAGTGCCCCCAAATAGTCTGAATGGTTGCTAGCAAAATCATTAGCCTGCTTAATGCCTATATATAAGCTACAGGTAAAGGAAAGGAGGGGTTTTCTGCAAAAGAAGAATTTATTCATATAAAAAGAATATACCCAGTGCACGAAATTTTCGCTTAAGCGGGGTTTGGAAAAGAGTTGATATAGGCAGCCTTACCCCCACACGCAGAGAGGTTGTATAGTTTATTCATGTAATTGAAAATATAATTTTACACACCCAAAACATCCCATATTACATCTACCCTTTAGTTAACTTTTTATTGCAGTTGAGGACGTTGATGGATTTACTGTTAAATTCCAAAATTTGCTCATGAATCACACTTAAATCAAACACCCTTCTTTGAATAAATGATTTAGAAAAACAGTAATTTGTGTTTTTTGATTGTTTTATTTTTATTTTCATCAGTGAAAGTCCTATTTGCAAAAACAGAATCAGAATTGTAACAGTTTAGTATGAAGCAGAAACCCAAAAACAGTATTGTAACAAAATAGAAACAATACTATTAGAATAAAAGGAAATAGAAAACAAAACTTCTAATACTAAACAGAAACACAATCACACAAAAACTGTAAAATAATAGAACCCGGAGATTGGTCAAGGCTAGTATTAAATACTATGTTTTAGGACATAATTCGTCTCTCTAGCAGTGGTGCTTACAAATTTCTTGAGCGTCTGCCTTGCAAAAGATAATGATCTAAATTACATAGATGAAACACTACAATATGCGTTTGGCGGCAAACCCAAATAATGTTGCATTCTCTTTGTAAAAAAGACTATGAATCATATGAGTGACCCGGAAACTGATGAAATGAAGAGAATAGAGGGATGGTATTTATAGCAGAGTCAATGATTGGTTTAGAACTATTTTGTCCAACAGCAAATCATGGAACAAAAAAGGTAAACAACTTAAAACAAATTTTGTCCAACAAATAAAATACTCAAATAGGGTCAAACCCGATCAGTTTTCAATAACCCAACCCAACTTGATTAGGGGACACATAAAGACTACGCATGAGACTCACCTTGATTTTGGCTCAAGATAATCACAAATCATGTATAAAAATCATTTTTTCTAACAAATTTATCGATATACTTGTATTGTACTATGCTTGTATCGTTCCCCATTACGTCAATAATTTTATTTTTGCCCGATAACAAGAAAAATTTATTGGCATTGCTGATTATCATAAATGATGCAATATTGCACTATGCTTGTATCCTTCCTCATTACATCAATAAATATTTTTTTTTACCAATAATAAAAATAAATAAATAAATAAATAAAATAAATAAAAAATTCTCAGCATTCCTGATTATCATAAATGACACAAATGTAACTCAATGCTCCTACATCAAGTTTAGTCCATTTTAAGATGTAGCTTCACAACAATGCTTTATGACAAAATTTGAAACATCCACAAAATGATAAATAGCTTAACAAGTATATGGACTCTGCATATTGTAAATAAGTAGAAGTAAAAGAAATTATCAAAATATGAAGGCCTAAGTGCATTGGTACTTTGGTGTAATTAAAAAGTATGATCTTATTAGAAGTAACAATTATGATCTTATTAGCACGTAAAATACCGATTAAACTTATACTTTATAATTACTTTTACTTATTCTCATCACTCAAAAAGACCAATTTCATAGCTAAGATCACAGGACGATAAAATTATACAAATACAATTATCAAATCAATTTGATTTTTTTTTCAGTATTGATCTATACACTGAAATTTTAAAAAATGTACCAAATTTGAAATTTAAAAAAATGTACCAAATAGATTATTGTAGTAGAATCCGTAATAGGCCTCATGAATTAGATCAAATGATTTAATACACCGGGGAAGAACTGGGTTCTTGAAGGAATATCAAATACGTGAGAGATTGAGGATCAAAGCTAGTGAAATTGAGGTTACAATAGACTAGTTTCAAAGATTCTTCTCATGGGATAATTCCTTTATGACACGACTTGGTTGGCTACAAAAAAATATTTTCAAGATTTCCGCTCACTCCCAAAATATTTAAAAACTCTATATACCATACTAGTAATTAGTAGTATAATTTTAAATTAGTATACTTTGTATCTCCAAAATTTTAGTAGTCACTACCCTCAAAATTATGAAAGTTCGCACCCCAAATTATTTACATAACACATTTTTTAAAAGAAAAATGCTTTGGACCCCCACTGGGGGTCGACCCCCAGTGAGGTGGCGTGTCTGGATTGGGCCAAAAAAAAACTGTTTAATTTTTTTTTTTTTTTTTTTGAGTTTCAACCAGTGGGGGCTCGCCACCTCACTGGGGGTGCGACCCCCACTGGGGGTCTGTATCACAGTTGTTTTTAAAAATAGTTTGTAAATCGAATTTTATCAACTATTGATCCCTTATGTTTGCTACTATGTTATTTGCTGTATTTTTTGTATGGCTTAAAATTACTTATATATATATATATATATATATATATTTTGTATTGACAGAAATAAAATTTTAAATTTCAACAATACTATTCTTGATTAAAAGTTATTTGTCTTTTTCTCCGAAGTTGGAATCCTGAATCTGTCCCACTTTGTGTGTGAGAGAGAGAGAGAGACCATGCTTTTGGACCTTCAAGTAGGCTGAGCATCCCAGAAGAAAGCTGATCAAAGGTGTTTGAAGGTTTTCAGCTAAATAGCCCATAAAAACAAAATATGTTATAATAATTTATTTAATAAGACAAATTGTCCTAATAATTATATTTAATTTTCATCAAGTTCTATTAAAATAAATTCTAATACAATCGTCGCTACAAATAATTTTTTGTGACGATTTTTTACATATTTCGCTTAAAATTGATAATTAATGACTTTTTCTTTCCATGATTTTTTAAATTATCGTTAAAATTTACAGTTAGTGACATTTTTCTATGACAAATTTTTCATACTGTCACTAAAAGTTAAAAATTAGTGATCTTTTTTTGTAACGATTTTTTTAAACTGTCGTTAAAACTTATAATTAGTGACATTTTTTGTGATAAATTTTTTAAACTGTTACTAAAAATTAACCATTAGTGACTTTTTTTAATAGTGTATGATGAAAATGTCATTAATTATCATAGGACCTATTGGACAATAAATTCACTTAGTAGGACCTACCCGTAAGTCCCCCTAATTAGGGTAAAATGTCATATTTAAATTATAATTATTTTATTTTTTTCTCTTGTAATCATCAAATTAACTATAAAAAGAGCCCATTATCTTTTCAAATACAACTTTTTTAAATTATGTTAAAATAGTTAAAAAGTCAACTAAAATAGTTGACTTCTCAAACAAACTCAGAAGTTGTCCATACATAGAATTTTTTTAGGGAAATTACATATCAATGGGAAGACAAAAATATTTACAAAAAAGTGATAAACATTATAAATATTAATAATTAAAATTATAAGTTTTTTCATTTTTTAATAAATATTTTCTATCTTCACAACTAATGTATAATTCCCCCATTCTTCTAACTTACAAGGCAGAAGAAACTGATAAAAGAAGCTGAATTTATAGCGCCATCATGCATATCCTTTACCATTTTTGACCATGTATTTTGAGTTACAATACCATAGATTTGAAGTTGTGATCCAATCATATTGAGTTACTATACTTTAAACAATTTAAGGAGTCAAACTTGTTGAATTAGGATGTCATAACGAAGATTATATCATGTTTTTTTTTTTTTTTTTGATCAGCAAAAGAACTTTATTGATATAAAGCACAAAACAAGCATACAATATATCAACAAAGTGGGAGAGTGCACTAAGCATCATAGCTAACCTTAACGAATCCAACTAGGTTGGCACCGTAAAGGAAGCACAAATAATAGGTTGGGCTTGTGCTAGAAGATTATATCATGTTGTAAACAAATAATACTTCATTCGCCAAGAAGAGCACCTCAAAAACAGAAAAAATTAAAAAATTAAAAAATTAAATGTATAAGCCACATTATAAAGGCAACGTTGCCTTACTAATAAATTTTTATATGTTGCAAAGTAATTTCTAAAGTTCAGTATAATTTTGTAGTTAAATTTTTTGTCACAAAATTTTACAAGTCATATTTAAATATAATAATTTAAACTATTATACTAAAGTTTAACTATAATATTATAATAAATTTTAGGAATCACTTCATAGTATATGAAAACTTATTGGTGATGTGACTTTCCCTTGATGATGTAGCTTGTCCACATAATAATATTTTCAATAGATTCTTTAAATAAGACATGTTAATTATCGTCATCATATTTTAATTACTTCAACGTGTTGGTTATTATAATAGTTATTTTAACAAAAAAAAATTTAATACTAGATATATTTGAAGAGTCTTGCGATACTCTTTAAACAGTTTGTGCTTATAGATAGCTAAAATAAAGAGTAAGCTGAAGTATCTAGATTAAAAATTAAATATTTATATATATACTATTTTTATATTTTAACTAATTAAAAAAAAATGTGATTGGAGGTGCTCTAAGTTGGGATCTTCCTTCTGGAATGCTCTTCCCGGTAGATGAATTATTATCCTTGATAGAATTAAATGTATTTTTTTAAATTAAATTAAGGAATGCTATAATAATTTATACATACTTAAAAAAATAAAAACCCTCAGCCATTTTGGGACCCACTAAAAATTTCCTAACCAACACTTCTATAATCAATCATCGTGATCTGAATGTTAACCTTATCTTCAGATTGATGTGATTAGTTTTGAGAAAATACAAAATCAGTTTTATAAATATTAATAATTAAAATTTTATTTTTTTATTAATTTATAATTTTTTTTTTAAACTCGCACTGATATGTATTTTCTCCACTATTTTTCAGTCATTCGTTGATATTCAAATATCAGCTCTCACATGGTGGGAAAATTATATTTTGCACTCAAATAAAATTATGCCGTGTTTTAATTCAGAGTTTACTGATTGATAAAAAAAAATTATTGGTGTTTAATTATTGGTGTTTTAATTTAAAGTATACTGATTGATAAAAAAAAATTATTGGTGTTTAATTATTGGTGTTTTAATTTAAAGTATACTGATTGATAAAAAAAAAATTATTGGTTAAAATCTATCATTTTTGTCTTTTTTAAGAGATAACAAGTTAGGAAGACCACTTTAATAAAAAAATTATTCTAAAAAATTCATGCTAAAAAAATAACAAATAAAATATAATTGATTCGAATATGTGAATAGTAGGTGTAATAATTTTAAGGGTAATTATAAAATACAAAAAAATGGGCCTTATAACAAAATAAATATTAATTTTAATTTTATCAATTTTAAATCTTAATCTTTTGAGTTGTTTTTATCTAAATTATATGTCTATTTTTGTTAGGTAAAATTGATGAAAAAATGATATATTAATTATTAAACTCAATGTAAATATACATAAAATGACTAATGATTAAAATATTTTATTTTTTTTTTTGTCAGTTTTACTTAATAAAAATAGATAAATGATTTAAAATTAAAAACAAATCAAAAATTAAAGATTTAAATTGATAAAATAAAAAATTTAGAATTTATTTTATTACAATGAACAAACATTGAGAATTTTTTTTTTTTTTTTTGTGGTAATTATGCCTAATTTTAAAAAATGATAATTCTCCTTATTATACACAATCAAATAAAAGGTGTGTGAATAAAAGGGGGATGTCAAAAAAACAAAAACATATTAACTATTCATTAACTGAATTTGTTTATGTTTAACTCGAATGAGTATGTTCTTAGGAAAAGGCAGGAGACTCTTTTTGAGGAGAGACTAATCGGAACGAATTCGGATTAAATATATTCGGTGGATGTAATGGTATTAAAAAAAATTACAAAAAAGTCATAAAGATTATAAATATTAATAATTATAATTATAATTTTTGTTATTAATGTATAATAATTTTTAAACATGATAATTTTCCCTAATAAATCAAACCCACCCAAATGTCCTGATTTCTATTGCAGCGTGGGCAGATTTCTACCATCTATTTGCCCTTGTTTGTGCATCACATCAGCTTCAATCAATCGAGATTTGCAGCTAGTGGACAAAACGATGGTTTTGTCTCTTCAGACTAATATATAACATTTTATAGAAACGAAATTATATAATTACTGTAAAAAATTTACAAATAATACTAAGAATATGAATTCAGTGGTATACGGTTATGATTTCTCATTTGAATGAGAAAAAATTTAACATCCCTTGTCAGGTGATGTGAAGAAAGAGATGATTATAATTTTTCATTTAAATGAGAAAAAAAAAATAATAATTATGATTTCTCATCATTATATTTAGATAAATAAAAGAGGAGAACGTATTTTTTGTTTGTAGTTTCGTTTGGGACATGGATTGACCAATTGAATTTTTAGCTATTTTAGCATACAGCTAAAAAGGCTTGTTGGGGACGGACTTTTTAACTTTTTTGACTTTTGTGAGGAAAAAAAAAAAAGAAATGATTATGATTTAAATGTTTTATCTTTTTGTGATTAAAATAGCCAAAAAAATCTCTCAAACCCACCTGCTAAACGAAGGTTGTATAGGGTAAAGGCCCCGTTTGGTGTAACTGTTAAAACAAATTATAAATTATGACTTTAATCAGAAACTGTTAATTTATTTGGTGTAGCTGTTGGATTATAGATTTAAGTTGCTGAGTAGTGATTTTTAAACAAGCTGTGAAGTAATTTTTTCAATTAACTTTTATTTTTTGTTATTCACTACTTGTCTACATTTCTCATAAATAATAATAATAATAATAATAATAATATAATAATTTATAGTCTATTTGAATCTTTCTATTTTTAAAAAAATTAAAAAAAAAATCTAAGAGTATAACCGTAAATTAACATGTCTACAGCAGAAGCTGATAATCAGAAGTAAGGGGTGAGCAGCTTCTCAGAATTAACTTTTTTGAGTTAAAATAAGTTATTAGAATTAGAAGTTGTTTGAAATAAATTTAACCAAATAATCTAAAATAACTTTTCGAAAGTTAGAAACTATAAGTTGGCTCGAAAAATCTCAAACAAACACCCCAAAATAAGAGAAAAGAAAAGAAAGTGTTCATTTTACCAAAATAAGCTTTCATATTAATACGTTATATTTTTTCATAAGGATAATTTTAGTATTTTAAAAAACTTTCGTTAAACCCAATTTCTTTTTCACCAAATCTTACCACTTTTTGTGAAAAGCAAAACATAGGTTTAATAAAAATCATTTTCTCACTATCTCTCATTATTTCTCACCATTTTTCACCTAATTAACCATCTAAACAAATAAAGGGATTTCATATTCTCACCATATCTTTTCTTAAAGAGAGTGTAATTAAATCTTGAACTTATATTTTAACCAAATAAAATTATCGACTTTCAAAATCCCCCCTATCCCCTTTTTTTCCACTCGTATCCCTTGTTCAACATTAAACATAGTTTCGCCTAACAATCTAGTAGTCACACTTTAGAATTTAAGGAAAGGGGAGGTCAAAAGTTCAAATTGATAAACTATTGGTGAATCCTTTTAGAAATGTTTTGGAAAAATGGTTAAAAATTAGTTTTTTAGTTTTTTTTAAATCTTTTTTTGAAAAAAAATACATAAAAAATATAAGAAATAATATGACCCAAAATAAATTAAAAATTGAGAAGTAACTTTTAACACTATCTTTATAAATAAATAAAAAATCCATTGTTCAACATCCCCCTTATCTCTTTTTCTACTCATTACATTTCTCTATCTACCGCTCCACTTCCTTCCTTCATTAAAAAGGTGGAGGGAGGTGGACAATAGCGAGTAGCTGTGGAGATTGGGGTCGCCATGGAAAGGGAACTGGGAGAGTGGAAGTGGTTGTTTCATTGTAGTTAAATGCCTGGTAGAATTGAGATGAATACTTATAATTTTTGATAAAGGGTGGATATAATTTGATGCGGTTAAAATCCATAAAAATTGAGTTAGATATCAAATTTTAAAAGTGAATTAGAGATTGTTATGTGTTACATTTTTTCTCTATAATAATGATATAGCACTCTAATTTTGAATTTTTAAAGAAAATTCTAATGATATAATAAGAATAAATGAAAAAGAATAAAAATATAAATACACACATCATATCACATGTAAATTTTATTCTTTATTACATTACCAGAGTTTTTTTTTAAATTTTAAAATTAAAACTCTCAAATATAGAACTCTCTTTATTTATGTGTTATTTTTTTTAATAGAGTTCAAAGTATAGACAACCCATAAGTAGAGTTGAGTACGTTACCTTTAAATTCAGTGAGCAGTTTATGGAACTTCGTCGAAGTGGGCCCCAAGATGAAAATAAACATCCTGAAAATGATTATGGAGCGTTTTAGCAAGTTAGTAAAAAATCAATTTTTAATTTTTTTTGACTTTTTTTTTTAAATTATAAAATTATTTTATTTTTTTTACAAAAAAAAAGAAGCTAAAAAGCTTATTTTTTTATTAACTTTTCAAAACTTCACAATATCAGTTCATTACTCTTTTAGTGGAACACTAGAATATGATTTATGATTTAAATAATTTAGGCCCGTTTCACGTATGGGTTAGGGCTAAATTAATCAACAAAAATTAATTAATTTAATTAATTATTTTATTTTTTCATAATCATTAAACTATTAAATTAATTTTAAAAAAGTCAAAAATTATTTCAAACAAAATTTTTTTAGTCATGCTAAAATATCTAAAAAATAAAAAAAATTAAATCAAAAAAATTTATACCAAACGGGGCCTATCCCAATTGTTTGGAATGCAAGTTTTAGCTAATAAAGACAAAACATGTTATTTTAACTTATAAAATAAAATATTACATTCCAAATTATAATTATTTTATTTTTTCTCTTACAACCATAGGGGTTATTTGGAGTGTCCTAAATAAGTGTACTTTTTATCTTTTTAGACTAAAAAATTGAGGTTGAAAATATTGATGTTTTGGTTAACTTTTTGACTTTTTATGAAAAAATGTGTAATAAAAAAATGTAAAAATTGATTTGTAGGGAAAAATTCGAATTGGGAATTGTGCAGCCGTAATTGTTGACTTTTGGTTAATAGTGTTAATTTTTTAACTTTTTGAGTAACTTTTTGACTTTTTGACTTTTTTACAAGTTCCCAAACTTGACCAATCAATTGCTAAAAACTTGTTTGGAAAATTGACTGTTTTGCTTTTTAGCTATTTTGTGTTTGAAAAGTTGGTTAACTTTTTTTTTAAGGTAATATGATGATTGTGAAAAAAAAAAAGTGAAATGATTATAATTTAGATGGAATATTTTGTCTTATTGATTATTTTAATTTATTTTGTTTTTATTAACTATTTTAGCCTCCAATCCGAAATAGGGCCCAAAAAAAAAACCAACATCATCCCAAACATAATTTTTTTAAGTTAAAATAACCAAATAACTAAAAATCAAATTTAAAAAAATCATCACAAACAAAAGCTGCATCTTTTAGCTTGACCATTTTGAAATCTTTAACTATGTAACATGCAATCTGTGATTGTAGTTCCAAAACAGGTACATCTATTTTATATGTTAGGGATTCTCTGTCTGTCTCTTTCACTTTGTTTCAAGAGAAAATTACAAGACAGGTGTACTTTTTAGAAAAATAATTATATATTTATATAAAACTTTATAATTTTAAATACTAAGTTTGTAAAATTTATCATGAATTTGTAATAATTTTTTAAAAATTTCATTGATTTGTTATTTTCCCTTGTTTTAAAATATGACGAATTATATTAACGGTCCTGTAATTTGGTAGGTAGAACTAATTTTTAAAAATTTCAAAAATAAATTTTGACATTTGCTTTTAGAATAAATATTAAGAGTTTTAATTTTAGAGTTCGAGGGGAACCCACGTGTGACGTGATGTGCGTCTGTTCTTGTTTTTTTATTTTTTTCTTGTCACATCATTAGAGTTTCAAAATTAGAATTCTCTATCATTGTTGTAAATAATAATACGTAATTTCATTAAGATTATAATGAATTAGTTATTTAATACACTTATGACTTTAAATTTTATAATGATTTTAGAAGTATGTTAAAAATTAACTTTTTCATTTTTTTTTTTAAAAAAAAAAACATAAAGAGGTGATATAACCTTAAAAAATCATAAAGTCAAAAAAAATTACTTTTAACTTTATATTGTTTGGTAAATAACAAAAGTTTGAATTTTTTTATTTTTTATTTTTTTTTTATGAGCTAGGTTTTTGAATTTTTTATTTTTTAACTTACTTTCAAGAATGAATTAATTGGTTATTTGGATTATTTGATGTGCAGTAATGTCAAAACTTGTTTGGTACAAAAGTGTTTTACGTACTAGGAAAATCTGTGGTGTATTCTTTCAAGTGTGTATATATCTTGTTATGTATCTATGGTGTATCCTTTCAAAAGTGTGTACATATATATTGTTATGTATTTTTATGGTATATATTATATATTTTTATTACATATTTTGTGATTAAAAAATCTTTATACCTCAAAATGCATAACATTATGAAAAAAATCCGTAGCATTATTATAAAATATGTAATTTTATTTTTTATTAACAAATTATCATAATACTAAAAAAATATATAATATTTATTAAAAAAATACGTAATAAGGAGCGTATAGTATATATATTTTATAGGATATATGAATACCAGGTTAGATCATCTCTAATGGTTCATCAAATAGAACATCAAGTTTAAAAACTTACTTTTTACTATTCCAGCAATTCATCAAATTTAAGATTTTTCAAATCTTTTATCAAACCAAGGATGTATATGTCTTTCATGAAATCATTGTTCATTGTCATTCAATTTTCACCATCGGATGTCTCTCCCGAATGATCACTTCAAGGTAAAAATTTATAAAAAAATTTACACTGGCCGGTCAATCGGTGGTTTGACGAGACTCCGTTGGATCACTTGATATCAAGGAAGCTTCTATTCAGATTTGGTCCCAAAAAAAAAAAAAAATGATCAGTTGGAGATGTCCTTAAAAATTATTTTTTAACTTTTAACCTATTTTAAGTCACATTACCTCTCTATTTTTTTATACGTTTACTCAAAAAAAGTAAAAAAAAAAAATCAAAAATTAATTTTTAACTTACTTTTCAAAACAACCCATACTATAGCATATGAATAAAGATTGAGAATTCTAATGTTAGAGCTTTAAAAATAATTCTAATGATATGATAAGGAATGGAGTCCATATATAATATGATGTAATGCGTGTTTATATATATATATATATATATATATATTTTTTTTTCTTATCAAATAATTACAACTCTCTTTAAAATTTTAAAATTATAACTCTCCATTATCATCCCCTGTTTTATCTTAACGATAATGTTAGTGTCACGTCACTTGTTTCATTATTGTCACATCACTTGTTTGATCATGCTCATATGTGAAATTCAAAATTACTTCGATAATCTAATTTTATTTATTTATTTATTTTGTTGAATATCGACGATTACACTTTACTATTTAATTTTTATAGAAGACTTAAAAGCTTAAATAGAAATAGAAACATTAATACTATATATATTTTAGAAAATAATGGTATTACATATATCAATTAATATATTAACTAATGTACTAATCCTAATTATGACATTATTATTGACTTTCACTTATTATACAAATTATAAATATCAAAAACATTTTTAATTATGCCACATCATTAATTGGTACATTAGTTAATACACTAATTAGTACATATATCATTATTCTTTAAAAAATTACAAATAAATAGCCTTTGAATTGGGACAATTAATTACAAAAAGATGAGAGGTTGGCCGGTAGCTGAAGAGGGTAGTTGAAGGAAGAGAAAGAGGGAAGAATGAGGAGGGAGAGCTTGAGAGGCAAATTGTTAAAACAATCATGTTATTACTTTCTTCTTCTTTTTTTTTGTTTTTCTACATTCCATATGTATTGCAATTAAAATTGATTCTCCTTTTTGTTTCTAGTTTCTATTTATATTTAATTTTCTTTATATTTAGTGTAATAGTAAAAATTGGGCAGAAGGAAATATTTGAATATATTAGTCAAAAATCACTCTGTTTAAATAATAGGAGAATTTTTTTAAAGGTCTATAAAGTAAATGACATATAATATAATATTTTTATAATAATGGGGATCCTTCAACATTTTTATAAAAAAAATTCGACAAAATTTTCTTTTGTCTCAACAGAGAGAAATTTCAATTTTCACAAAATATGATTATAAAGAAATTTCATCGAAAGATCTTAATTAATAAAAAATTAAAACAAAAAACATATTAGACCTCTCCTATTACTCAAAGTTGGAGAGACATTTCACTAATTTTTCCTAAATAATTTTATATCACAATTACACATGGCTTTAATTTTAATTTATTTTTCTTTGGTTTGTATCTTTTATCACCGTCTGTAAGAGAATATCAATCCTTTGTATCGTATGCTTCACAGGGTTTGAAAAACAAAAAGTACTTTTTATTGATTTTTTCAAATTTTTGTTTTTGACATTTTTAATAATTTTTATTGAATTTATTTCATTTTAATAGAAATTTTAGTGCCTTTAAATATTGAAAACCCTAAAAAAATTTAAAAAGATTGGCAAAATATTTTTAAAAAATTAACTAAATACCCAAAAGAAAAGAGGTTAAAACCAAATGTCAAAAAGAATTACAAAAGACCTTAGTTTAACGCTGGTAACGAACTAAACGTGATTTTTTATTTTTATTTTTTCACATAAAACCCAGGATTTTTAAATTGATATCTATCTTAATCATGCATCCATCAATACTAATTTGTCTATTAGAGAAAAGAATAAAAATTGATTGACAACTCTAATTTTAGATCTCTAAAGAGAGATTTATTGATGTGATAAAAAATAAGACCCACATGTAATGTGATGTATGTGTCTATGTTTTTGTTTTTGTTTTTTTTCCTTTGCTTCTTGTCACATCATTAGAGTTCCAAAATTAGAATTCTTTATCACTGTTATTATTTTTATCAAACTGGTTTATATTTTATCAAATTAACTACTTTGCCCTTAAAATGAAAATTTTTAGATATGTCTACAAATTTTTATACTTTAAAATTCTAACATGATTCAATGATTTCTCCTATTTCAAAACCAGTAAAATTATTTACCAAAAAAAATTTGCCCATATCTTATCTAAAAAATTGATATGTGGTGGTGCGTGTTGCAAGATCCAAATTTGCAATTAATCTCAACCATAACTATAAGATTGGTTTTCTCGATAAATTTTCTGAACGTTTAGTATTGTTATTTCAAAATATTCTACAATTATTTGAGAACATAAATATTTGATAATAGAGGAGGAATAGTTCTTCTATACGTGTACATAATCAAATACAATAGACTCAAAAATTGTTGTTTGGATTGTCCTAAATAAGTGCACTTTTTGTCTTTTTGGACTAAAAAATTGAGGAAAAAAATATGGATATTTGGGTTAACTTTTTGACTTTTCATGAAAAAATATGTAATAAAAAATTGTAAAAATTGGTTTGTAGAGGTAAATTAGGATTGGGAGTTGTGCAGCCATAATTGTTGACTTTTGGTGAATAGTGTTAACTTTTTAACTTTTTGAGAAATTTTTCGACTTTTTAGCTTTTTTTACACACCCCAAACTTGGCCTTAGTATTTATCTTATGTGAATGAGGGCTATGTTTGGTATAAAGTTTTTGGGGGTAAAATAGTCAAAATATATATATATATATTATATAAAATTAATAAGACAAAATATCACATCTAAACCATAATCATCTCATTTTTTCTCTAATACAAATAAAAAATGAAAAAACTAAAAAATCTATCTCAAACAAAACTTTTTAGCCCCAAACTAAAATAACCAAAAAATTAAATGCCAACCCACATCCCAAACGAAGGTTGAATTGTGTCTAGTTAGACTCTAGGAAAAGTTTCAGATCAGTGCAAGTCTCAAAAAATAATTACAAATAAATGATAAATTTTATAAATATTAATAATTAAAATTAAAATCATTAATTTTTCCATAAATTGATAATAATTTTATAAAATTACCATTAGATTTTATGCACTTACAAATTTTTGAATGCTCTTCTAGATGCATAACATCCAATCAGATGTAAGGTCTTAGGTCTCGTTTAGAAATTAGTCACTTTAGTTGCATCTTAACGAAAAAATGTATAATAAAATAAAGAATTTTTAACTAACAATCTATCATCCCAAACAAGGCCTTAGTAAGACCCACCTCGGTCATATGAACAAATTATGTTCAGTTTTGTGATCAGATTTTATGCACTTAAAAAAAAATTTAGATCCTTAACCATATTTATATATACATATGTATGAATGCAACATTTATTTTCAATGAAATGATGTTGGTAAATGAGAATTTTATTTGTTGGGATGAGTGGTTTTAGAAGTTTGTTTAGATATAACTAAACAAACATAAAGTTCCAAGACGTATAAGTAAATGCAGAGAGAGGATTAACAATAGTGCAAATGAGATCAATTTATTTATTTTGGTGGGTTCTGAAGATTTTATTCAGAAAAAACAAAAACAATACACAAAACATAAAAGTTTCAAGATATAAAAACAACCCAAAGGGAGAGAGAGAGAGAGAGAGAATGGAAAATGTTCCAAAGTAGGGTTTAGACAAACCTGGATTGCAACTTTCTTTTCCTTGCACGCATTTTCCTGGAACCTTTTTCCACCAAAAGAAAATTTTGGAACACACCCAAGAAAGAGCAACAATGACAGCATAGTTAAAAGAGAGAGAAGGCTAAAAGGTCGATATACCATATACAGTATATAGATATATTTGTGTATATATATATAGTACTGAGCTAGCATAGCAAAAGTTGAAATAAGTTGTAAATTGTGATAAGTAAAGTGAGAGGCCTCAAAGGTCAATAGACTAGCAGAAAGCAAGAAATCCGGAAAAGAAAGATCACAAAAATTAAATACAACCTATTCCTATTCCTATTACCACTTTTGCGTACACATGCACGCCACTATAATTTTTTATTTTTTATTTTTTTTTTCCTTCAGTTATGAAATTATTAGTATAATCGTATTAAATTAAAAAAAGTAAGATAAATTAAATTTATTTACCTCACACTATGATGATCAATATCATCACATTACTACTGTCACTCCAACCTCAACCACCACACCACTATCACTATCATCATTATTGCTGCCACCACTCCACCAACACGCTACCACCTCCACCTTCATTCCACAGCCATCACCACCAAACATAAAAAAAAATATTTTATTTCGAAATTTTTTTTTTTAAAAAAACTCTATAAAAAATAATTTTTATTAAAAAAAATTTTCTACCCAAATAAACATAGCGTTAGTATCTTTAAGACTCTTTGTCAAATAAATTTTTGTACTATCTCTAAACCATCCACAAACCTTTATATAATTGACTCTTGTATCTTTAAGACTTTTTGTCAAATAAATTTTTGTACTATCTTAGCATGTTTGTTTTGAGGGATAAGGGGGTGGGATTGGACTATTAATCCCACCGGACTAATAGTCTATTGTTTGTTTGAAAAATTTTACTCCGGATTAATAGTCCCCCCAGACTATTAGTCCCACAAATATGGGACTATCCTATCCCATGGGGGGTGTGGGATAGAAACCATGGGATTGGTATCCCATGGGATTATTTTGTGAAATGTCCATTTTACCCTCCATGCTATTACTTAGTAAACAATTAGAAAATGGTAAAATAGTCTTTTGAACGTTTATAAATTATTTTTTTTAGTGTTGTTAATTTAAAACTATATATTAAATAAAAAATTTTAATTATAAATTAAATTTAATTAAAATAATAAATTATAAATTATGGCCTTATAAATTAAATTTTTTTAGTGTTGTTGAAAATTTAATTTATATATTAAATAAAATTATTTTTTATTGTCGTTATTTAAAATTATATATTAAATAAAAATATAAATTATAAATTATAAATTTAATTTAATTGAAAATAATAAATTAAAAATTGTGGCCTTATAAATTAAATTTTTTTAGTGTTGTTAAATTATAAATTATAGATTATAAGGGTAAAATAGTCTTTTGAACATTTATCCTTATCCAGTCCGTCTAACCAAACATTAGATTTACTAAAAATAGTCCAATCTAGACATCTAATCCCATGACTAAATAAACATAGAATACAAATCCAATTCAAGCAAATAGTCTCGGGACAATATATCCCGAAACTAACAGTCCGATGAATTACAATCCCCTCTTATCCAGTTCGCCCAAACAAACACACCCTCTGTAAACTATCCACAATACCTTTATATAATTGACTCTTGTATCTTTAAGACTCTGTCAAATAAATTTTTGTGCTATCTCTAAACTATCCACAATACCTTTATATAATTGACTCTTGTAATTGACTTGTCCACTGAAATTCATAAAATTCATATTCAAATCAAAATTTATATTTTATAAATTTAACAATCACCCATGGGGTGTACTCGTGTGTTATATATATACTAGAAGGAAGACATACATAATGTGTATTTAAAGACAGGGAGATGATTGGGAGCTCGAGGGGGGTGCCCCCGAAACCCCCGAATTCCCACTTTAAGTAAAAAAAAAAAAAAAAAAAAAAAGAAAACAAAAAAAAAAAAGAAAACAGTTTCCAAAAAAGGAAATTAGGGGGATTAGGGGAAGAAAATTAGGGGGATTTTTCATTTTCCTTAAAG
Source organism: Camellia japonica (assembly GCA_030407325.1). Taxonomy (NCBI): domain Eukaryota; kingdom Viridiplantae; phylum Streptophyta; class Magnoliopsida; order Ericales; family Theaceae; genus Camellia; species Camellia japonica. Next base: position 15,189,841 of record JAPPVO010000010.1, read on the forward strand.
ACACCAAATTCATCATTTTCTTTGTATGTAGCATAAATAAATATATCTTCTATCTATATTATTATATATGTGAAAGTTTTTAGTAGTGTTAATGTCTTATATTTTTAATTTTTTTTTCAAAATAGCCCTATAATCGGTGTTTATATAAAAATTATATTAAGAGAATGATGATACTCAAAACCAAGATATGAATTTGATAAAAAAATATATATATATGCTTACCACTTAAAGAGAGGGATGAAACTAGGAGAAAATTATAAGAGGACATGGCTCTTCTCTTTTTGTGAAAAATTCTATTTATCATGAACACTTTTAAAATATGATATCTTATTTTATAAATAAAATATCTCGTGTTCTCTTTTTATTTTCTATTTTCTACCAAACCTATTAGAGATTATTTCTATAATATTTGAATTTTTTTTTTTTTTGTGTGTGTGTATATAGTTTATATATTATATTATACATAACATGTATTTTTATATATATGATAAAAAAATTTATTTACCTTTTTTCCCTCCGATAATGAAATTTTAATTATGTCCCTACATCATTCTTATAATATATATTTTTTGAATTACATAAACAGTTAGGAGTTGTTTGGGGTGTCCTAAATAAGTGTACTTTTTGTCTTTTTGGACTAAAAAATTGAGGAAAAAAATATAGATGTTTGGGTTAACTTTTTGACTTTTTATGAAAAATGTGTATTAAAAAATTGTATAAATTAGTGTATATATAGTTTATATATTATATTATACATAACATGTATGTTTATATATATGATAAAAAAAATTATTTACCTTTTTTCCCTCCGATAATGAAATTTTAATTATGTCCCTACATTATTCTTATAATATATATATTTTTTGAATTACATAAACAGTTAGGGGTTGTTTGGGGTGTCTTAAATAAATGCACTTTTTGTCTTTTTGGACTAAAAAATTGAGGAAAAAAATATAAATTTTTGGGTTAACTTTTTGACTTTTTTATGAAAAAATATATATTAAAAAATTGTATAAATTAGTGTGTAGGAGAAAATTAGGATTGAGAATTGTACAGCCGTAACTTTTGACTTTTGATAAATAATAATAACTTTTTAACTTTTTGAATAATTTTTTAACTTTTTAACTTTTTGACAACTTATCAAACTTGACCTTAGTATATAAATGTGTGTGTGTGTGTGTGTGTGTGTGTGTGTGTGTGTAGAGGAGAGTGATTCATGATAGTTTTAGTAACAGTGTTGATAGTAACTGTTGACATATTGATAGGGCTAAGGTTCGTGGGTTTGAAATTGATGGTTACATAGATAAGCGTGCGTGTCACAATTTGTGTGATCTTCCTTGCGGACCGGTTCATGTACGGCTAAGGTTTATGAGGCTTTGGCAGTTGGCATATCATGTAGGGGTGCCCTAAAATTGGAGAAATTGTGGATTTTTTTCTTCAAATAATAAAAATAGCGTTATATATTAGTAATTAAATTACAATATAAATTAATGTCTTTTACAAAGTCAAACCTAACACTTCACCTTATAGGAACTTAGGCGCCCTCTTTATAATTAATTGGGCCAGAGTCCGAGTCGGAGAAACAATGGATTAGGTTCCATCAATTAAGTGATTGATTTTATATTTAAAGGACATTTTGATAAAAGTATTAAAATTATGTGTATTAATATTTATTATGTCATAAAGTGTTGCAATAAAAATATTACGGTAGTATTACATATACCAATTAGTGTATTAATTAGTGTATCAACCCTAGTTATGATATTATTATTGACCTCATTCATTAATTACATTACAAATATCAAAAACATCTTAAATTATGTCACATCACTAATTGGTATAATAGTTGGTACAATAATTTGTGCATATAACATTATTAAAAATATTAAGGTGTATGTTAAGAAAAGATACTCCCACTTTAATGTATTTTACAAGAATAATAATAATAGTAAGTGTCACAAATAGCAATTTCCTCCTGTTTTCTATAGGTGACATAGCAATTCAAGTGATTGATCAAGCCATAAAAATTTGAGAATAAGATTTAATATTTTGATCTATGTAAGGCTTTATTTTGGCTTTAAATAAGTCATGTGGGCCGGACACTGAATTATCAAAAAAGAAAAAAGATTTAAGATTTTGAGTTCAAGTCATCTCAAAAGATCACTGAAAATTTACTTGATTGTTAATTTCAAAATTTTGAAATTAGTCGAGATGCGCACTAATTAGTCTGAATACTCAGTTATACGGGGGGAAAAAAATGTGACGCAGCTCCATCCATTTGCTTGTTTTTCTCTCTTCTTTCACTTTATTTACTTTGTTAAATGACTCTTTACCATTAGCATCTAAATTAACATCTTACACTAACGTGGTCACTAACAACTTTAATGAAGTATAAGAAATATAATTTTGTTTGCAACTAACACCTGACTCTAACAGATGCATTAACCAACTACTTTTGATTTTCTAATAAGAGGGAACAGATAATTATTTTATCTAACACATGAGAAAAAATTAGTAAATCCTTTACAATTAGGACATAACACCTAAAATATAGGTCTAATATATTACAAAATTTCTCGATAAGTTCCTAGAATTTTTTTCGCCAATGTGCTAGTTTTAAGTGCAGTTTTTCTAAGGAGTCTGAATTCGGGTACATTCATTTTCGACAAATTATTCAAATCATGTTAGAAAATAAGTTTGCATTTAATTTATCCTTCTTAGATCCTATTTAATGGAGACTAAAAATGGTGGTTTTTTCTTAGTTAATAATAATAATAAAATAGATTCATTGGGTAACCAAAAAAAATACCAAAAAAAAACTAGGGATATCCTAGTTTTGAAGGCGAAAGGTTCGAAGGATCCCTCATTTCCCGTCGAACACAATCTTCTGGAATTATTGATGTGATCTCTCCACCTACTACTCTTCTTTCATTTGTTAGGACCATCCCTCCATAATTTCATGGATACTGTTTTTTATTTGTAGGTTCTATCAATTTTATTATATAAATTTACATAATTTATTTTAGGAAAAGTTATAAAAAGAATTTAGTGTTTGAGTCTTATGATAAAATAAATTTTAAATTTTAAATTTTTTAATTGATATTTTGATTTGCTTTTAATTTAAATTATTTTCTATTTTTGTTAGGAGAATTGCAAAAAAAATGATATCCACTCAATATAATTACAATGTCATGAAAGTACAAGCAATTCATACATTAGATTGTGCAATTCAGAATAACTCTTGGTAGCTCAAATTGAGCTTGCCCAAATGGCCTGAATTTGTGCTTACTGGACAACCATCCAGACAATTAGTGAAATATTTGTCTATCGTGGTTGTCACATTGTCGACCGTGACTGTTAACCTTCTTGCCGGATGACCAGCCGGTCAATTGGCAAGCCAAAATTCAAGCCATTCGAGGCAAGATGAAATTCAAGCTACAAATCATGGTTCTTAAATCTTGTACTTCCATCTCTTTGCAATTATTTTGAATTTATATCATTTTATTGCAACTGCCCCATTTTTGTTAAGTAAATTAGAAGAAAAGAATTTGATATTTTAGTCATTAAACTCAAAGAAAAATAGTATTTTAGACAGTTTTGGTACACCCACATTGAGTATAATAACTAAAATATCAATTTCTTAGTCAATTTTACTTAATAAAAATAGGTAAATTATTTAAATTGAAAATAAATCAAAATATTAGTATTTAAATTAATAAAATTAAAATTTATTTTGTCATAAGACTCAGGCCTTGTTTCTTTATGAGTAATGTTAGAGATCATGAAAAAAATATCATGAAAATGATCATGAAAGATTTTTCACCTTTGGATTACATATACAATAAAACACCATACGTTAATCAAATAATGAAAAAATTTCATGATACATTTCATGAGATGTTTTTCATTTGCTTTTAGAGTTAAAGGATGAGATTGGACTACTAGTTAGGTGGGATTCAAAAAATTATATTTGTTTTGGAAAGTAGCCATAAGATTAAGAGTCTTATGAAATTATGAAACCCTTTTCCAAGAAGAGGACTAGCAATCTCATTTAGTGATATTTAATCCTATGAAATTAAAGGTAGAAATAGTACTTTGACCCTCAATTTACAAAAACAACAAAGGCATATTTTATATAAGGGTTGGATTTCTCTCAGGTTGGGATCTTAACATAACAGAACTTAAGGAGCTCAAAGGGCCCAATATGGGTCTCATTTCGATAATCCGAATAATTCATTTTTAGGGCTCACGATGTATATTACCCATGAAAAAAATTAGAGCAATCCGATAATTGTAACATTTTTATTTTATCGCATTTGTCTCTAAAATAGGGCCCAATATGGGTCTCATTTCGATAATCCGAATAATTCATTTTTAGGGCTCACGATGTATATTACCCATGAAAAAAATTAGAGCAATCCGATAATTGTAACATTTTTATTTTATCGCATTTGTCTCTAAAAAAATAGATGGTCTATTTTAAATATATATATGTCGTTTACTATTTTAGAGACAAATGCAACAAAATAAAAAGTTACGATTGTTAGATCGAACTAATTTTTTTAATGGATAATATATATTGTGGGTCTTACAAAATGAACAGTTCAAATTACCGAAATGAGACCCGTCTTGGGCCCTACGGACCTCTCAAGTTCTGTCATGTTGAGATCCCAACATGAGAGAAACTCAACCCTTTATATAATAAGGACTTTTACGTAATTTTATAAATTTAATCCCAATCAACTAATATCACTATGAGGCCTGCTATTAGTATCTATCTAATTTCTTTAGACCTTCCATTTCTTAAAACCCCCACCCTAAACTAATGAGATTTCTTTGAACACCCTACTTAATACCAATTTTGTCCTTATTCATAATATCATTACACCAAAGTGCACACCCACATAATTTTGCAAACCCTTTCATGTTGAAGAACGATGAATCAACTATCTCTTTCTCCTTCTCTCAGTGAACAACGGTCCCTCTATTTCTCCTTCTACTGTTAGTTGAAAATCTTTTAATCAAAAATCTCGTCGGAAATCTCTTTAACGATTTCTTTCTCCTTCTCTCAGGTAACCTCTAACTCCCCATCACATTTTATTTTTTTGGTTTATTTCGAAATAAAACCCTCGATACATGGAGTTTTAGAGGGACAAACCCTCAGAAAAGCACAATATGGAGGAAATCCTATAAAATGGAACCGTTCGGCATATCAATGCCGAACAAAATATTACTGTTTAGAACCCACCTACCAAACTAAATGTTTTTGTTCAGTACTATATTACCGAACAAAACCGTAATAATCGGCAAACCAGTATCGAACAAGCTCAAACAAAACAGTAACCATCGAAAACAATCAAGAATCGTTAATGCAAGATAGATAACCTACTAATGCAATGCCAACCTCATCAGAGTTGTTGTAATCACCATTTTTACAAAAACGATGAAGAAGAATAAGTTTAGGATTTAGGATAGTGTTTGCACCACATTTTATTTTTTTGTAAATTATTGCCTGATTGATTATGGCCAAGTCGATTATGGTCTATCGATTAAGACCATAGACTATTTTTAAAAATAACCTTGACCAATTTGTTTTTATTATTATTTTCTCTGTCGGCAAGCATTCTTACGTGATGTGATGGATGTGTTAAGGACGTGGCATGATGACATGTTAAATGAAGAGCCAGAAAGTTAGTAATTGCAACCATTTGAAAGTTAGTTGCTGAGATCAAGGAGCCAAGATCAAATCAAGCACCAAATCTATAAAATGATTCCTATCAAATATGGGATATGGTTGAGTAAAGCAAAGATCAAGGAAGATTGTGGATTCTATGAAGATAGGATATGGTTGAGTGGAACAAAGATCAAGGAAGATCATGGATTGATAGCTACAACATGAGGTAGCCAAGCAAGTATAAAAGGAGGACTTGAAGAATGAAAAAGCACATCTCAATCATTAAAAACACTTGCAAATAGTTCATCTAGGAGTAGGTTAACTTAGCATTTTTAGGAGTAGATTAAATAAGTAGCTATTCCAACTCCCCACTTCTCTTCTTTCTGTCGATTGCTATATTTTTCGTTTCTTTGTTCTTGTTTAGGTTTATGTAACTAATAGCAAGTGACAAATTAATTGAATAAATATATATTGTTTAATTTATGTTTCAATTCTTCTTTACTTAATTACCTCCAAGGAAGTCCTTAATATATTTAAGACATAGAACTCAACCACAAAGTCTAGTCTTTTTTGTGTTTATTAAAATTTGTTTAAGTTTGTCGATCAATCACTGTCGATTGGGCCTAAACTGAATTTTTTCTAACATAAATTGGCACACCTAGTGGGACCATTCTAACTTGGAGTGATGATGGTGAAGAAGCAGACTTATCCTTATGGAATCATGCCTTCAACAGATATGTTTACATTTTGTGAACCCATGGATGCAAACTACCAATGGAGTGGTATTATTCCCATGGAATACCTCATATTCTAAAAATTGTCAGTGTTATGGTGGTAGTTCTACTGCTTATTGCCAACATAATGACTTGACAAATGATGTGAAAAGAATGATTTGTCATTGTGATGATGAAACCTATTGGTGCGGGAGTGAAATCTTGGCCCTAAAAAAAGAAATTAATTCTCTTTGTAGTCAAAGATTTCAAATAATTTTGTCATCTCGATATTATTTTACACAAAGAGATTTAAATTACTATGATGAAAAAATTCATCGACTTGAAGGCCAAATTTTCCTAATTTATGAAGAAATTCTATATTGGAAGCAAAAATTAGAAGGCATAATGGCCAATGAAAAATTAAGATATGAAAATAATGTGGCTCATAAGGTTAATACGTATAGTTTTGAAGAGCCAATCTGCAATAACCCGACCCTCGTATGTGATTTTGGTATGATTTCAGTCCCTAACTTTTGTGCTTTTAGTGCCCATTGTGAAATTTCATGTAAACTTAAGTTTAATTAAGTGAACTCTATGTTTAGGAATGCATATCCGTTTAGTAAGGAAAAAATCTGTCATAATTGGAATGTTTGACTCAGAAATTGAGAGCCTTAGAGGCTTGATAATCCAAAATTGATTATACAATTGGGATCAGCATAATTCTTAAGTAATAATGAGCATTTCTGTGAAATTTCAATTTGGGATGATTAAACGATTACTTTTTGTCCTATTCACCTCACCTCTTATAGATATATGTGTGTGTTCTTTGGCCATTTGATCAAAAAGTTCCTAACTCAAAATAGCTCCTGAGAGAAGAGTGAGGGAGAGAAAGGTTGAAGGGTAATGGGAGAAGATCATCAAGAAGGTTGGGAAATTGAGAAACTTAAGCACAAGGTATGTAGATGTTTATCTTAATTAACTCCTACAACTCTCATTTTTCTTAAATAGTGGGAGATATCCTCATAATCATGACATTCAAGGGTTGGAATTGTGGTTCTAGGTGTGTGTAGGAAGTTAATGTGAGTGTTTTGACTTAACTTGAAATAGCTATGAGAAGTTACATCCTATTCTTCAATTGAGTTGCTTGAATTCAATTATGTGGCATGGCCTTGTGTATATAAGTTTATGTGTGTGTAAAGTTAGAAATCTCATGGAATTGAGTGTGTATATGAGCTTTGGATTAATGGTCTAACTTATATTAGGATTGATATGTGTTGTAGTTCATGTTTACATGATTTTGGAACCAAAGTCTATCAATGTATAAGCTTCTTTTGGGCTTTATAAAAACCTATCAAAGTGGGATTGTTGATGGAATTTCGAATAACAAAATGTAGCAAATCGCCGCACGTGCGGGGGTCATTGCCGCACGTGCGGGAGTCATGGCCGTACGTGCGGAAAAATGGTGAGTTTTGGGTGTTTGAACACTGCTAGAAAAGCACGTACGGAGCATCACTGCCGCACGTGCGGGACCTTTTGCCGCACGTGCGGGGCTCACAGCCACGCATGCGGCCCAAGCTGGAAAACACGAGTTGCTCCGTTTTACGTGTTGAATCCTCTAATGTTGTCGAAACCTACAACTGATGTTGATTTGATGTTCGTTAATTCAGTCGAAGTAAAACGAGTCAAGAATTGATTTAACAAGAAAAATGAGAATTAATTTGAATCTTTGTGTATGTGTAGGACACGCTTCAGGAGGAACTAGTGCCCCGCCGCAACACAGTGAGTAATAGTATTATCGATGTACCTTAATCACGTTACATGTATGCTACTTGAGAAACGGTGTGAAATTATGAAATTGAGAAACAGTGTGAACTTATGGAAACATCGAAAGAACTTGTGAAATATGAATCTATGAGGCCGAGGGCCAACTTGTGAAATATGAATCTATAAGGCCGAGGGCCAACTTGTGAAATTATGAATCCAAAAGGCCAAGGGCCAATTTGTGAAGTTATGAATCTCACTTATGAATCTATGAGGCCAAGGGCTAATTTGTGAATGTGTGAACACATCAGGCCAATGGCCAATCTGTGAAGTTGTGAACCGACAAAGTCGTTCTGCAAATTTGTAAAGAATCAAACTAACTACATAATTTCTGCATTACTTACGCTTTTATATGTGTTACAATTTTAATTGATTATTGAAGCATTCAAGTACTATTGTTCACTGAGCCTGGCTCACTCCATGTTATGTCTGTTTCTGTTTCTGTAGGTAACCAACCTGGAGGTCGGTCCTAGTCCTGTCACCATCGCACTTTTGTTAGCCTAAGCATAACCAGGCACTTGGTCGAAGCCGTATATTTTTGTGGTGTTTTGCTAGACGATGGCTTGCATTCTAGTTATTTACTTAGGATAAAATGTACATGATGTTTTTTGTTATACGCCCAACCTTAGGGCTGGATATGTAGGTGCATATGTATATAACTAGCTCAAATCTGTATTTCCTTAGCTCCCTTCGTCTTATGCAGTGTCTGTGATCCTGGCATGGTAATAGAAGCTCAATGGATGTCATACTTTCTTATATATTATCATAGAAATCAATGTTTCCATTCAGGCCCCTATGTTATATATCAGGTTAAGTGTCCATTTCTGCATAAGTCATGCCCAAACTTCTAGGGGCGGGTTTAGGGCTTGACACAATCATTCATAAAGAGCCAAGGTATGTGGCTCAAAGGGTTAGCACACCAAGTCATAAAGATAATATGACTTTGGAAAATTTTTATAGGCCATTAATGGTTAAAATTTTTTAAAAAAATCCCTTCTTTCAAAAAATATTGAGATGATACAAGTTCACTTGGGGTGCATGATGTTTTGCCAAAAGTGGCAAAAAATGACAAGTCATTAACGATTAAAAAAGAAGAACAACCTCTTCTCTCAAAAAATGTTAAAAATTCATCACAAAATAATGGTGAAGATTCACTTGGGGGGCATAATTTTAAGCCAAACACGGCTGGAAATTATGAACGCGGGCATGATTTTAAGCCAAATATGGCTGAAAATTATGAACAATCCACATTTGTTGAATTTGAATTTTTGACATTGTTAAATTTGTCAAAAGTTTTGATTTTCTAAAACCATTTGATATTATGGTTTCTGTTACCCAACGACCACCATGGGTTTGTGGTTCACATCAAAAGTTTGTTTTGATGAACTGGTTAACAAAAACAATATCTTATGTAAGTTTGATGGGGGGGGGGAATGGCTATATAATAGCCAATACTTGGTCAAACCAATACTGGCCAACGGCTAATTGGTTATACGTTGCATGAGGGCCAATTTAATGGCTAATTGTTTAGTGTCGACACATACCAATTTAATAGTCGATGGCCAATTGGTCATACTTTGTATCGACAAAGAGCCAATTAATTACACATTATATTTTTCTATCGATTGTGACCTATTAGTTATGGCCAAGTTTGATTATGGTCTGTTGATTGAAATCATAAACTATTTTCAAATAATAATTTTGACCACATTTGTTTTTATTTCTGTCAACAGACATGCTAACATGGTTTGAAAAACAATAATGGTTGAAAAACGCTATATGTAGTGAATTCTCTTTAGCCAAAATATGGTTAAAAGAGACTTGTTTTGTTTTAAAAATAAGGGATATGGCTCTTTGTTATGTCACTCGACAGAGCCAAAGATGGAGTTTTCCCAAATCGACAGTGATAGATTACTATAGGTATAATATAACTTTTCAAGAAGTCAAATTATTTGTACTATAAAATATTTTCTGTCGATTGTGGTAAAACGTCCTATAAATTATTTAATTGTATTTCATTCTTCAATCCATTTAAATATGGGGCATTGTTTGCACCACATTTTATTTTTCTGTCGATTATGGTCTAATTGATTATAGCCAAGTTCGATTATGATCTGCCGATTAAGACCATAGACTATTTTTAAAAATAACTTTGGCCATATTTGTTTTTATTATTATTATCTCTGTCGACAAGCATGCTAACGTGGCATGATAGATGTATTAAGGATGTGGCATGATGACATATTAAATGGAGAGTCAGAAAGTTAACAATTGCGGCAATTTGAAAGTTAGTTGTTGAGATCAAAGAGTCAAGATTAAATCAAGCACCAAATCTGTAAAATGGTTCATATCAAATATGGGATATGATTGAGAGGAGCAAAAATCAAAGAAGATCATGGATTCTATGAAGATAGGATATGGTTAAGTGGAGCAAAGATCAAGGAAGATCATGGATTGATGGTGACAACATGAGGTGGCCAAGCAAATATAAAATGTGGAGTTGAAGAATGAAAAAGCACATCTCAATCATCAAAAACACTCGCAAAGAGTTTATCTAGGAGTAGGTTAACTTAGCCTTTTTAGAAGTAGGTTAATCAAGTAGCTATTCCAACCGCCCACTTTTCTTGTTTCTGTCGATTGTTGTATTTTTTTGTTCTTGTTTAGGTTTATGTAACTGATAGCAAGTGACAAATTAATTGAATAAATACATATTCTTTTTTGTTTCAATCCTTCCTTACTTAATTACCTCCAAAGAAGTCCTTAATCTGTTTAAGGCATAGAACTCAACTACAAAGTCTGATCTTTTTTGTGTTTATTAAAATTTGTTTAAATCTATCGATTAATCACTATCGATTGGGTCTAAACTGAATTTTTGCTAACAGATAGTGATAAAGAGGAATAAGTTTAGGGTTTAGATTGGCAAGGAATACATTTAGGTGGGGATGGAGGTGGAAGTGGGTGTATAATATTGTGGAGTATCATTCTAATTGTCTTCATTTAGTGGGTGGATATTCCATTAAAGGTTGTCCTTTAATATAATTTTATTTCAGGGTATAATTGTAATAAAAAATAAATAAAAATGAGAGAGTCCAAAGAAATTAGGTCAGTGCTAGTAGCAGCCCTCTATTACTATATATTGCACAAACAAACACAATTTATCTTACATTTCCAACATAATACCATCACATTAAAATAATCTCCTTACTCAATCTCACTGTACTAATAATTTTCTCACTAGAACAAACGGGGCCTCAAGTCTTAAGATTTTTTATAATTACACTGACTTCCTTTTTAATAAGGTTAAAGTAATCGAAACTAATACAAATTATGTAAAGACACAAAAATAAATATGCAAAATATATATTTAATATAAAAGATATGACAACATTATTTTCTATCCATATAACTAACAAGACCAATGAAAATATGACTAAATATTATGTAAATTAAAACTTCAACAAAACTCTCTAGAGATATTTGGTCAAAAGTCCCTCATTTGGTCCCCTTTAAAGTGAGAAGGACAATCCAAACTTTTTTAATTTGTAAGCCTCCTGGAGAAAAAGCGCATCTTTTATCTAGTACAAATAAATTTGTTTTCATTTTTTTATGAGCGAATTACACTACTAGTCCCTATAGTTTAGGACTTGTATCATTTTGATCCCTGACTTTTTAATTATGACATATTTGAATTTGAATTTTGAATCGTGTTTCAAATAAGGACAATTGAAGATACTACTACTCAAGTTCAAGGGCAAAGTCGTCAATTTGATAAAATATAAATTAATTTGACAAAAATAAATGTCAAAAAAATATTTTTGAACTTTTAAAAATTATTTCTACACACCAAAAATAAAATTATGTAAAATTGATAAATCTTTTACAAATTTATTTATTTTTATACGTAAATAATTTTTATTATATGTTTAGATGATGATCATGTAATGGGTGGTTGCTAAGCTTTTAATGTGCAATCGATATATTTAATATATGAAATGTTTTTAGTTTTGAATTTTTTGATTTAATGGATTGGTTTAATAATGATATCAAAGTTGTTGCCATATTTGACTTTTAAAAAAATCGAAACTAATTTAATGAAAATAAAAACAACCACCCATTACATGATTATCCAAATATATAATAAAAATTAATTTGGTAATAAATAAATAAATGAAATGTGTACAATATTTACCAATTTTACATAATTTTATCATTGGTGGATAGAAACAATTTAAAAATATTTTAAATATTTTTTTGACGTTTATTTTTGTCAAATTAGTTTATATTTTATCAATTGATGACTTTGCCCTTGAAATTGAGTAATGGTATATTCAATTGTCCTTATTTGGAAAAAGATTCAAAATTCAAGGTCAAATATGTCAAAATTAAAAAGTTAGGGACCAAAATAACACAAGCCCTAAATTATGGGTAATTCTATTTACACACTATTACTTATCTTAGTGTACACCATTTATTCAGTTCACAACATACACAAATTAAAATTTTTAATTTTGTCTCAATACACACCAATAATTTTCAGATAATACTAAACTGCCCTCATCTTCTCCAACAAATCCTAACCCTAACAATTTTTACTCCCATAACAATTTAAGCCTGGCATGTCATATTACATTAGATGTATAATCATCAAAGTACAGATTGAATAAAAAAAAAGGCATTTCCAAAGTAAAATACAAAAAATAAAACAAAATAAATTTCAGCTTAAATGTAAAATCTGATGTGTAGAAGTAAAGGCACTAGCAATAATAGAATGGAATGTAATTCTATCAAGCCAAGTAAAAACTAATACTACTATATATCATCATTAATTTCTGCAGCATTCAAAAATAATCCATGGGAGCATTCCATAAAAAAGTTCACTAAAAATATAAACGCGAAGTCTGGAGAGAAAAAAAACGACGCATAACTAGCAAAAAGTTCAAAATTTCTTTGTAAAAGTTGACTAGAATTCATCAAGCAATTTAAAAGTCTGCACAGCATTCATCAAATATGTTGTGTTGCTTCCATAAATTGTAAGACAAAAGGCATCTTTGGATAATGCTGGAATAACAACCTGAAAAAGAAAAAAAAAATGTGAAAATGTAGTTATACCGGTGTATGCTTTCTAAATATATTTGTCTAACATATGCAGAACACATGGATAAGTCCAATTTAATCCAGATGATGATCGGAAGGGAGGGAGGTGGCTGTCGGTGGTCAGCAATGGCAAAGGTTAGGGTTGAGTTGGGAGAGAGGGAAGAGTGTGTTGATAATTTGATTGAAGGATAGAAATATAATAAAAAAAATTAGAGAAAAGATGTGCACTGAGTTAATCAAGTGTATGGAAATAGAATTTCTCCTAAATTATAAAGACCTTTAGTGTAATTTGCCCTTTTTTTATAAACAATCTTACCCTTAGGTGCCGTTTGGTAACACTTACGTTTTCAGTTTTCTGTTTATATTTACAAAAATTTAAAAAACTCAAATAAAAACTTGTTTGGTAAAATTTTTGATTTATAAATCAGTGGTCTCAGTTTATAAATTTGGCCAAAAAAATGAAAACACAAAAAAATGTGTTTTCATTTTGAGTTTTGAGTTTTTTTTTTTTTTTACCACCAACACTAGCCAACCTGCCACCATTTTCCAGTTTTCCGCCGCCACCACCCATGCCACCACCATACCACCACCACTCACCACCACCTGCCACCCACCACCTGCCACCAACATTGCCAAACTAATACCACACCCATACCCACCTGATAACCATACCATGCACCACCTGCCACCTATGCCACCATCACTTCTGTTATCCACCATGAACACTTGGTACCACCATTACCACCCACTCGCTACCGTAATAATTCGCCATTACTTACTACCACATGTTTTTCACCACCCGCCACCTTTTTCCACCACCCACCTACCACTACCGCACCACCACCACCACCACCCACTCACTACCCCCACAACCACCAGCACCCACCGTCACCACTTTTTCACCACCGTCTTTCGCCGCCACTTGCCATTTCTCACTCTTTTTTATATTTTTAAAATTTTTTAAACATTTTGTCAATTACCAAACGCGTTTGTAGTTTATATTTTTTTAAAAATAAATAAAAAATAAACAAAAACCAGTTTATAAAATTTTTGTAAACATAAACTGAAAACGTAAACGTTACCAAACACACACTTAGTAACTACTTTTATATTTAAAATTTTGAAATGATATAACTTTTGATCTGTATATTGATTTTTAATAAAAATTAATAGTTTTAGAATCATCTCATTAATATCTATTAAATAAAATCTATGTTGGTTATGAAATTCTTTAAATAAATTGTAATAAAATTCTTTAAAAAAAAGTTGTAATTTTTTTTACTATTGAAACTAACATCAACAGTACAATTTTATTTTAATTCACTGTAAAATTTTACTATTTACATCAATTATGACAGTAAAGTTTTTAAAAAAAAATATTTCATAGTTAACCTGGATATTATTTGATAGATTTTGATGAAAAAAATTTTAAAATACTAATTTTATTAAAAATCGACATCTAAATAAAAAAATTATATCATTTTGAAGTTTAAAATATTAAATTAGTTACTAAAAATATTTTCTTAATAATAGTGTGTGCTGAACTTCTCAAAGAAAACTTTTTATTATTATCCTTAATCCATTAAAGTTTTATTATGAAAGGTTCTGATTAGGGCTGAAAACAAATTGAGCCGAGCTTTAGTACATTTAGATTTGTTTATTAAGATTTTAACGAGTTCGAACTCAAGCCTTAACAAGTCAAAAAAAATTATAAATTCATATTTGTGTATGAAATTAAAGTTACAGTTGAAATTTTGATTATAAAATTTTATTATATATATATATATATACATACTAAAACAAAGTCAACATTTTACCAAAATAATAATATCTATTATCACTATTATATAAATATATTACCTATAGTTAGCTATTACTTACAGTTACATTTTTTAAATATATAAATAACAAAATTATCTTATTTTTATACATATTCTTATATTATTTAATATATAAATAATAAATGTCAAACGAGTCGACTAACAAACCGAATTTACAAGCTGAGTTTTAGTATATTTAGACTAATTTATTAAAATTTTAATGAGTTCGAGCTCAAATGCAAAACAAAATGTAACGAACCGAGTTTAAACAAACTTTTATTGAGTCAAACTTGAATCTGTTCATGAACAGCTCTATTTATTTGTAACCTTAGTTTTGACCAAATCTCCTATATAATTATGCTAAACTTGTAAATCTTACTGTCTTGTTTCTGAATCTTAGGAAAAGTCAATATAATCTACCCACATTAAAATTGATAACAACATATCTAAAATCAACTAAAATGTGAAATAATAAAATGGATCAACCATAATGCCAATTGACAGATTGACTTGCTAAAAAAACTTAATACAAAAAAACTCAAAAAATATAAAAATCAGTTTTATATAATATAAAAATAAATAAAAAAATGTCACAATCAAAATTTTGGGATATTTATCAATCAATCCCATCTCACAAACAAGTACTTCAATTAGTCCCAAGTTTTTTCTATTGATCTGTTAAGTCCTATTAGTAAAGAGTTTTTTCTGTGTAGTCCAATTTTTTATTTTGGTAGTGTTTTGGTGGATAACTTTACCCTTTTATTAATGTGACAGGTATTAATGTGATACTCTAACGATGTGACACTCCAAAAAAAATTAAAAACTCCTTAGTATACTTTTTCTAAATGTGACAACATAACGGATATGATGTGACACTCTAAAACTTTTACTCTAAAAAAAATAAAGGTTGTGTTTAGTGTGGAATCTGTTTGGTGTGGAGTTCTAATCATGACTCCACACCCATATATTGAGTATGGTGTTTGGTTATAACTTTCAAAAATTAATTTCATACCACTTTTGAAAACTGGTTTCAGGCAGCATTTGAATTTTGAAATTTGGCCTATCCGGTCGTCCTCCCAGACGTCCGGCAAGTTGACTGGAACAGTGCATTTCTTTTTTTTGACAATAGGCACCTGTTACTTTTTATATATTAAATAAAAAAATATGTTCCAAATTTTTTTAAATTTTTTATGAGTTTTAAATAGAATTTTAGATTGTGTGTTTAGTTGTAAATTGTAAATTTTTGAGTCAAATATTATATTTCATATCAATTATTCCAAATTCAATTCAAAACTCATAATCAAACCAATTTTCCACACTCAAATTATAATTTCAAAACTCACAAACTCAAAATATAATTCTATTCTCAAATCATAATTCTAAAACTCTGCTAAACGCAATACTTTTCCCTAACGTGACAATGTGGCCAGCATGATGTGACCCTTTAAAAAAAATAAAATCTCCTTAGTTAGTATACTTTTCTCAAACGTGACAATGTGACGAATATGATGTGACACTTTAAAAAATTAAAAATTCTTTAATGTATTTTTCCCAAACATGACATTTGATTCTCCAACGTGGTAGGAATGATGTAACACTCTAAAAAAATTAAAAACTTTTTAATACATTTTTTCTAAATGTAACACTCTAACGTGACGAGTATGATTTGACATCAAAAAATTCTTTAATGTGCTTTTTCCAAATATGACACTCCAATATGGTAAACAAATAAATCATTACACATCCAAAAGAACTAAATAGATCACAATAAAAAATATAAAACTATATATAAAACTATATAAATTACAAATTCAAAATATAAGAGTATCAATCTCCCAAAATTCACCTTCAATATTCTCTTCATATGTTACATGTCATTTCACCCACAAAGCAAGAAAACTCTATTTCGCACTTTTTGCACCACCCACTAAATAACCCCAAATTTGAAAAGTGCACTTTCAAAATTAAAAACAAAGATAAATTAAACAATAGACAACAAGAAACAATATCACCTTTGGATTGATAATATTAGCCATCAATACAAGCAGTTTCTCACACTACCGCCTACTTCTACACACATGCCCAAAAATATGAACATATACAACTCATTAGAAATTTCAATTCCAATAAGACGTCAAAATTACATTCATTACGATTTGTTGAGCGTTCGGTTTTTAATTTTAATTCGAAATTTGTGAGAAGAACTAGCTTCCGATGCGTCAGCTCGGCTATCCATCATCTTTGTCACTAAATTCGATCCACCACCGGTGTCGCCCGCATTCAATTGCACAATTTGTTCCTTACCTTGAATCTCCACCGATGATGATTTAGCCTCTTGACTCACCATTGCTGTTAACCTAGTTTCAAATTCAACTTTCTTTGCTTCCTCACCAAACATTACCAATTTTGTTTGGGGTATACCTTTCGTATTTTGCAAATCTACCAAAGAAGATGCCTTTGCCATCTCTTTTTTCTTCTGCTTCTTCTCCTTCTTCAACCGTTTCTGTTCTAAATACTCTGGATCGTCTCGGCGACCTTTGCGGCCGTCCCGTTTCCGTTTCTTCTCCTTGTCTTTCTTCTTTGCTCTCTCCTTCCCATGCGAATGAGTGTCCAATGAAACACTATCAACACCGTGTCTTGTGACAGAAAGGGTTTGAAGACTAACATATTTTTGCGTTTTAGTCGTCCCTCCGTTATCCTTTGCGATGCTCGGTGAAGATCGATCATCAGTTTGAGGGAGCGTGGAAACTTTGCTAGAGTCCGCAGTGCACTGGAGTTCCTTTCCGAGTTCATCACCGCTCGCAAGTTTGGCACTGCCAATGCTGGCAGTCATCCGGGAACCAGGATCATGACATGAGTTGACTTCTTCAAGATTTTGATTGCTTACGCTCACAGCCTCAACAAAATTTCTTTGGGGTGCATCCACAGAAATAGAACTGCTCGGCCCATGATCAGCATCATTATGCCCGCCTTGAGATTTTTCAACCGTTGCATTATCAACATCTTCAGCTCTACTTGATGCCACAGATTGTTTGACCCGAATCTTGACCACTGGTTTCCTCCGCTCATGACTGTTTGAAACAGTGTCAGCTTCCTTGGAAGCTTCCGGAATAACTAAACCGTCATGTGAGAAGTTAGGAGTATGCACGAGAGGATCTGCAGTAGGCTCTAGATGTGATGGGTTAAGAATGCCCACAGTGGGCTCAGGTTGTGATAGGTTAAGAATGTCCACATTGGGCTCAGGTTGTGTTAGGTTAATAATGTCCACAGTGGGCTCAGGTTGTGATAGGTTAGACATGTCTGCAGTAGGGTCTGGACATGGGAAGTTAGGGATGTCCATAGCATGGTACGTATTTGGTGATGGGTTAGAGATGTCCACAGTAGGCTCCATGCGTAATATATTAGGGGCATCCATGGGAGGCTCCACAGGCTTTGATTGCTTAACAAGAGCTGCAAAAATATTTTTCAGTTCACTGCAAGTCTCTGCATGGCCCATTCGCATAGTTTCATCTCTTGGGACTCCGTAAAGTGTCGGGGGCCTGAAAAAATATCAGAGTTCAAGTTTAGGAACATTGATGCAGAAGTAAAACACTGGCATCTACAACCACCATCGATTAAACAACACTTCAATTTACCTTACTGACCCCGGTTTTGGAGAAGTAAGACAATATCAACGAACGATTATATATATAACTATATATGTCTACACATTTCATCTGAATGTTAAAATCTAGGCCTTCAATACTCTTCAGAATAAATTCATTTACAGATGTTTAAAGAAAACAAATATTGTTAAAATACACAATTTCTTCTTTCACTACGTCAAATGTGTTACATTGGAGTTATATAATGTAAAACTATAGACAATGTAGTCTTAAATTGTGGGTTTCACCTAAGCATTTAGAATGCTCTTTCCAATTTTTTTGGAATTATAAAATAAACCTTAGGACGACTCAAATGATGATAAAAAGAGCAATTATGGACCAATATGGTGAATCAACACCTACATCCAAATATAATAAGTTATTTCACTAGCTACAATCAACCATGACCAAAGAAACATTATCATAAAGTTATGAATTATCAAATCACTGAAATACCTCAATAAAAATGTTGAGTTGTAGATATTTTAGTATTTTGAGGGTAATGATAGTTTGATTACCTTCCTGAAAGGACTTGTAAAATGCAAAACAAATAGTGTCGAAGATTAACATTGTTGAATGCCATAGGACTTTCAAGCAGACGGAGTAAAGACACAAGAGTTTCACTCTTTATATCGTCATCAGAATCAGATCCACTTCTTATCTGACATAGACGTGTAACATGGTGACCCAACTTCGCCTGCCCTGTAATCGAGAACCAAAATTTTGGCAAGAATAGAATAAAGCAACTCATTGGCAAGGGGCAATTGAACCAGGGGAAAGAAGATTCATCTAATTAAAGAGAGTAGAGTAATACCTCTCAAGGATGGCTCTTCTTCTAAGTATTTAATGAACAACATTAATGCCACATTAATGCCTTTACAGTGGAACTCAAGATCAAGGAGAGCTTCACTTGCTTCAATTCTGACTTGCCACATTGTCTTTAAATCCCGAAATGGTTTGATTAGTTCAATCACACGATCCTGAACCAGAAACAGAGGTAAGAAGTAAAAAACCATTTTGCAAGTATTGTGAGAGGAATGGGAAAATACTTACAAGAGGGATGAATTCAGAAAGCTTCAGTGCGACTTGAGTTAATGTTCGGATGCAGCTGATCATCAAGATACCATTGTAGCTTGGCATAAGCCTGGTACATGCCATTCCATATACATGCAATCAATTACAGGTATAAGTTGATATAATTCATTCTATCCATTACTCAGAGAGTGAATACACCTGTCAAATTGCAAAAGCCGATCGATGCGCTTGAGAAGAGACGATAAAAAGGGAATACTCTGCAACAGGATTTAAGAGCACCAAAAAAAGTTAGATGTGAGCTTCCACAAACAAATTGACATTCAGATCGTTAGTATTATTCACTACACTGGTCATAGTAATAGGTTATTAGCAGGTCAAATACACAAAAAGCTCCCCAAAAAAGATAGAAGTGAGCTGCCACAAATAAATTGCAAGTTTTAGACTTGTAGAGCTTTAAAAATTGAAAAAACCTAATGACGAAGAATTAACAGATGTAAATCACATTATTTTGATTTTTAATCATCGGTTCCTAAATCATTTTTCTTCAAACGTTCAAGTTTTGTGTCTAAGGGATGGAAAGTAGCTTGCCTATGCTTCTCAAGTGTGTCTTGTTTAAAAATCCCGCTCTCAAGGCCTGCTTGTCGGGTGTTGGCGTCCAATATGGTCACTATCAAGAGAAGTATTTATTAGTGCTTGAGGGTAGTTTAGTCTTTTTCTTATTATTAGAGGATTATTGATTGTTAAGCACCTTTTTTTTTGCATTATTTTTTGGGTTAATGACATATTAACATAGTGATGAGAATTTTCCTTTATCCTCATTGAGTCATTGTAATTTCAATCTTTGTAAACATGGCATTAAAGCAATGAGAGATATCTGTGTCCACATCTTATTTGCAATCACATCGAACAACTGTGAAACACTAGTTGTTACTGAAAACTTTAGCATCATAGTTTAACTGCCAATTGATGAATATTTAAAAGTGAATAGTATTTGTGAATTTAACGAATTAATTCAAATTTATAGGAAAAATTTGACAATTAAAGTGATGACTGACCAAGAAAAGACAAAAGGCTTTGTTAAATTTCATGGGTGGAAGCCAACAGTAATAAAGATAACAAAAATCTGACACTGCAAAGATTTTTTCAAGAAGCATCAGCAGAAGCAAAAGCTACAAATTATCAAGTAGCTAGAGGGATGCTGTTCAAAATCAGTGAAAAGAATAGATCACAGACCTGTTGCCCAAATTTAAGTTCTCCAATGGACTGCACTAACGCAGCAAGCCAGAACACGTCAGAATAGGGATTCCCATTGTTATCATTATACTGTACGACAGTGAAAGTAAAATTAAAAATGGAAGGCGAGAAAGGAAGAAAACTTGAACATAATAAGTACACAAAATGAGCACAATTCTACAAACAATTTTTTTTCCCTTTTTACTTTCCCCTAAAAAGAGAACCAGATAAATAGCTAGTTTATTTATTTATATATAAGTGCAACATGAAGTAAAGTAAGGAATTGACAACTTCTAGAGTAGGAAAGGAATACGACCAAAAGATAGAACTTTTTTAGTAAGAAAGCAAGTATTAAAAGTAGGCATTATATGCATGCATTTGTGGAGCTTTATCTTCCCAATCTTGCAATTTAAGTAGAAACATTTAGATAATAATAATATACATGATTTTCTTATATAATATACATAAAGGAGATACAAAAATTTTAATATGTTACTGCATCTGTGTCCTTTTAAAGGATTTGTCGTGGTAGCATGTCCGTAGCTCTCATGTCTCTGCTACATAAGCTAGAGGGCATGTTTCCTGTGCTTCTACCCCAATTTTTTAATCCTTAATTGTCTTAAGTATTAGCCTCATTATTTTTAGCTAATTATGTGTGATTAAATTTGTTCATTGGAATTTTAAATGAGCCCTTGATGTTAAAAATCACTTTTCTGTAACCACAGGTCATGTTGGTGAGACATTCAAGTGTTTGACATGTTTGTAGGGGTCACTGAGAAGTTTGAGTTTCCATCATTTTTGCAAATCCTCTTGACAAATGCAAGCTTCATAACATATAGCACGGAGTTAAAGATCCCTCAGCATGCTGCATGCTAGGCTAGGTATAATTTATTCAAAAGGGCAACCTCGTGATAACATTGAACAAAATTTCATTCCAACTTTAACCCCATTACACTACCCTATCCTCCATGGGGGTTTACATCTTTACCTTCTCATTCTCCCTTTTCTAAAAGCGAAAGATTTGTATGAAACCAATGAAATCACATTATCCTACAGCTTGAAATGAGAAATTCAGAACTCTAACAGCAAAAACAAGGGTCCATATCTCCATTGACATGGATTAATATACTGACAAATGAACAAGCAAAAGTTCAAATAGACAATACCCATGTTTTATTTTTAAAGGAAAAAGATTAATATAAAAAAGATCATTTCTGAATTGTGTGCATTGCATGAACCATACAACAAACCGCTCTATGGTGTGATACACTTCAGAAGCAAACAAATGACAACATACGTTTCAAATTTCAATTATCAGCATGGGAAGAGCATGCATGAAAAAGACTGCAGAAGTAATTCATACTCAAGTTTCCAAGTGGAAAAAGAAGTTCAATAACTAAATCGCAAGTAGTCATTGTTCCAACTACATGTTACAGAACAACTATGGGATGCAGATAGGCAAGTTAATATTTCCGTTTTTCCTCATCAGTAGTAAATGTAAAGGAGAGTGCATTTGTACAAGTCACAAAAACATATTTCAGTTTAAAATTGGTGTTAAAAAGTCAACAAAATCAAACTACTACCTTCAAAAGTTGTAAAACAAATTCGACAGCTTCTCTAGGGCTTTTCTTGTCTGCTGCTCTGACCATGGCTATGGCATTTGGGATAGTCTGAACAGAAGACAAAAAAAATAGAATAATCAGACTCTTTCAGAAAAGGGAATTATGATATTAACTGTACAAAATAGAAAGGGAAGCGGTTAAATATTTATTTTAAAACAAACAAGGAGCACTATCAGAATCATGACTTCCAAAACTAATTAGAGATTCTCACTTTTTAGTACAGATAAATCAATAACAATAACTGCCAGAATATATTCTAACCTCATAAAAACACTTCTAGATAAAATTCACCTGCTCAACCATAGTACCATACATTCACATGAAAACAAATATATAGCCCAAGAAATATAGAAGAGTCATTAAAATGTTGGTGCCCCCAACCCCATCCAAACAAAAACAAAAAATTATTGCATGAAGTGCCCTCTTTTGTACTCATCTTGATATAGCAAGTTTACACTAGGAGACTCAAATTTCTAGTGTTTCTAACCCAAAAAAAAATTTAAAAAAATGAAAAGAGTGGATTATGTAAGATTCATTTGTAAAAATCCCCTTATGCAAATGCACAACAACATGAGTTTAGAGAAAGATGAAATAAATAAAAACTAAAGGACATCGACAAGGAAGAAACAAGGAAAACAACTTTCAATATGGAAAATTCAGACAGGTGCTATAGCAACTAGCAGCACCTTTAAAAGACACGGTCCACCTTCAAAACTTCACATCTAGAGCAACTATCATTTTTTCAAGTAAAATAAAATTTAAAAAAAATAACCCTATAAACTAACACAGGCCTTCTACCACATCCTCATTTCAGTACATAATATGCATTATCAATAACTCCATATTCTGTAATTCTGGATTGCTTATCAGTGAAGCATATGCGGATGGAAAAGTTATATTGAATTTGATTATATAGCCAAAAAAAAAATTTGTGACTTGCCAATGGAGGAGAAAATATTGGATTTAACATTGATACCATGTGGCAGTATCACCATCCAATGAGCATTGTTGATTTGCAGTAGGGACCACAATGCAACTTTTTATTGGCCAATGACACCACATAGGATGGTGTTACCATTACACTCTAATATTTTTTCCAATGCAGATTCGTTGTAGAAGATTTATAATGACAAGCAATGAACCAGATTTCCAAGACCACCCATTAAGGTGGTTCATTTCTTCACCATCTCACTCCAGCAATACCTGACCTTCGCTTTGGTAACAAACCACCAAATCCAACAAGGCCCTCGGAGGCCAAGGCAATTTTTAAGGCTCAGTTGTGACAAAGTTGAATCACCTCTCTAATGTATAATGGCATAACCGACAAATGGCACTCCGATAGAGATACAAATGAAATGTGCTAATCGTTATAAATCAATTGCTCAAAGCTAGGGAAATTTTTCATTTCATTTGTCAAAATTTCCGAGCTAATAATGAGTCAACATCTCTGGAACTTTTTATTAAAATCATTTGTCAATTTAACATTTATTTAGAAAGCATCATGGTGAAAGTTACTCTACCTCCCTAGTTACCTTGTACTCATCAAGCATACTGTTTTTTCCCCTTTTGAAAAGCAAAATATATTAAACTAACAAAAAAAGTCCCTTAAAGGGAAGAAGAGAACCCCGTTTTTTTTTCAAGCATACAATATTGATAGCACAAAGTAGTTATCCTCTTTTCTTTTCATTTTCTTGATTCTTTTGAGTAATGAATGGTTAATTTGGCAAAGTGCTTGCGAGATGGTCATGGTTAACTATTTTTAAACCAAATCTGAACAAAAGCATAAATGAGACTACACTAACCATCCATAAGTAGAAAATTCATTCACATTTCTGCATTCCTTCCATCAAGAATGAAAAATTTAAGACAAATTAAATTGTACATTAGCAAAGTTTAAATATAAAATCACATATTACACATTTTGGACTCAAATTTATATCAAATATTTGTACACTCGTTGCATCCTGGAATATTAATATTAGATCTCCATATGTTGGTGGCATCCAAAGCTATAACTATCATGGTTTTAAAAAAAATTCATTATATTAGAGACCTAGTATCAGATCACATCATGGGAGGGTCAGGGCTTAGGGTAATGAAGAAGAGCAACTCACCTCCCCACCCAAAAGAGAAGAAAAATCCAACTGCTTTTTTCCATTTTTCTTTCAGTTAGGGGGGAGGGGTGGTTGGCATGGAGGACCACTAATTCCTTGATGTGAAATTCAAAGAACCATAAAATCGTCAAACAAGATAAACCTAATCAGAAAATAATATAATGTGACCACATACAACATAATACACATCCTACCTCATTGCATTACCTCAAGTACAAAATACTCTGGGATATCATGAAAGTCATTTGGCCTGTAAAGTAAAGAACATCATAAAAATGATACAGTAAATTAGTCATTCCACAGAACCATCATCTAAATATAAATTACGAGTATCAAAAAGCTCACTTTGGGAGACCAATATTTGCATCAAATCTCCGACTTTTATAATATTTTATCAGATGAAGTAAGCCAGCCCAATCAGTTTCCTGGTATAAAAAACAGTTAAAACATACAACTACATATAAAATAAGAATTAATTCGAAGCACACTGAAAAACATCTAGTGGGATTCCTGTTCAGATATGCAAAACCTTATATAATGTCAATAAAAAAGGACAGAAGGCTTTCATAATTTACACTTGCATAATTTTAGGGGTTGTTTCGGGTGTCCTAAATAAGTGCACTTTTTATCTTTTTGGACTAAAAAGTTGAGGAAAAAAATATAGATGTTTGGGTTAACTTTTTGATTTTTTATAGAAAAATGTGTATTAAAAAATTGTATAAAGAAGTGTGTAGGAGAAGATTAGAAATGTGGGTTGGCAGCCATACAATCTGTGCAATTAAATTGATAGTAAGAAATTATTGGCCAATGTTTGGGCATTGCACTGAACGGTTTTGTTCAGCCCGTGGGGGCCATCATGGGTCCCATTTTGCTAATCTGAACCGTTTAATGTGTAGAACTCGTCAAATACTATATACTTATAAAAAATCACGTTGATTGGATATCAATAGCTATCTGATCAGATTTGTTTTTTTTCAATCGTTAATTATAACACCATCCATTTTTTTATACAAAACTGATTTGATCATATAGTTATCGATATCCGATCAACGTGATTTCTAACAGGCATATAGTACTCGACGAGTTCTACACATTAACGGTTCAAATTATCAAAATGGGACCCGTGATGGGCCCATACGGGCCGAACACCAGTGTGTTCAATTGCTCCCAATCTGATCAGATTTGTTCGGCCACACACAGCACAGAGCAGAGCAGTGATTGCTTACATCACTGAGTTGTACTTGGCTTGGAAAATTAATTTTTTAATATATTTTTTTTTGTGAATAGTGATAACTTTTTTAATTTTTTTAGTAACTTTTTGGCTTTTTGGGGAGATGCCAAACTTGGCCTTAATGTCGAGAAGTGCAGAGCATCTTGAATTCAGATAAGCGATAGATTGATCTCACTGACATAAATCTAAAGATGACCCTCCATGCATGTTGTCAATAAGTATTACATTAACAAGACACGGAATTTGACTTCTAAGTACCCACAATATTGCATGGGCATGCATAAATCAATGAAACTGGGAAGACAGAATGATATGTTTAGGCAACGACAGTTAACAAATATTTACACTCAAGCATGCATACAACGCCACATCTATTAAATTGTTAAGCAACTATAATAGGATTCAAAATCCTAAACAAAGGCTCTGAGGACTTATGACAATCAAGAAGCCAGGTCTAAAGTATCATATGTCAATGGTAGCATTCATTTATGGTCCAAATTTTTATGTTTATTTGAGATAGTTAACTGCTGATAGTTCTATTTATTTGACTTTTCCTATCTTTAAAAAGACCAGGATATTTAGTAAACTCCAGTTTTGCTAGAGATGGAGTAGTATGGTCCATATATTTTAATCTAAGTCGAGCTATGTTATTGGATAAATATGTCAATTTTGTTCAATCTACAATATTCTTGGTGGTCAAACTGCCAAAATTTCCAATGTTTAAGTCTTAATCCTCCTTGAACTAGTAATTGCACTTAAGTTTATATATTACGTATTTAAGTCTTTCTATGAAATGAGGTTGAGTATATGAGGATATGAGATTGTTCCCGTGTAGTCTGGTTAATCCTGATGAGATTGAACTCACTAGATAATGTTCTTCTTCATCTCCTTCTCTTCAACACACAAAATATTCCAAAGGACTTCGCAACCCAACAAGCCGTAACCAAATTTATATTTAACACCAAAATCTTCAAAAATAGTATGTGTTTGGTTTGAGTTTTTTAGATTAAGTTTTTTGTTTTTCATGTTTTTTTTGTTTTCAGTGAATATTTTTAAAATTTTAAGCTTTTTTTTACTTTTTTAGATGCACCTTACTTAGAAAAAGTAAAAACTTTATGAAAAAATATTTTAAAAAATTAATAAATACATAAAAGTACAAAAAAAAATATACTTAATTATCATTTTTTTTTTTATATATTTTTGGTATTTAGTGAATGTTTAAAAGATTTTTTTCACAAAAATGGTGTGTTTGGTTTATGTTTGTAGAGTAGTTTTTGAGATAAAAAGTACGAAAATTTGTTTGGTTTGCCTTTTTTCAGAAATGGTTTTGGAAAATTGTTTTGGGGAGAAAGTTTTAAAAAAAGTGATTGATTTAGGCCAAGTTTGGGTACTCTCAAATAATCTAAAAAGTCAAAAAGTTACTCAAAAAGTTAAAAAGTTAACACTATTCACCAAAAGTCAACAATTACGGCTGCACAACTCCCAATTCAAATTTTCCTCTAAAAACTAATTTTCACAATTTTTTATTACACATTTTTCCATAAAAAGTCAAAAAGTTAACCCAAACATTCATATTTTCAACCTCAATTTTTTTGTCCAAAAAGACAAAAAGTGCACTTATTTAGTCTTCCCAAACAAGGCCTTAATCTATATGAGAGAGAGAGAGAGTGATTTTGGAAAGTAGATAACCAAACAAAATTTTGAGATTCTTTTTTGAAAAAATTTGTTTGGTTTGACTACTCTTGAAAATTTGTTTGTAGAGAATTTTTCCCAAATTTTTTTTCTGAAAATCAAACCAAACAAGCCCTATACTTTTTATGTGTATTTATGTTAAGTGCGTCTAAAGATTAAAAAAAATTGCTTAAAATATTTTCAAAAAATCAGTAAAAACAAAAAAAAATACGGAAAGTAAAATTTTCTGAAAAGTGTTTTTAGATAACCAAAAACAAGCAAAGTGAGTAGTTTTACAAAGAATTCTAGAAACAAAATGCTGAATTTTTGGCATATACTTGTCAAAAACAAAACTCCCAAGTACATTAATCAATCCAAATCCAACCTTTTTCAATCAATGCACATGTACGTATATGTACAATAGGAGCATTAATCCTAATTAAGAAATAATTCGGGACTTACCTTAATTAATAGTTAATCAAGGGTCTTATTGCAATGAAGAGTTAATTGTGATGAAGTCTATTCTTGCTAGACAAGAAAGACAAATCCTTACAGAACAAGTTTATGTAGTTCTATAAATAAGAAAATTTGCTTCATGGGGATACTTTTAGAGACAGGACAATTCAATGGTTTTGAAATCAAGCGGACTTGAAGGATTATCAGGCAAGGAATTAAATTTTGCATTTGAGGTATTTATTATATTTATCTCTATAGATGGTTGGTTAATGTTTTGTATACATCACAAACATGATAATGGGTATTACTATTAGGAATCAAATACAATTTTAAAATTCCGTTGTGTATGTGATTTCTTTCAATAAGTCCCACATTGTTTGGGTACAAATGGGGTGTGCAGTGTATAAGAGTGAGGGCACCCTCACTTTACAAGCACATTGGAGCTGAGTTCTACACAGCACCGTGTGGTGGACCAGGGTCTCCCTACTCACAAAAAGTAAGGGAATTTACGTGTAGGTCCTAATGGGTGGCCTTATTATCCAATAAGTCCTATGATAATTAATAGCGTTTTTTTATCAAAAACTACTAAAAAACGTCATTAACTATTAATTTTCAACAATAGTTTGAAAATTGTCACAAAAAATCACTAATTATAAGTTTTAGCGACAGTTTAAAAAAATTGTCATAAAAAAAATCATAAATTTTCAACTTTCAAACGTTATTAATTTTCAACTTTCAACAATAGTATGAAAAATTCATCACAGAAAAACATCACTAATTGTAAGTTTTAGTGAAAACTTATAAAAACAGAAAATAAATAAATAAATAAATAAATAAAAATAAATCACTAATTGTCAATTTTTAGTGACGATTTTACTATGACTTATTTTCAATAGGATCTGATGGGAATTAAGTCAAACTATTAGAACCTATTGGAAGTTTACCCCCAAAAAGTATCAGTTGCCAGTCGAGTAGATGGAACAATGTCTGACAAATATTCCCGAGTAATAACTCAATTCCAGGGGGTTCATAATCATAACAGACATTGCAGTTTAAAGACATTATAGAAAAGATTTCAAATGACTGTTATATGGTGTACAAATCCATAAAATAACATGGAAGAAGAAAAGCTTCTTATTGAAAATAATGGGTAAAACTAGAATTAAATTCAAACAATGGTTTGTTGGAAGCAAACGAAAAACATATAACTTCTGATGAAATCAGGAAATCTGATATTAAAAGATACATAATCCAGTGAAAAGAAAAAGGACCATATTACCTCAGTTGCTGTATTAGCTAATGCAAATGCTGCCTCAATCCGGACTCTCCAGAAGGCCTTTTACACAAAAGAAGAAAATTCAAAATTGCAACTAGTAATATCAAATGAATAAAAACAAGACTTCCTCAAAAAGGATTGTGTGAGAATGGGGAAGAGAGTGCAAAAAGGACAACCTTTGCGTCGCTAAGAAAATTATTCAGAGCATTAATAACAGAAAATGAAAGCTGCGGCAATCCCTCTAACATTGCAATTGCTTGTGCTTGAGCAACAACATCTTTGTCCTTCTCCAGTTGATTTATCTGATTAAGCATCGAGATGTAATCAATATAGCTAAGAAAACCAGGCAAATAAAGAACAAAGTCGTAATTTACTAAAGGATTATTTACACTAAGACCCCCTAAACTTTAAAAGCTTACAAATAGACCCCTTAAACTATTGAAAAGTATCATTTTTCCCTCTAAACTATAAAAGCGAACACATGTCCCTAAATTATAAAAATGTACAAATTGGACTGTTAACAGAAAGGGGTCAAACACGCCAATAGCTTAGGGGATTTATTTGTACGTTTTTTATAGTTTAAGCGGCAAAGTGATACTTCTCAATAGTTTAAGGAGTCCATTTGTACGCTTTTAAAGTTTAGGGGGTTAAAGTAATACGTCTCAATAGTTTAGGGGATCTTTGTGTAAATAACCCTTTACTTAAAAAACAGCAGATGCATCTTAACAAGTATAACAGTAGGGAGACCAAACAATGAAATGTAGTTTGGTGCACTTCATGAAAGATAAGCATGCAATATATTATATACGTGTGTTGACGAAACTAACGCATCTGTTTAGCAGAGCCACCCAAAATGACATCCACATAGGTTCACATAGTTAATCAAGTGGCAGCATTTTTGTTATTTGGCATGACGTTAAGGTACTAAACCCTTTTTTTTCTATGTTAGTTGTGGTCATAAAAAGAAAAAAAAAAAAAATTGCCTCACTTTTAAGTGGGTATTTTAGGCTATCCCAGTGGTGGTATGGAACTAAACTCAACTGCTAATAAAAGGTGAAAGAAAAACAAGAAGCAACATGCTGAATGTGAGATCTCCCTTAAGCAACCAAAGAAAAAAAAAGCATGCTCCTAATGAGCAAATGCAACACATAAAAGAATCGGCTGAATTTCACAAGAAGAGTACGCTAAACAAATCAAGAACCACAAATCTCTCAGGGAAAAAATCAAAAACTCCATTCATGCTCCTCAATTATTATAACAGCCACCTCATCTGCATAATACTAAAACTCACAGAAGCTGTTGATTTTCTTCTTTTTTTGCCACATATGAAAGTGATTACAAGATATCGCTTAAAAGGCCTAAACAGGCAGTGCTAAATAAATCGACATCCTCTGAATTTTCTGAATAATGATGCACCTTCAAAGATCTTCACTGCCTCATTCAATGTCTGACTCAATCCTTATATAATCTGATCTTTTAAGGAAAGGAGAAACAACTATGAAAAAGAGAATCAAATAGAAAAGACAACAGAGAGATGATGCGAAGAGACAAAGGAGGAGAAGATTTAATGCAGAGAGAAGACAATGCCATATATATTATTCTCCACTTCACATGACATCAATGTGATCAGCTTGCTTGTACGTACTATACACTATAGCGGTTGTGACTGGACCATCCTCCCTAACTACACTCCAAGAAACTAAAAATACTGTAGTCATCCAATTCAAAACCAGTGCCTCGTCTCTATTACAATCCTTAACTGCTAAAAAGTGTTTCTTTTCCATAAAAAGTCCTTCCAGCCTTCTTGTCTTCCTTTGTGATGAAAAGAAAAATCACTTCTCTAGACAAAACCTATCAACAATACTTCTAAAACATAAGGAATGATGCAGACATTGCCATTTAGAGAAAATGAACCATCAAAGATGGGTCAAAACCATGCCTCCAGCATTTCATCCAAACAACTGTGTAGAGAGCCAGGGGGTTTTGGATCGTTAATTACACCACAAATTAATATTTTGCATATATAGCTGTTGATGGGCTCCTCCCAAATAGTTATGATGAAAATGCTGTATGAAAGAATTCAGCCTTCACCAGCATTCTGTCAAAAGTCGCTTCAAGTGGTGCATCAACAGCTGCATCCTTGGTAATCATGGTTATAGGTGATGTGGGTTCAGTGTTGCTGACTTCCTTATATATTGTTTTAAAAAGCTGAGACTGCCTACCAGCATCGTGGTTCATGCACACGTGAAAAATGTGATTTATGAACAGACCATGAATTTTCTCACGGCCCCTGGAAATTTTCTCAGCTGTTTGTTGAGATCACTGGAATTGTGGAAGAGAAACATTATTCTGGTTACTATGTAGTTTAGTAAATGAGAATAGCAATTTCTTGGCCGACAGATGGTTGCCACACAAGATTCATCTACAGAAGACCATAATCCATCGAACAGGCAGACAAAAGCCGGACTCCCTCAACACGAAATATATATGTAGTAATAGTCTCAAAATAGAAATTATATAAACTAAAATATAAGCAGAATCAGCAGATCAACTAATATCATGACTGCAACTATCAAGCATCTAAAAGTTTGTAAAGGAGAAGTGAAGTATTAACAGATAAATACAAATTTGTATTAGGAGTGTTATAGGAGATAATTGTTGGTCAAATGTATACTATCCATGCACTGCAACTGATGTACCCATTGAAACCTTTTTATGCACAAGCAAGCACAATAAGATCCAGCTACAAATCACCAGAAGCTCATACGTACCCACATCTGTACAGGTTGATTGAAATTAATTTCAGCTAGATACTCCATTTCTGGGTCTGCCCTTAGCCATAGCAGGGGGGAATCAACACTGCAAAACATGTTCACACTCCAGTTATATCCACTCTTAAATATACAAATGTCACAAAAGGGCATTAATCAATACATACTTGGATCGTGTGTCAAGGGTAGATACAGCATCACCATTATCATCGGAGCCATCTGGTTTGGAACCCTTTTTAGGCTTTTGAAAGCGTTTAGCAGCAAGTTTTGAATGGCACTGAATCTCTAGCAGCTGCCAAGTTTCTCCGGCCATTGGTAAAATGGGATGGTCATACATGCCATCAAGTTCATGAACCCTTATGCTCATCATCCCAGGCCAACCAACATCACCTTCTCGGTTTTCAGAGTCAGCGTTACCATTAGCAACTGCTGCAATTGAGTCTGATGTTGCTGTGCATCCCTGCATGACGGCCAGTTCGACCATATTTTTCCGTTTGTTATAGGAAAATCCCATCCTTCATAGCATGCAAAAGAACGGTATCAACTTAGAAGATAAAATCAGTAGAAGATGCCAGCTAGTTTGAGGCACGAAAACAGCACAATGCAACCACACAAATCATACCTCAGCACCGGACACCCACAAGATCCCACCCAGCGATGAAAAAATTCTTTAAGAAAAGGGCGCTCAAGATTTCCAAATTTATTGGCAAAATGCCGAAACTGCATTTTTACAATTCAAAGATAAACAAGTGAACCTTTAAATCTCAAAATCAACTGACAAAGAACCCAACAAATTGCAAAACACATATAACAGATATCTAAGAAAGAATACTGTAATGTCTGTGAGAACTATATCAGAAAGAACCAACTATTAGAGGATTTCAGATTACAAACTAAGGCCTCGTTTGGAAACAGGCTTTTTCAGTAACTTTTTGGCTTTTTGGTTAAAATATGATGTAACAAAAAAAAAAACTCATCTGTTTGGAATGACTTTTTGGTTTTTTTACGAAAAGATATGCAAAAAGTAGAGAGAAAATAGAATCTTTGAGTTTTTTGTATATGTTTTTGGTTTTTTTTATAGACTCTTTGGCTTTTTGGCTAAAATCACCATTTGCCAAACAAGGCCTAAGAAATACATGAAAGAAAAGGAGTTTATATATTCCTGGCTGTACATGCAACTAGCCAGCCATATTGAAGACATCCTAAGAAGCACAAACACTTCCAAGAAGGTAGCGTGTCGTGTCCAACACCGACACTAACACTGACACGACACTCACTGGACACTTCCCAACACTTGATAAACACATTACAAATTTGAATAAAATAACTTGAAATCAGATGACAAAACAAAAACAATGTAAATTTATACCTATTCTCCTCCTTTAGGCTTCAAAGATTATTATTTTTGACTTAAGTAGTCATATTTATGACATATAATAATTATTTATCTTTACATATGACATAAACAAAATATATACAATTATATCTTTTGCATGTGTCCCAAGCATTGCATTTTTTGAAAATTTGTGTCGGAGCGTCAATGTCACGTCACGTTTCCATGTCCATGCTTCTTAGACATCTCTTCTTAGATCTGTTGCAACTCAAGGACATGGCCAGTACAGTTTCTCTTGGTTTCTGTTTGTTTTCATTCCTGTCTTTTGCAGAAACTCTCCCAAAAATTCATTTCATCACTCAATAAAAGGAAAAGAAGGGAGCGGGGAACAGTGCAATGTAAATTGTAAATAATCACCTCCTTTGTACTAAGAGTTCTCAAAGGACGAGTTGTTTCTTGAGCCCGAGAAACAATTATCTGCAAAATCTGCATGTGAAAAACACAAACAAGAGCACATTTTTTTAAGCCAAGTAGAACATTATTGCCATGAAAGCTATGAAAAGGAGAATGTTTGAAATTTAAATAAGCAGGGTGAGACAATGGATTAGTTAAACCAACATGCAATACAATACCTTAAAAAAAAACTCCTTCCTCAACCCTAGAAAATTAGCAAACATGGTATAGTACAAAACGGATGGACTCTTACTTTACGGAAAGACTCAGGTCCCATCTGCTTTTCCAACATTTGAAGGACTGCCACCTGTTATGCACGAGACCCCGTCAAAAAAGAAGGCAATCAGAAATAAACCAAATCAACAAACAAAAAAAAAGAAAAAAAAAAAAGAAGTCAACTCACAGACTTCCAGGACCGTATTTTTCCATATAAACCAATGCACTGGGTTCCATACAAATCCTTAGAAGAAGCAGAGGAGCTTAAAGCAGTTGCACCACTGTCGTCAGCTTTGCAAACAGCACAATTTGCCTGCACTTCAGAAAAAAAACAAACTAGTTAATCTGTTTCTGAATGTACAAAAAAAAACCTCCATGAGCATCCATGTTAACTAGTTTATCTTTCAGAAATGGTTTTCGACATTTACATGTTTGGAAAAATGAGGGGGAAATTAAAACCATAGCACTCACTCACATGTGGGCTATGAAGCATGGACACGGCAAACTCAGTGCCGTAGCTGTGTCGGAAATAGGGACATGGGGACACGCCATGGACACGTACGCGACACGCCATTTGGCGTATCCCCTTCTTTTCTTTTCTTTTTTGGGTACGGGACACAGCAAGGGACATCGAAGAGAAGAAAGAGAGAAGAGTGACCTGGTATCTGCCCTAACCAGATGAGACGACAAACTCAATGACCTTCGAAGCTCCGATGACCTTCAACACCTTCTCTCTCTCTCGCTTCACCTGTTTCACTCCTCTCTCTCTTCGAGCTCTGTTACATATATATACATATATACTCTAGAATATTATATAGATATATGTATGTATATATATTCTTTTATTTATGTTTTATAAATTATACTTATATATGTATATATATATGTTTTTATTTATATTATATATATATATTGCCTTTACAAATTATATATATGTTTTAATTTATATATTATCTATTGTCGTTATAAATTTGTGTGTATTTATTTATATATTATATTTATTGAATTAATGTTATTATGCTAGTTTTTGTTAACAAATAAAAATATATATTAAAAAAATTTGCTGTGTCCCTCACCGTGTCCATGTCCCCATTTTTTGAAAATTGCTATGTCCCGTGTCCGTGCTTCATAGAATGTGGGGCCCACAAATGTGAGAGTGAGGGATTTGGAAACAGCCACTAAGGCTGTTGATTTAGTAATTAAAAAAATAATTGGCCACAATTTTAAAATCAAATAGAGGGTGTTGACAATCAAATATTAGGCAGGGGAAGATCCAAATAAGATTCATAATGGACTCAACTTCTGGATGCACTTTAGAAGGATTATGATCCGCTGCTTATTATCTGATGTACATTAGTCATTTAAAAAGAAAGCACTTAAAATATGCAGCAGCAAAATAATCAGACCTTGTATCGCCGATAGCGTGCTTCATTGTTACCAAGAAATCGCTTAACAAATGAGTCAGTCAGAAACCCAGCAAGACCATCTAATAACCAATCTGCCAATAATCATTAAGAATTTATGTTAGCACAAATGGATTTACCACTATTAAAACAGAACACTCTAAATATATTAGATCTCAAAGAAATAGCACAATTGTCTTTTAGCAGCTTACCATCATTTGGCGACTCAGCAGAGATATATACACCAAACCACTGCCTTGCAAGGGCAAAGGCGAGTTTAATCCTGGTCTCTATGGTCTGTTACAACATTCAAAACTCATCAGCACTAATGTCTGGAAAACAAGTAAAATATGATGAATATCTTTCTGCCACATTTGAATTCACTGACCAAGGTGGCCACTGATATAAAACATAGTTCACTATTAATATTGCACAGGAGGGAGATTATGAGGTAAACTCATTTCCAAAATCGAGATATGTACGTCATCGGCTTCTGATGGTCATAGCATCTCTCTTTCATAAATGGAAAATGGGCATTTTATTTTAATGATACACCCAATGGTACCATATGTATCCTGGCAAAAAATACTGTTGACTTGCTAGCTTCCCATCAGTGGATCTCAATTCATCTATACTGTTGGCTTATTTTAACAACACCCCCACTTGTAACATTCCTAGGAACCTCTCCAAGGCAAAAGGCCATTTGGACATACATGTGCAGAGGAAACCCCAATACCTACAAATCTCTCTTCCCCCAAGGCACATTCGCTGATTCAATCAACCCGAAATGGTGTGCCAAACAGACACGCGTATAATGACCGAGGCAGAATACTATATTTTGACAAGTTCTACCTAAAGCAGGCCATTAGTGTATTTTGGTGTATATAAACCTTCAGAGGTAAAATTATAAACATATATACTAGAGACAAAACAACATCAACGTAAGTCCAAAGTAATCATAAACACAATCTGCCACTGATTAACCTATTACATTTACTTTACAAGTATACCTGATCAATAACCTTCTCGTCATATAGAACTTGAGAACTGAAAATGGTCATGGAGGCTCCGAAACTCATTGATGATATTGCCATCTCAGGAGCAATAAACACTTGCGTATATGAACCAAATGGAAATGATGCAGAAAGGTACTCTTCATAATGGCTGTTAATAAGTAGAAGAGACAGCAACTTAAGGAAGCAGTTATGAAATTAATTTGCAGAAGGTAACAAATATAGAAGTTGAAAACAGTCCTCTAAAGGAAACTGGAAACAAATGCCAATCAATAAAAATAATTAACTATCAAAAATACCTGAATGCACTATGAAAAAATCCCACAGTATTTTGCAACTTTGACACGTTAGCTGGCAAACACATGTATGACAGAAGACCGCTATGGCGATCAGGAAAGATTTCAAATGGTGCAACTGCCAGAGAAATCCACTGAGCAGCAACTGGAACATTTAGTCTATAAACGTATGTTTTACGGGGTGGACCATCCGTGCTCAAAACCTGTAAAACCAACAAACACATAAGATAACACAAAATAATGATACGTTGCTACCTATGGTGCACACTAATACAACATTGTTCAGTAGATAAACCATAATTAAGAAACGCGTAGACGAAACATCAATGGAAAGTACAATAAGACACACTACTTTGTCATGTTACAACATTTTAATATAAGCAAAATTCAGTTCAGAGGAACACAAAGGAAAAGGTGAAACAGAAAAACATAATTCATGCTTCGATTCTTTTAAACTACTGCATAATGGAGGTAAATATGTGTCAGCATTATGGAAGTGTAAAAGGAGAGCAAAATTCAACTCAATTCCAAAAGATTCCCATGCAATACTAACATTGTGTTTGGATCTAGGATCTGAGCAGGGATCTATGAAGGGAAAGGAAAAGGAAATAGAAGTGTCACGAAAATTTAACTTCTATCTCATTCACTTTTTCCTTACTTTTTCCCCTCCCCAAATCCTTGATCCAAACACAGCCGAAGGCTTAATGACCAAATGTCTAGCTTTCTGAATAATAGAATTACAAATTCCATGCAGAAACATTACATATGGCATGGCTTCACAAAGATTTATCAATAACACTAACGTTATTTGATAGTTTACGACGCATCTAGTTCAACTGAATCCGGAAAGCCTCAGAAACGAGAAACACGATGTAAGACAAGCTTCAGGATACTTGAAATAATGCTGCATATATGCCAAATCTGAGCCACATTTTCCTCAAGCAACATTTATCCCCAAACATGTAGCTAGATGACATGGACTATCGGATCCTCCTCCCAGAAAAACCAAAGAACTCCAAAATGCCAAAAAACAATAATATCCCATTTGGAGTGGCCTACAGAATTTTATCCATTTCTTCCTTAGACAACCCTACTCTCTATATTATCAAACCCTGCAATAGCTATTTGACAAGAAGATAAGAAATCCTCAGTGACTGGTGAGGTCATTACTCCTTTTGAACTTATGCTTCCCATAAAAATAGAAGTAAAAATGATTAACATCCTAGGTCTACCACCAAGTTTTTTAAACACATCTGAAATTGTGTCTCCTAACCAGGGAAAAATTAAAGAAAAGTATACTAGGAAAAATAATTTGGATAAAAACCAACATTTTCTCAAACATAACTATGCTCCTATTAGCTTATGAATATACAAATTCTTTTGACTATCTCATAATTTCATAAGTA
Source organism: Camellia japonica (assembly GCA_030407325.1). Classification (NCBI taxonomy): domain Eukaryota; kingdom Viridiplantae; phylum Streptophyta; class Magnoliopsida; order Ericales; family Theaceae; genus Camellia; species Camellia japonica. The sequence goes on from JAPPVO010000010.1 coordinate 15,228,136, forward strand.
AGAAATATTAATGACAGGCAAGCTACAAAGTAGAAACACTTTAAGGCCATGTTTATTTGAATCCAGATCCTCTAGAGTGATTTTTAGAGTGATCTTAGACTGATTTTTTGAATGGCAGAGATTTAATTTTACAGAAGTTGAAAGTATAATAGTACTAAGTTGAGGGTACAATAGTATTGATAATCACTTTTAAAAAAATTTCAACCATACAAAAAATCATTATAAGATCACTGGTATGAAAAATCATGGATCTGGACTCTGTTTATTTGGCCTCTTAGAAGAGGGGATTGGATTAACAATTCATGGGCCCCATCAAAACCATGTTTAGTTGTGTTAAAATGCAATGGGACTACCAATCTCCCCAAGGGTGGGCTTAGCATTCCTGTTGGGGAGTTGGGAACGTTAATCCAATCCCCTTGGATTGAAGGTGAAAGACCATTTTGCCCTCTTTTCACAAAAACAACAAAGTAACCTTTATATAATGAGAACTTTTAAGTAATTTTATAAATTTAATCCCAACAACTAATACCACCACACCAGTACACAAACAAACACGCTTTATCTTACATCTTTAACTTAATACCACCATACTAGTAATCTCATCACTCAATCCCACCGTACTCATAATCCCACCCCAAACTAATCTTCCAAACAAATATGGCCTAAGGGTGTCGTGTCCATACAGGAAACCAACACTTATCGGACACTCCCCGACATGTGTAGAACACACCTCCAGCGTGCGGACACACTTCGGAATCTTGGCGGACACACATGTCCATACCCAAACACATAGAAAATACAAAACAAGTTTGAAGGGAAGAAATTTAGGATCAAATCGTAAGATAAAAACAAGGTATATACCAATAAATCCCTACTCTTTTAGATTTTGGACATTTAGGACTTGGACCATGGCTACTGAGAAATTACTTAAGTGATAACAAGATCATGCATAATTTTCACAAGAAGAGATACCACAAAAAAAAAGTCCTGTAGCTCTTCTTTTTTTTTTTCTTTTTTCTTTCTTCTTCTTCCTTCGAAGTAGAAATGTCCAGTCCAGAGCCTCTCAAATATAAATTCCTCTCAAAACAATATATTTGAAGGCAAGAAAGTCAATTTTCTTTGAACTATGATTCCATCAGATAATTGATTCCAATCCATGTGCTGTCATGCAAAATATTGCTTTTACTTTTAACTGACACCACATAAAAAAGATGTTACATGATTTCTCACTGTGCATACACAAAGAATGATATTTACTATCCCACCTCACATACAGAATATTGCCACTACATTTAATCTCACCTGACAAAGTAAGTTACCAGTACTGACTGCCACAAAATTGTTGGCAACCGTAAACTCCATATCATAGCTGGACAACAGGAAGATAAATCACATTAAAACATGAACAAAACTACTACACTAAAATAACAGCTAATTATCATGGTTCATACCAGCAACGCTGAGAACTGTCATCCATACAAGGGAACCAACATCGTGCACGCCTTATCTGATTATCAGTGTGTAGAACATCATTGTCAAAATGAATTCCTGTTTCAGCTCTCTCTACCCAATAGTCAACTCGAACCAGTTTCACATTCTGCACCCAACATAACCTACATGAGAAACCACAGGCGTGTAAACTTCATCACCACAAATTTCTGAAGTAAAAAAAACTGATTAAGGCTCAGTACAAGATGCAGTTCCTAAACCCGTTGAATAATTAATACAAAGATTAAGAAGGGATCATCCAAGTATAGCCTTGGAGGCATATCATCTTTTTCTTTTTCTTTTCCTTTTGATGGATGAGGCTTCAATTTTGGTGCAGAGTGCTGGATTTTCTGTTCTCTATGGGTGTGGTCCCCATGTTTTCATTTTTTAACAGCAGATTTGCATGAAAATAGTTTCATTTGGATCATGTTCAGTTTCAAGCAACATATCTGAAGAAACTACAAATTTTTCACTCAAAACCAGTATAAACATTAGCCATACAAGTTAAACAGTAATGGAAAAGGAGCTTCACATGTGTATTTGGGAATGTCAGTCTGCATAAGCACTAAAGAAATGTTGTGTGTGTGTGTGTGTGTGTGTGTGTGTGTGTGTGAGAGAGAGAGAGAGAGAGAGACAGGGACAGAGACAGAGACAGAGAAGAGGATTCAATATCAGTATACACAATTTCACAACAACAACAACAAAATTCCACCATTACATACGAATGAAATTGAACAAAAGACATTGTATAATCCACATATATTGAGCCAAATGATGCCAAATAAAGCCATCATTTAAAGACTATCATGGAACTGCAAGGACTACTAAAAACAACGGTAACCTGATTGGGTTCTTCTGAGGAATTCTGTTGCTCTGGCTGTTCACTTGCTGACTTGACAGACTTGGAACACATGATCAGCAAATTTGGAACCATTTCCCTTTCAAGAGATGACAAATAAACCGATCCTGCAGCATCAGCAGCAGAAGTAGCTGAAGACACTGCACACCATCTATTTTCACTATCTAAATGCAAACAATGTGGGAAAACTTCAAAGTCTGCAGGCTCTCCGTCGACCGTAACACTATCAATCGCCAAATTATCCGCATGTAGCCCTACAACCCCGTTATCTGGTACCGCTATTTCAAGCTCAGTGTAACTAAAAAATCCAAAAAAAATAAATAAATAAGCACCCCTTCAATCCAAAGCTAAAACTACAAACGAAATCGCAAAGTATCAAAATTTTAACCTAATCCAAACTTCAACAACACAATTAATTCTCAATTTCTCCATTATTGAACAATTATAAAGTCTCCGAGCTGCTGAGCTAACTTAACCAATTGCCCATATATATAGAGAGTTTGAATTTACAAGAAATGATAAAAGTGCATATATATAGATAGAAAGCTAGGGCTAGGGGAAGAATAAACAAGTATTCACTGGCTCCGAATTAAAAATGAGGGCTTTAACGAAAAAACGAAAGAAACTTCCGAATTGATTTGAAAAACACATAGGCGAATAGAAATTGAAACAGAGAAACTTCTGGAAAAGCAAAAAACAACAAATCATCAAGCAGCCATGCAAATTCAGATAGACACTTGATTCTGAATCAGTGCAAGACTATCAGTAACAAAAACAAACACACACATATGATATGTGTAGATATATAGATATATATATATATATATATAGAGAGAGAGAGAGAGAGAGAGAGAAGAAGAATTGGGAAGAGAAAGAAGGAGTTTCACCCGTAGACACGACGCTTGTCCATTTCGATTGAGAGACAGAGCTTCTGGTGACGAACCACTGCTTCTGAATTGTCTGCTTTCTGGTCTTCGTTCTTCGGCTTTCTAGGCTTCGCCATTTCTATAAACAACCAAAGCCCTCTCTCTCTCTCTCTCCCCTCTCCTGTGTTAGGGAGAGAGGGCTCTGATTTATAGAGATCGAAGGGGGTGAGAAGAGGACTCCAATCTCTGCTTTAGGTCACTTTTGGTCGCGATGTGCCCTGGCGTTGTTGGTTTGATATCAACCGTACACGTGTGGGGGTTTCTGATCTGACCGTGGATGGGTGCTTGGTTGAGTTTATTTGGATCTTTGTACGATTGGTGTGTTATGTGATGCTATCAGACATCAGCAGTTCTAGAATCAAATCAAAGCCTATTGAATTTATCAAAGCCTATTGAATTTAATTCCTATTGAATTTATCAAAGCCTATTGAATTTAATTTTTTGAGAGTTTTATTTTTGCTTATTTTTATTTTTAATTAATATTTTTTAAATTTTAAATTATTTTTTATTTTTTTAGATACACCTTATTTAGATATATCTAAAAAATAAAATATTTATAAAAAAATATTTTAAAATTTTAATAAATATATAACAGTACGAAAATGTACTGAATTTTTATATATTTTTTTTTATTTTTAGCATTTAGTGTTTAAAAAAAATCATAAATATTATATTTTTTAAGTATATATATGTCAGGTATATCTAAAAATTAAAAAAATGCTTAAAATATGAAAAAAAATTAGTGAAAATATAAAAAAAATGGAAAACAAAAAAGTTTCAATTTTTTGAAAAATGAATTCAGAAAACTCAAACCAAACAATTTGGTTTCAATTTTCTAAATTCAATTTTTTAGAAATTGAGTTTTTTATTTTCTGTTTTTTTTTATTTTTAATAAATATTTTTAAAATTTTAAGCAATTTTTTACTTTTTTTTAGATGTACCTTATTTAGATGTATCTAAAAAATAAAATATTTTAAAAAATTAATAAATATACAAGAATACAAAAAAAGAATGTATTCAGTTCTCGTATTTTTTTTTTTTTTAGTATTTAGTAAGTTTTCTAAATATTTTTTCCATAAATATTATACTTTTTAAGTGTATTTATGTTAGGTGTATCTAAAAAATAAAAAAAAATTACTTTGAATATTAAAAAAATTCAATGAAAACAAAAAAATATGAAAAGTAAAAAATAAATTAATTTTCTAAAAAATAAATCCTGAAAAACCAAACCAAACAAATTGATTGTTAATTTGGCTATAATTAAAAAGCACATAAAAATTAAAATATAAACTATACTTTACTCTCTTATGTTTAGTCACTTTTTATTTTAATTTTTAACGTTTGTTTTTTCCTTATTTTGACTATCCATATTTTAAGTTTTTGCAATTTACTTTTAAAGTTTAACTTATTTTAAAAATTAGACAAGAAATGGCACACTGACAGTCACGTAATATAGAAATATTTTAGTATATATAATTCAAACTTCTGACACAAACTCAATATAATATCTTTTTAAGTTATGTGACAAATATCATGGCATTTTTTTTCTAATTTTGAACAGAAGTTATCTTTGAAAATTAATTGAGAAAAACTAGAAACATAAAGAATCAAAGTAGAAAAAATGAAACTTTAAGGGTCAAAACAAGAAAGTGGTTAAACATAAAAAGGGCAAAATATAATTTATCAAAATTAAAACACATATCTATCTACCTATACTATTATTATAATTTAAAATTAAAAATGAACAACTCACTTAATATCTAAACTTTAGTAATTTTTCTTTATGTCCTGTGTTGTCTCATTTCCTTATTTGAAATATAAAAAATTTAGAAAGTTGACAATAGTCAAATCATATATATATATATATATATATATATTTAAATTTCACCAACAATCAATATATATATATAATTAGCAAATAAAATGGATGATTTTTATGATGATTCAAATAAGTATACTTCTTAACTTTTTATTTTTAAATAATAAAATAAAGAGATGATGTGACCCCAAAAGAATTAAAAAAATAAAATAAAAATGTGCTAATATAAATCAGGGTAAACAAGCTACAATTTTGGATTTCATCTTACTTATGAACAATCAATATCCTAAATATGCATTTTTAAGGAAGTGTTTTTGTTCAGAGGGGACATTTAAGTTTAGGACTCTTTTATCAAAACAAAATATTTTCATGTAAGGATGAATAACTCTTAATCGATAAGAACCTCTTTTTTTTTTGGCAAATTACAAACACCCCCTTGAGGTTTGGTGAAAAATACAGATTCCTTCCTGAGGTTTGGAAAATTACAAATTGCCCCTGAAGGTCAAATTTGCATAACAAATTAGGGGGGAATCTATATGAAAATAAAACCCTCATGGGGCAATTTGTTATGGAAATATAAATCTCAGGGGGCGGGATGTAATTTCTCAAACCTCAGGGAGAATCTGTATTTTTACCAAACCTCGAGGGGGGTGTTTGTAATTTGCCCTTATTTTTTTAATGAAAGAATATAATTATTTGAAATGAAACCCACTTGTTCACTCAAAGCCCTTCATATTACAATTTATATCTAAAAAAATTAACAATTCCCTCATAAATTATAATATTAAATACATATTACAATTTATATCTAAAAAAATTAACAATTCCCTCATAAATTGTGATATTAAATATTTTCATATATATATATATAATATGTCTTTCTATCGGTGTAAGCATTTTAAAACCCCCAAAAAAATTACTTATCCCCTAATTACTAAACCAATAATTCTATGTATTGAAACCAAAAACAAAAACAAAACACAGACATAAGTATATCAAATCTAAACAAAAGAAGCTCACAAATTATTTCATTGCACTATTATGGTATTGTGTTACATCATAGCTTCATGAACATTTATAAGTAGTGAATCCCAAACTTTTGCTAAATCAGCATTACTTCTTACTCACATAAGTAAAATTATTTCCCCAATGTAGACACCCCATTTTTGACCGACCTTAAGACTCAGACGTCACCAACTGAGCACTCGGTGATGTTGCATATTGTACTCGTTCTGAGATTTCAGAGTCACGGCTGCGAGCCCTGTCTCCGGACTTCAAGACTCTTTTGTGCTTTGCCTCGGTTTGCGAACCAGGCCCTGTTTTCTTTGTTTTCTCTTCCTGAAAGGAGGGAGAGGTCTCGTAGATCATCTCTCAGTGGCCGTAGGCTACGTTTCGTGGTCGTAGGCCATTTTTCCCGTTTGGAGCCCGGTTTTCGGAGTCGTCGGCTTTGTGCCTCGGTTCGAGACCGCTTAACCACCTTCGTTTGCTCCGGTTTTTGGCATACACCTTGTTTCCTCCCTTTTGAGGGACACTGTGGCCCGAGAGACCAACTTTGTGGTCGAACGCCACCTCCGGTGCTTAATAGTCAGTTTTCGGGGCCCCAGGCCGCACGTTTTGGCCCTCGAACCTTCGTTTTGCATCGGTTTGGGTTCATTTTTGGTGGAGACCTTATTTTCATTGTTAGGAAGGTTGTAGGAGGGTGGGAGGCCAGCAATTTTTCTGAAAAACCAGCTTTTCTCTTCATTGCTCTTCGTTGCCCGTTTTTCTTACTAGAAAGCTGGTTTTTCCCATTCCCGGGCCACTTTTTCTGACTTTCCACCATACCATTGTGTTGTACACACCTGGGAGGCCACCACTATGGGTAGGCCGTCCAGTAATTCCCCCTGACCCTTTTGAACCTTTCTAAAAAGCTGACTTTTCTCTCTCCTGAACCACTTTTTCTGGTTTTTCTCTACACAGCTGTGTTGCACTCATCTGGGAGGCCACCTTTTTGGGGTAGCCGGCCAGTAATTTTGCTTGACCTCTTTGACTCCTGGTCGGCCGGCCACCTGACCCTTTTGCACTTGGCCGGCCATTTTTGTCCCTCCTGGTGCATTCCAGCTGTGCCAGCTGTTTTGCACCAGACCCTCTGTCCGAGGGTCTGTCCTTTTGGGGGGAGATTTGAATTGGTTTTTCCCCCCTTTTCTTTGGCTCCTCTCCCTCTATATAACCAGCACCCTACCTCATTTCTAAGGGTTAGAAAAACCAGCTGGGGCATTGATACATACAATCATATATCTATCTACTCCAAGCCTCCAAAACACCTTTGTTCTTGGCCATTTCACCCTACACCTCATAGCCTACCACCTCCACACTATATTCCAGCAACTTGGAGGCCATTTGCAGAGGTTGGAAGCTCGGAATCTTGGACCAAAGGCTGTTGCTTTGCTGTGCTACAAGGGTGAGTCCCTATTTTCCCTTTTCTTGCCTTATTTTGCTCTATATCTTAGCCCCTTTTGCAAGCATTTTTGGGCTTCGACCTGAATTGAAAATAGTCTTATTTTGAGTTCATCTTCATGTTTGATCAAGGACTTTTCTATGTTTGAGGTCTTCTACTCACCCTTTGTGCTTTATCTCTATTTTAGGGCTTATTTTGCATGATATATTAGCCTTGTTTGTGAGCATTTTTGGGCTTCGAGCCAAACTGTAAAATATCTTTTTTTGAGCCCCTCTTAAACTTTGTTGAAGGGCTCTTTGCTTTTTGAGGCCATCTACTGCCCCTTTCCATTTATCTATCTTTTAGAGCTATTTTTGCATCATATTTTAGCCTTACTTGTGAGCATATTCGAGATTTTCCATAAACTGAAAATAGTCTTATTTTGAACCTTTCTTCAACTTTGTTGAAGGGCTCTTTGCTGTTTGAGGCCTTTTACTGCCCTGTTTGTTCAATCCCTCTTTTAGGGCCGTTTTTTGCATGATATATTAGCCTTATTTGTGAGCCTTTTTGGACCTCGACCTAAACTGAAAAAAGTTTTTTTTTGACATCATCTTCATGTTTGATTTAGGTCTATTTTCTTTTTGGGGTCATCTTCCCCCTATGCATGCTTCATCTCTTCATGAATAGGGCTATGCATTAGAGCACTTGCATTGGCCATGGTTTGGCCTCTTAGCCACTGAAATCCAGTAGATTTTCAGCGGCTTAGATGCATCTTTGAAGGCCAAAATAAGAGGGGGGTGACCCCCTCTCTCCTTGTCTTGTTTGGTAGTCTTTTGGCCTTCCAAAGGGACCCTATTTTGCATGCATTGAAGTCACTTTTCAGGCTTTATTCTGAGTGTTTTGAGGTCTGCCTTGGCTCTGTCCGAGGCCCTCTTGGCCATATTTTATGTCTATAATGCATGTGTAGAGCAATCTCATTCAAGGCCTCTCAAAGAGGCCTTTCTTTGCATGTTTCCAAGACTGATTCCAGGGCCTATTTGATGGATTTTAAGGCTTTCATAACCCATTTCCAGAATTGGTTTGACCTTGCTAAGTGTCTAACTTGTATGTGCCTAATAACCCCTTGTATAGCCCTCTAAAGGAACCCATCATTTGTGCATATGTTGGCTGCATTTCAAAGGTTATTTGGGCATATTTTGACATGTTTTATTCACTGATTTTTGCTGGTTTGATGAGTTCTCATGCGCTTCATATACATGCCATGTAAACCATGTTCGCTAGTCAAAATTGCATGCTATTTTAGTCCATCATGCTAGTATCTTTTGGTCACATTTTGAACTAGAAATGTTCATGTTTTGGGACTGCCTTGGCTCTGTCTTTGTGCTTCTTAGTCAAAAAATGCATGCTTTGTATAGCTATAAGTCAATACATGTGCCTAGTTTTGAGTTTCGGGGTTTACTTCATGCATCGGGTGCCATATTTCCATGTTTCGGGATCATTTAGCATCATGTTCCAGTGCTGGAATTTACATGTTCATATGCCATCTCCCATCCTTTGCCATGCCTTGTTAGAGTGGCATTTGGTGCCTTAGGTTCGGTCCTCAGTTTGCGTGCATATATGCACATATTTCGGTTGTCTTATTTTCATCTTACGGCTACTGATGTGAGTGTGGCTGAGGTCCACTCATATTGGTGTAAGTCCATCGTGCATTGTGTCATTCCATTTCACAGCATTACGTATGCTAGGTTGTATGTTAGAGCATTGTGTATGCCATGTTACATCGTGCATTGTGTATGTCATTTCATAGTATTGTGTATGCTAGGTTGCATGTTAGGATTGCATTCATGCATGTCATGCATATTGCATTGTGTTTGGGATAGGACTTAGCCCGAGCATAGGAAACGAGGGACGTTTCGTACTCCGAGTGATGGAACGTGTCTCAATTCCCGGTCACCGGCACTCCGGATTAACCATGATGAAGTCTCGGTCTTGTTGTGTTTATACGTGCATTCATTTCACATTGAGTCGTGCAATTCGACTCCTCGGCCATTATGCATCGAGATGCGTAATTGATGGCACGAGGATCGAGGTATGCATACATATGTGAAAATACTTTGTCATGCCCCTTTCTTGCTCTCTGTTGCAGCAAATCAGAAACCGGCAGTCTTTCGGAGCTTCGTGCAATATTCCGGGCTTAATTGTAAACAGAGGCTAATTGGGGCATTGCAATTGATTTCCACGCAAGGCAACTTAAGTACGCATCATTCATCATTCGGAACAGAGCTGAGGCGGTCCATAGATTTGCATGCTAGTTTACTGCTTTCCTAGTTACATTTGTTATTTAATTAGGGTTTTGTATTTATTCGGACTATACTATTTATTCGGACTGTATATTATTTATTCGGACCTTCCGAGCGAGGGCAATGTTGTAATAAGTGTGCGTGCGTGTGATGTATGTCTTCCAACCCCACGTCTTTCTCCCTTTTATTTACCAGCTTATGATGGTTAGATTAGGGCATGTTTCAATTAGCATACAGTATGATAGCATGTTTGCATCCATTCATCTGTTTTGCATGCACCGGGCTCGGCGCATCATACTCACTGCATTGTATTTCAATTCCGAGTTGAATACTTGTTAGTTGTAGCATTTCACATGCCATCTTTAGAATAGCCAAGCCTGCTATAGTTGCATTTTTGCATGTGTTGCATTAGGCATCTCTGTATAGTTAGGATCATGCATGAATTTCTAACATAGCTTTTGTTTTGACTTGGAGTACTCGGTAAGTTTTATGCTTTAGCATCCTTACATGTGTGTGAGTGACTGCCATGATAGCATGCTTACCATGAGGCTATTTGCTTATGTGATATAACTGCCTGAATGCCTGTGGGTGAAGGTTGGGTTATTTGGATTGGAACAATGCATTGACTGTGAATTTTAAGCCCACTAGATAGTGGCAAAACCATTTTTTCTAAGCCCACCTGAGGGTGGCAAAATCTGCATTTTAAGCCTACTTGCGAGTAGCAAACCATCTTTCAAAAACAAACATGAAATGTTTTGTTCCAATTCAGGCGACCCGGTCTATACTTGTATGCTGTGCGTATCACCTAGTAAATCTAGGATAATAACCGGAATAAGAATGCATAATGTTTTCAAAACTAGATATCATGGTTAGTAGAGGCCGATCTTTGATCGGGCGAGCGGGGGTGCTCACGAAGTGACCTTCCCCAATCATACCCAAGTTCCCGAGCCGAGGCAACTTTGGTGATGACGGACACGTGGCCTTAGGCACGAGTCAAGGTTTCCTAAATTTCCCAAAATAAAATATTTAGGTGGCGACTCTGTATCTGGCAAAGCAATCCATGTTTGGCACTTCTTTCAAAAAAAATCTGTTTTCAAAATCGATTTGCCGGATTTGGACTCTTTGACGATTCATCGGTCTTGCATTGCACTCTGCGAGATTAGATACAGGACCGTGACATTGAGTCCTAAACTGTAGTGAGCCCAAAATGAACAAAACGGGATTTCCCTCCCGGGACGTTCGGGGACGTCTACAGTTTCTGGCGACTCTGCTGGGGATTTAGAGAGCTTGACTCGAACTCATGATATCTTGTTTTGATTACACTTATGTGTTTCTTTGCATTGCATGTGCATTGGTGCGCCTAGGATACCGTGTTTGCCATCTGCTATTCCTGAGCGGTTTGCCAGAGGCTGCGTGCCATAAGGCTCACCGGTTACGGGCTCTGCCAGTATGGAAACACAAACCCCGGTTTTACCGGGGCACCCTTCTGACCATTCGACCTAGTGCATATTCGGAATCCATAGTGACCATTCCAAGCTAGGACAGGTTGCTTACCCGATATAGGTTGTTTGAAACTGCTGCGTGCGTAGTGAAACCCTAGCTCCTGACAAAATAGGATAGGGAAACCCTACCCCAACATAGGGGTGTTTTGGCTCTCACTTTTCTGTTATGTGCTTTTAGAGTGCATCTCTACAGGGAAATGCATGTATCAGTTTATGAGTTTGGGCATCAGGCCTGCGGGCATCAGTCAGTGTTTGAGAATCAGTTATCTGCGGGTATCAAATTCAGTTTTCGGGGACAGTGATTCAGGGATAATGATCAGTGTTTGACGACAGTGTGTATTCAGCTTATCGACCGTGTGTTGTTATGCCCAGCTGTGTGTTGTGTATTTATTTTAAGCTGTTATGCTGTCCGTTTATCTGGTTATTTATTTCCTTATTGCTTTATTTATCTTTTTGCTAGGGCAGTTTTAGCACAATTGCTTCAGATCAAGCAGATATTCCCCAGGCACTCTGGACAAGAGGTCGTCGACTCAATCGATCTGAGGATCTGGTTGATGAACAACCAGTGTTTCATTCTCTACCCCCGGTTGTCAAACGAAGGCTGAGAAAGCGTAGTGTGTCTGAGCAGAGGTTACCAGAGCAGTGGTCTACCCTAGCAGTGAACAATCGGGCTGAGGTCTCAGTTTCTACCATAGAAATACACATATCAGTCAGTCAACAGGATCAGCAGAACATGGCCGGAATGGAAGAAATGATGCGCCAGCTCCAAGAGAGCATAAAGCAGATGCAGGAGGACGCTGTCCGCCAAGCGGAGTTCTCTAAACAGCAGGCCACAATCATGGCCCAGCAGGCGGAACTGATTACCCGGCTACAGCAGCAAGTCGGAGCATCAGCCTCACATCCAGCTCCTCCCCCACCATGGGTCCCAATACCCGAGCAGACACCAACTACCCAGAATGTCCTGCCACATCCCCAAAACATTTTGCCAAATGCCCATGCCGTTCAGGAGGATATAGATATCCCAACGGGGCCGGCTCCGCCCCCGCTTCCACCTCAATTATCCAAGGTACATACACCCATCAACCACCCGGACTCTCCCTTCGAGTTCGAAGTAGACCCTACAGCACTGAAATTGAGCAAGCTCGAGAAGCTATTCAAAAAATCCCAAGGGGTAAAGGCTATCCCGGATATTGAGGACGGATATACCGATGTGGCCGTGACGTTGCCGGATAGATTCAAAATGCCGCAGATCGATCGCTTCGACGGATCTGGGGATCCCATGGTCCACCTCCGGCTATTTTCAGATACACTACGGCCGATGGGCCTAATCAGACCCCAGAAGCTTTCACTATTCGGCCGGACCCTGTCAGGTGTGGCCACTATCTGGTATGCAAAATTGGAGGATGATGTCAAGCGGAGTTGGGATGAAATGGCCGAGGCCTTTGTTGCGCAATACTCTTACAACACCCAAATCGAGATTACAACCCGTGATCTCGAAATGACGAGGCAAGAGCCCAAAGAAAGCTTCTCAGATTTTGTGACCCGGTGGAGGGCGAAGGCCTCGATGATGACTCTAAGGCCCACCGATAAAGACCAGATCAGGATGATTGTGCGCAATCTCCAGCCAAAATTGATGCAAAAGATGATTGTGCTCCCCCTCCCCACCTTTTCAGATCTACACGAGATGGGGGTACAAATTGAAGATGCAATGAAACAGGGTCTGATTGACCAAGACAGGGAGCAACCTCGGAGAACCTTTAACCGCAACAACAATGCAGGCCCGAATGGCGCTGCAACTGCAAGAACCTCGGAGGTAAACGTGGTCACCACCATTCCCCCTCCCCTTCCAAGGCCCATGGCAGCCACACCCTTCTCCGGTGCATCCGAAAGCAATACACAGACCACCAAATACCAACCCAGAGGCCAAAGAACCTTCACCCCATTGTACATGCCCCTGTCCAAGGCTCTAGGGGTCTTAATCAGAAAAGGGCATCTAAAACCCCTGGAGCCGAGGCCGTTACCAAATCCACTACCCCCCACTCACAACCCAGCCAAATACTGCGCATATCACCAGCAACACGGTCATGACACCGACCAATGCTTCAGATTGCGTCACGAGATTCAAGATCTCGTTGACAAACAGGTGATTTTGCTACTAGAAAGACCCAACGTCACAACCAACCCACTCCCTACACACAACCAAGCTCCACCTCCCAAAAGAATTAACTTTATCCAGACTGGGGTCGTGTCTTACGATCCTAGCATCTATATCACTCATTCCCATCTACCTAAGCCGGAGGTGCTCCTTCCCAACTGCACTGACTTTTTGTGCATGCTGGACATCTCTACAACCCAACCTGAGCCAATGGTGGCGGCTGGCGAAGATAGTGCAGGGGAGATTACAGAGGAGGACGGAATGGTTGAGTCAGGGTTTGAGCAGTCTGGGAATTTTGCTGGGGAAGCCTACTGTAACATGCCCGGGGGGTACCCGCGCGCGTTAAACAGTTCGGACTCCCGAGATCTCTTTGATCTAGTCTCACGAGTGTAATGTGAAACGTAGATGAGAGTCCAGATTTGGCAACTTTTATTGAAAATCCATTTTATTGCAATTTTGTCAAAAATGGACTGCGTCATCAGATTTTAGAGTCGCCACCTAATATTTTGGGAAATTAGGAAACCCATGACTCAGTGCCAAGGCCACTGTTCGTCGTAACCAAGGATGCTTGGCTCGGAACCTTAGGTATGAGAGGGGAAGGTCAATAAGGAGCACCTCCACTCACCCGATCAAAAGATCGGCCTCTACTAAACCATGATATGAATTTTATTTTCTTTATATGTTCATGTTCTGATTATTTAATAAATCCTAAAATTTACTATGTGAAACATACAAGTATAGACTATGTCACCCATTTTGGAATAACTTGATTTCATGTAGTTTTGAAAGAGTTTTGAAAATGTATAACCCAAATAAATTGAGTTTACAAACACGAAAATCAATATTATTCCAAATTAAGCGACACAACCTCCATCCACTGGCATTCGTACAGTTATATCACATAAACAAATAGCCACATGGTATGATGCTTAAACATAGTAAGAAAAACACACACAAACGGAATGCTAAAGCATAAAAACTTACATGTTTGACGACCTGCAAACAAGCTACAAAACAAAGTTAGTAAAACATGCATGATCTTATATACAAAATCCTAATGCAATTCACTCATGAGATGCAACTAAAGATTCGACTTCTAAGATATGACATGTGAATCATCTCAAGAACATGAGGTGCACACATAATCACATAGGAATTAATTAAATCCACAAATGCAAACTTCGCCGAATCAAAATGCATGAAACATGGATGCAAAGCATGAATATGATGAAAAATAAATATGATGTTTATGTACAAATAAGGAAAGCAAGTAAAAGAATGGGATAGAAAGAAGTGGGGCGGGAAATTATTACAACGCTTTGAATAAATTATTACAAACCAGATAAGAGAGAGAGAATGGAATATTACAACAAAATAAAAACCTCACAAACTCTCAAAATAAAAAATAAAATAAAATAAAGAAACTTCATGTGCGCTGGAAAATATTCCGCTTGACGCAGGAAGACTGCTCCGTTCTGTCCGGGGAAACTTATTTTGCGAGGGCACTATTCGTCCCGAGATACTATTCACTGCCGGAAGTTACTATTCATCATTACTATTCACCTTTTTTTAATCGTTATTCATCTTACCGGACATTTTTCATCCGCAGTCACTATTCAGCGCCGGAGGTACTATTTATCGACGGGGCTACTATTCATTGTCGGGGTTACTATTCACCGCCGGAAGTTACTATTCACCGCCGGAGGTTACTATTCACCACCGATCACTATTCATCTGGTGGGGTCACATCTTTTAACAAATTAGGTGGTTCGACCAACCATTTAAATTGGTAAAATTACAACGATTTATAAATAGTAAACTACAACATTTTATGTAAATTACAACAGTTTATATACAACAGTAAATTACAGCAGATAAAGTAGTAAAATTAGGTGGTTCGACCGACCATTTAAAGTGGTGAAATTACAACAATTTATAAATAGTAAACTACAATATTTTATGTAAATTACAACAGTTTATATACAACAGTAAATTACAGCGGATAAAGTAGTAAAATTAGGTGGTTTGACCGACCATTTAAAGCGATAAAAAAAAAAAACAGCTATGAAAAGCAATAAATGAAGTACTTAAACAACTTATATCACATTTTGAAATTAAATGAAAGTTTGCAAAAACTCACCTTTCGGGGAAATGATGAATTTTCTGATTCACAAACTTTCTTTTGATTACCCTCAAGTTTGTGGAATGTGTTCTCAATTCTCAGTCCAAAAGTTGGAATTACAACTTCTCTTTCTGATTCTTTTTTTTTTTTTCTCTCAAAATTCTCGCACTACTTCTCTTTCTTTTTTTTTTTTTTATTCTCTCAGACTTCTTTTTCTTTGATCTCTCCCGCCCAAAAAACTCATCTCATTCTGCTGTAATCTTTCCCTTTTTATAGAAAACACTTGTAAGAAAAGGACAAAACAAGAAACGGTGGAATTTCAAAAGATGCACAGTGATTTTACTGTGCATTGCACAGTAAAATTACTATGCACTTTACCATATAATAATATATAAAAGGGATTATTAGCATAAATATATGTACAAATACCCAAAAATATATATAAAAACACACAAATATGTAAAATTAAAATACATGGACTAATAAAATATATTTTAGTGGGCCAAATATGCAACATAATAGCGGGTCTAAAGGCACAGAAAACAAAAAGACATACGATGGGAGTGTAGTGAATTTTTTTCAAAGGAGGAATAATACCCTTATATAATATAATATTATATATATATGATGCGTGGGTGAAACCATGGTACCGAAAATATTATATAATAATATAACATAATATATATATATAATAATAAAGGGAAAGAAAATAGAGGAGTCTAAAATAATTTGGCAAAAATAGGTGTAAGACTAGGATTAAAGTTTACATTCCATCTTTTACTGAGAATTTTGTGAGATAGCATATTCCTGTTTTCATCATCGAGTAATCAAAAGAAAGCGCCCAAATCTTAGGGCCGGTCAAAATGGGGTGTCTACTGCCCCTCTTTGACAGAGCTCAAAGTCATTTCTTGACGTGAGTGAATGTCAAAGCCCGAAGACGACCCTTTTGACAAGGCCATAAGACTTGGGCAAACAAACAAGATGCAATGCAAGTGGTTGAACCCGAGGGTTGCCTACGTATCCATTTGCAAGGAATCAAACCTGCGTAGTTCAAGGGCAACATGTAACATGACATACGCAGTTTGAAAGTTGGACTTACACGCTTCGCGAAGCCAGTTGTTTTTGAAAAACTTATGATCATGCAAGAGAGGGATGACCTCAATTAAGAGTAATCAACATCCTAACACGTCTCACGCGAAAGGAGGAAAGATGGTGTAAACAACAGGCGCACCTGATGTTTTTAACCGAGTGAATCAACAACCTAACACGTCTCACGCGAAAGGAGGAAGGATGGTGTAAACATCAGGCGCACCTGATGTTTTTAACCGATTTGGGTGGTGTAAACAGACAGGCGCACCTGCTGTTTTTAACCGATTTGCAATCCAAACGCGTTTCACGCGAGAGGAGGAAGGGTAGTGTAAACAGATAGGCGCACCTGACTGTTTTTAACCGATTTGCAATCCAAACGCGTTTCACGCGAGAGAAGGAAGATGGTGTAAACATCAGGCGCACCTGATGTTTTTAACCGATTTGGGTGGTGTAAACAGACAGGCGCACCTGCTGTTTTTAACCGATTTGCAATCCAAGTGCGTTTCACGCGAGAGGAGGAAAGGTGGTGTAAACAGACAGGCACACCTGACTGTTTTTAACCGATTTGCAATCCAAACGCGTTTCACGCGAGAGGAGGAAGGATGGTGTAAACATCAGGCGCACCTGATGTTTTTAACCGATTTGGGTGGTGTAAACAGATAGGCGCACCTACTGTTTTTAACCGATTTGCAATCCAAACGTGTTTCACGCGAGAGGAGGAAGGGTGGTGTAAACAGACAGGCGCACCTGCTGTTGTTAACCAATTTTGATAATTGGACTTATACGCTACGCGAAGCCGATTTGATAATTGGACTTACACGCTACGCGAAGCCGGTTTGATAATTGGACTAACACGCTACGCGAAGCCGATTTGAAGATTGGACTTATACGCTACGCGAAGCCGGTTTGAAGATTGGACTTATACGCTTACGCGAAGCCGGTTTAAAGATTGGACTTATACGCTTACGCGAAGCCGATTTGAAAATTGGACTTATACGCTACGCGAAGCCGGTTTGAAGATTGGACTTATACGCTACGCGAAGCCGGTTTGAAGATTGGACTTATACGCTTACGCGAAGCCGATTTGAAGATTGGACTTATACGCTACGCGAAGCTAGTTTGAAGATTGGACTTATACGCTTACGCGAAGCCGGTTTGAAGATTGGACTTATACGCTTACACGAAACCAGTTTGAAGATTGGACTTATACGCTACGCGAAGCCGGTTTGAAGATTGGACTTATACGCTACGCGAAGCCGGTTTGAAGATTGGACTTATACGCTACGCGAAGCCGGTTTGAAGATTGGACTTATATGCTACGCGAAGCCGGTTTGAAGATTGGACTTATACGCTACGCGATGCCGGTTTCAAGATTGGACTTATACGCTACGCGAAGCCAGTTTTAAGATTGGACTTATACGCTTACGCGAAGCCGGTTTGAAGATTGGACTTATACGCTTAGGCGAAGCCGGTTTGAAGATTGGACTTATATGCTACGCGAAGCCGGTTTGAAGATTGGACTTATACGCTTACGCGAAGCCGGTTTGAAAATTGGACTTATACGCTACGCGAAGCCGGTTTGAAGATTGGACTTATACGCTACGCGAAGCCGGTTTGAAGATTGGACTTATACGCTTACGCGAAGCCGGTTTGAAAATTGGACTTATACGTTACGCGAAGCCGGTTTGAAGATTGGACTTATACGCTACGCGAAGCCGGTTTGAAGATTGGACTTATACACTTACGCGAAGCCGGTTTGAAGATTGGACTTATACGCTACGCAAAGCCGGTTTGAAGATTGGACTTATACGCTACGCGAAGCCGGTTTGAAGATTGGACTTATACGCTTACGCGATGCCGGTTTTAAGATTGGACTTATACGCTTACGCGAAGCCGGTTTGAAGATTGGACTTATACGCTTACGTGAAGCCGGTTTGAAAATTGGACTTATACGCTACGCGAAGCCGGTTTGAAGATTGGACTTATACGCTTACGCGAAGCCGGTTTGAAAATTGATGATTTGTGCAATGCAATGCAATGTCATGGAGTGATGGCTATGTTTGCAACTTTCCCTATTCTCCAACAGGGTGACAGACTAGGTTGGTTCAGTATCCAGAGTTGAAGCGCATACAAGCTATCTCAACCTATGGGGCTGCCATACAGATTTCAAGCCGGGGATACACCCCTGGGTATTTAAACCAGACTTTAGTCTCGGAAATTCCAAACCTTTTGCGTTCTAGGCCTTGGCCATTCGAACTCTAGTTTTCACCATCGCAGTTGGTCTCCTAGGAACTCATTGCAAACACAACCAATATAATACATAAATATTTACATATCAATACACACATATATGTACATATGGTATACACATATGCATATACAAACAACATACAGACAAATATATACAGATATATACACAGACATATACAGTATATATACAGGTATATACGACACAGACATATACGGACCTATACACAAACATATACGGATATATACACAAATGGAGAATATTCTGTTTGTAACCGTCAGCGGGAAGATGCCGTTACTGAGAAGGTATATTCCGTTTGCTGACGTCAGCACACGTACGCAAAACAAGCAAAAAGAAAGGAAAAACACAAAATGCATGGATGTGGGGATATGGGGTTTCGAACCCCTGACCTTAGGCCTAGTCTTCGAGTCCTCGACCACTGAACCATGCCACTCTTGTGACAAGATATGCAAACAAATATATATACATATACGAGACATATATACACAAAATCAAAGCAAAAACAAAGAAACATTTGTTGTGGGTTCGAACCCCTGACCTCGAGCTTAGGCTCTCCGAATCCTCAACCCACTAGGCCAAACCACTGAACCCAAGCCACACCTGTGACCCAAATGTTCAAACAAATATATATATTACATAGCTATACAATACATATACATATATATATACAACTTTCCCGCCTCTCTTTCTGTTTTTGTCTTACTCTCTCTTCCTATTTTTGTCTCACTCTCTCTTCCTTCATCTTCTTTGAGCGTCGTGTCTATTACGCGATTTCAATAATCGCGGCGCCTGACCGACAGGCTATCTAATCCTGCCTCGATTGTCGATGATCATCTCGAGCCTTCCTCCCTCTTTGTCTTCTTCTTTGGCTTCATCATCTTCTTAAGTTGAGGCCTGCGATAGAGAGAGGCAGAGCGAAAGCCTGCAAACTTTCTCTGCCACCACTCTGCGACCTCTTTCTTTTGCATTACTCTTCTCTACCATGGCCTCTTCACAAGGTTCTCTCACTCTTTTTCCAGACCTAAATGAGTCTACGATAGAGATGACCAATTCCGACTCCCCTGAACCTCAACCACGGGCTCCTCCTCCTTCTCCTGTTTTCAACTTTCCAGCGATGTCAGTTGAACAAATCATGGCTGCACAGTCTGACATCGAAGCAAACTCGTATACACTGAGGTCATGTGTGGAGACCGTGACAGCGGTCTCCAACTTGTCCCGTCGACTGCAGAACAGAACGTGTGAAGTACATCAGTTAAATGCACAACTTTGCCTCCTCCAACGTATGTACAAAGACGCTCGGGTAGAAATTAGTGCGCTGAAGAAACAGAACAAAGAGCTAAAACGACTAACGACCTCCGTGACTTGATTCAGAGTTCCTTCGCATAACCAATTTGATGGCCAGCGAGGAATAATCTCCTTTTGAAGCTCTGCCAAGGCCGAGGCAGAGTCTTCAAAAGCTTCGAATGAGTAAAGATGAAGCGAGGCAGCTGATGGTAAAGTCAGGCAACGAAGTTGTGTGCAAATGAAGCCGGTTGCAATCTTTGCCGCCGGGTTGCTGCCAGAGAAGAAAGAAGAAAAAGATCCCTTTCTCTCTCTCTTTGTTTTTTGTTGTTGTTGTTGTTGTTTTTTTTTTTTTTTTTTTTTTTTTTTTGGAGTCTCTGTAATCGGGGATGTCCTCCCCTGACTTCAATAAAATCAGTTTCTGTTTTGCTCATCACTGGCATGACTGGCATATCACTTTGAGCTTGAAAACAATTTGTTTGATTGAATTTGAGAATGATTGAATTTTTGAACTCTGAATTAGACATTGACTCTATACTGACCTGAATCAACAAATGACCTAACGAACTGAAAAAAAGAAACAAATTAATCCAAACACACTTATATACACTGACTAGTATAAATACACCGACTGGTATAAATATATTGACTGGTATGAAAGGAACACCCTTATATATACTGACTGGTATGAATACCCTGATTGGTATGAATACACTGACTGGTATGAATGCACACTTATATACACTGACTGGTATGAATACCTTGACTGGTATGAATACACACTTATATATACTGAATAATTGACTCGAGCGGTGGAGAAGACAGAATCTCAAACTCGACTATGCCCCTAGTTCATTGCCTTGACCCTTTTTGTCTCTTGATTTTTATTTTTTATTTTTTATTTTTTGTAAACATGTTTTGATCAACATGAGAGTTAAATTAGCATACTTATTCCATTTTCTGTTTCAAATCATGTAAGCTAAACTGTGAGCACTGGAAATTTTCCCTTTTCAAATCCAAAGAATGGTCCAAGTTTTGCAAAAATGGAACAATTTTCGAGAAAAATTAGTCAGCTTCATTCAAATTAATCAAAACCTATTTTTTTTCAAATGGCCACTACTCAACTAACATGGAATCAACCATCGGGGTGCATAGTCCCAAGCCAGATAACCAATGGTGATATCCGCACCAAGCCAAAGGAACCAAGCCAATCTGAACCGAATGAAGCCCAGTAGAACTGGACCAAACCGAACCAAACTGAATGAAGTTGAATTTAACCAACTGAACTGAGCAGAATGAAAATATTCCAAGCAAACACGGATAGGACAACCAAGTCGATTAAAGATACACCAATCAAACATGGACGAGATGAATGAGTTGAAAAATTATTAGGGTCGAACTTCGAGATGAAGCTACCTACGTATCCCAAAGATAGGAATCAGGCCATCATAGTTCGGGCTAAGGTTCACTCGGGTATTGACACTCTCCTTTTATGCTCTAACTTTTTCCAAAGCCGCCCTTTCGGGTTTTCAACCTTGCGAGCTTTTCATTTTTCATTTTTTGTTTTTCATTTTGTTCATGTCATTTTTTATTTTATTTTATTTTTATTTTTATTTATTTATTTATTTATTTTTTTGCTCTAACTTTTGCTTGGGTCGCCCCTTTCGGGTTTTTCAGCCCAGTGAGCCTCTCAAGGTTTACTTTCAGTTTAACTTGTCCATGTTGATTGGGTGTGAAATCTCTAAGCCATTTATAAGAACGACTGCTACACTTGACCAGTAAATATGGTGATGTAGGGACTAGACTGAATTGGGTCCGAATTTGCCCCTAGTGTTGCCCCTAGTGTAGTGGATAGGACCTCGACTGTCTTTCAATAATAAAATTCATTCTCTCAAATTCTGGGTTTTGCCTTTCTGGGCGGTCTTCATTGGGAGACGATTCAGTTTTAACTCTTTGATCACATCCAATCTTTTGCCCCTAGTTCAAGGGCTGCTTCAAATCGAAATCACATCCAACCTTCTTGCCCCTAGTTCAAGGGTTGCTTCCAATCTGAATCCCAGGCCCTACATAGTTTTGGCTAAGGTTCACTCGAGTATTGACACTCTACTTTTACGCTCTAACTTTTGCCAAAGCCGCCCTTTCGGGTTTTCAACCTTGCGAGCTTTTCATTTTTCTTTTTTTTTTTCTTTTTTTTTTTTTTTTTGGTGCTCTAACTTTTGCCTGGGTCGCCCTTCCGGGTTTTCGGCCCAGTGAGCCTCTCATGGGTGGTACCTTATTGCCCTAGTTCAAGGGCAGTCTCTATTTCAGCTATGCAAGCCTCACACTTTTGCCCCTAGTTCAAGGGCTGTTTCAAATCGAAATCACATTCTCTGCCCTGAGTTCAAGGTCTGTTTCTAATCTGGATCACGTCATTGCCCCTAGTTCAAGGGCTATTTCCAATCTAAATCATATTCGACCTTATTGCCCCTAGTTGAAGGGCTGCCTCCATTTGAATCACATCATGGCCTCTAGTTCAAGGGCTATTTCCAATTCGGCTATGCAAGCCTTACACTTTGAATGATCATTGAATACTTCGAATCAAGGTTTGAAAGCTTAAGGAGCTAAGGAGGTCAGATCACGAGTCAAGAGGGATCCTATGCTGTATAACTAATTCTAGGCATGTCTTCGTAGGACCACGCAAAAACAGTTTTTGAAATCTTTTCACAAAGCAACTAATTACTCGTACTTTTACGAAGATAAGATAGAACCAATTCGGACCAAGCCAGGATCCTTCTCAGTACCCACATTAACAAAAATGATTTTATTCATCAAAGGCTTAGTACACATCTCTTCCTCTCAGTTGATCAAAATTTGCAAATCCCGAGGAAATTCTTCCTCTTCGTTTTTATCAGAGTTTTGGAAAAAGTTTTGAAAAACTTTGGTCAATGCGATGAATTAAGGCACAGAGAAGTAGGCAGACTCTATGACATTTTTTTATATTTTATTTTTTTTGAATTTTTTTTTTGAAAAGAGACTATGACTCAGCAATGACACAGACTCAAAAGAAAATGACAAAGAAGACCTAGACAAGACAGAAATGTCTAGGTTAGCACTATCGAAATCAACAGACTCTGACTCATTAGGCTGACTCGAGCCTGACTCTAACTCTACAAACTTGGTGGAATTAAACT
The DNA here is from genome assembly GCA_030407325.1 of Camellia japonica. NCBI lineage: Eukaryota > Viridiplantae > Streptophyta > Magnoliopsida > Ericales > Theaceae > Camellia > Camellia japonica. The sequence goes on from JAPPVO010000010.1 coordinate 15,251,532, forward strand.
TAGACTCAATACTCAATACTCAATTCAGAACTCAGAATAAAACCATTCTCAAATTGCCAGTCAACGTGTGGGCCATCCACAATATTCAAAATAAAACTCGTCCAATCAACAGGCGGTCACTCCCCATTCACAGAGATGGTCAGGTACCCTACAAGCTCTATTTATTTACAATGGTCGACTTTGTGGGATACCGGAGGTTTTTTTTTTTTTTTTTTTTTGATTTTATGTTTTTGTTGTTATTATTATTATTATTATTTTTTGAAGTAATGGTGCTAAGTTGAACTACCTGAACCACTCATTTGAATTTGAGAACCCCTGTATAGATCCAATACATTGCACATAACACATAGCAGGAAAGAGAACAAACACCCCTATGAAGGGTAGGGTTATCCTGTCCTAGCTTGAAATGATCTAGGGTTTCACTATTCAGACAAGCGGTATCATACATCCTAGCAATGGGAAAGCATCATGTCCTCATTTGTAAGGTACTATGGCTCGCTATATGTACAAGGTTGGCTTTACTCTAAGGGTTAAAGTCAAGGTGACATTACCAAAGAGTCCTTTGGGTCGTAACCAATAAAGATCCCAGGAAATCAGAAGAGTCAAATAGTCTCTCTTCAAAGTCTGAGAACCTTAGATAGCAAAGCTAGATAGCAGAGCTACCTTTTTTACAGATCTCAAAAGGTTACAACACAAGGCCTCTAAAGTTTTGTAAAGATAGGTGTAGTGTCACAAAAAATGTGCCTGTGCTCCCATCAGTATTTGGGCAACACAGGGACTTTAAGTGCACCAATGCATGCAATGCAATAAACATATAATTGAAAATAAAAGTCATATCATGGAGTTCGAGTCAAGGTTTCATAAAATCCCCAGCGGAGTCGCCAGAAACTGTAACATGCCCGGGGGGTACCCGCGCGCGTTAAACAGTTCGGACTCTCGAGATCTCTTTGATCTAGTCTCACGAGTGCAATGTGAAACGTAGATGAGAGTCCAGATTTGGCAACTTTTATTGAAAATCCATTTTATTGCAATTTTGTCAAAAATGGACTGCGTCATCAGATTTCAGAGTCGCCACCTAATATTTTGGGAAATTAGGAAACCCATGACTCAGTGCTAAGGCCACTGTTCGTCGTAACCAAGGATGCTTGGCTGGGAACCTTAGGTATGAGAGGGGAAGGTCAATAAGGAGCACCCCCACTCACCCGATCAAAAGATCGGCCTCTACTAAACCATGATATGAATTTTATTTTCTTTATATGTTCATGTTCTGATTATTTAATAAATCCTAAAATTTACTATGTGAAACATACAAGTATAGACTATGTCACCCATTTTGGAATAACTTGATTTCATGTAGTTTTGAAAGAGTTTTGAAAATGTATAACCCAAATAAATTGAGTTTACAAACACGAAAATCAATATCATTCCAAATTAAGCGACACAACCTCCATCCACTGGCATTCGTACAGTTATATCACATAAACAAATAGCCACATGGTATGATGCTTAAACATAGTAAGAAAAACACACACAAATGGAATGCTAAAGCATAAAAACTTACATGTTTGACGACCTGCAAACAAGCTACAAAACAAAGTTAGTAAAACATGCATGATCTTATATACAAAATCCTAATGCAATTCACTCATGAGATGCAACTAAAGATTCGGCTTCTAAGATATGACATTTGAATCATCTCAAGAACATGAGGTGCACACATAATCACATAGGAATTAATTAAATCCACAAATGCAAACTTCGCCGAAACAAGATACATGAAACATGGATGCAAAGCATGAATGTGATGAAAAATAAATATGATGTTTATGTACAAATAAGGAAAGCAAGTAAAAGAATGGGATAGAAAGAAGTGGGGCGGGGAATTATTACAACGCTTTGAATAAATTATTACAAACCAGATAAGAGAGAGAGAAGGGAATATTACAACAAAATAAAAACCTCACAAACTCTCAAAATAAAAAATAAAATAAAATAAAGAAACTTCATGTGCGCTGGAAAATATTCCGCTTGACGCAGGAAGACTGCTCCGTTCTGTCCGGGGAAACTTATTTTGCGGGGGCACTATTCGTCCCGAGATACTATTCACTGCCGGAAGTTACTATTCATCATTACTATTCACCTTTTTTTGATCGTTATTCATCTTACCGGGCATTTTTCATCCGCAGTCACTATTCAGCGCCGGAGGTACTATTTATCGACGGGGCTACTATTCATTGTCGGGGTTACTATTCACCGCCGGAAGTTACTATTCACCGCCGGAGGTTACTATTCACCACCGATCACTATTCATCCGGTGGGGTCACATCTTTTAACAAATTAGGTGGTTCGACCAACCATTTAAATTGGTAAAATTACAACGATTTATAAATAGTAAACTACAATATTTTATGTAAATTACAACAGTTTATATACAACAGTAAATTACAGCAGATAAAGTAGTAAAATTAGGTGGTTCGACCGACCATTTAAAGTGGTGAAATTACAACAATTTATAAATAGTAAACTACAATATTTTATGTAAATTACAACAGTTTATATACAACAGTAAATTACAGCGGATAAAGTAGTAAAATTAGGTGGTTTGACCGACCATTTAAAGCGATAAAAAAAAAAACAGTTATGAAAAGCAATAAATGAAGTACTTAAACAACTTATATCACATTTTGAAATTAAATGAAAGTTTGCGAAAACTCACCTTTCGGGGAAATGATGAATTTTCTGATTCACAAACTTTCTTTTGATTACCCTCAAGTTTGTGGAATGTGTTCTCAATTCTCAGTCCAAAAGTTGGAATTACAACTTCTCTTTCTGTTTCTTTTTTTTTTTTTCTCAAAATTCTCTCACTACTTCTCTTTCTTTTTTTTTTTTTTATTCTCTCAGACTTCTTTTTCTTTGATCTCTCCCGTCCAAAAAACTCTTCTCATTCTGCTGTAATCTTTCCCTTTTTATAGAAAACACTTGTAAGAAAAGGACAAAACAAGAAACGGTGGAATTTCAAAAGATGCACAGTGATTTTACTGTGCATTGCACAGTAAAATTACTATGCACTTTACAATATAATAATATATAAAAGGGATTATTAGCATAAATATATGTACAAATACCCAAAAATATATATAAAAACACACAAATATGTAAAATTAAAATACATGGACTAATAAAATATATTTTAGTAGGCCAAATATGCAACATAATAGCGGGTCTAAAGGCACAGAAAACAAAAAGACACACGATGGGAGTGTAGTGAATTTTTTTCAAAGGAGGAATAATACCCTTATATAATATAATATTATATATATATGGTGCGTGGGTGAAACCATTGTACCGAAAATATTATATAATAATATAACATAATATATATATAATAATAAAGGGAAAGAAAATGGAGAAGGAGTCTAAAATAATTTGGCAAAAACAGGTGTAAGACTAGGATTAAAGTTTACATTACATCTTTTTACGGAGAATTTTGTGAGATAGCATATTCCTATTTTCATCATTGAGTAATCAAAAGAAAGCGCCCAAATCTTAGGACCGGTCAAAATAGGGTGTCTACACCTATTATCCGAGTGATTACATCCTGTCAGCAGGCCAGTCTGAGCCAAATGTAAAATTGCCAGAGAGAGCAGAACTGTGTGTGATCCAGGGGGATGGATTTGAGCAGAGAACAGATGATTTGACGGCTGTAGAAGAGGACTTTGCCAACCTACAGTTTTTCGATGACCAAGAATCAGGGGGCGCGACAGTCAACTGGTTTGATTATGAGGAATCGACAGAGGCTACTGGGTGGCTGGATGAATAACCGGATGTGGTGGAAGAGTTCCAACCAGAACAGGGCCCGGCAGGGGCGAGAGTATCAGTTGTGGCCGGAAGGGCCGGAAGTCAGAGTACATTGCCGGAGAGCGCCGGTACAAAGAATTTCGCTCAGAACAGGAGCATTGTGAATACAGGGAAAGCTGAACAAACTGCGCCGACGCAGGTGGAACAAGAAAAGTTTTGGGATTCTGAGAGAACCGGGAAATCCAAAGCCCATAATGGGACTGAAAATACTGTGGGCACAAGAACAGAAGATGCTGCGAGCATATGGGCTGAAAGTACTGCGACTACAATAACGCCGGAGCCAGACAGATGTCTGTTGGTTGCTCATGGGATGTGGTGGGAGGACGATGATTTATGTCTTGCCCACACAGACGAAGATTGGGGGAATAATCAACCAGATGACACCTGGTATCTCGATGAGGTTGATCACATGACAAGAAGCGAGCGGTATTTCAAGCCCCCGCACCTAGACCAGCCAGAGGCATCTGGGAAGAATAAGGAAGCTGAGAGACAGAAGGAGAAACAACTTGAAGAGGAGGCTGTGCTCAAACAGTTAAAAAAGATACAAGCAGACATCTCCATCTGGGGACTACTTATGGCATCACGAGTGCACAGACAGGTTGTCCTATCTGTCATGGACAAGGCTAAACTCTCGATAGAAACCACGCCGGAGCAACTGGTGGGATTAGTCTTCCCGGGAGGAGCTATCCTAATGCTGACTTTTTCTGATAAAGAACTGCCACCTGAGGGTGCAAACCACAATAAGCCACTCTACATCTCTGTGGAGTGTAGAAATAAATGGATACCGGTGGTTCTTGTTGATACCGGATCTGCCATCAACATATGCCTGGCAAGGACAACATATGCAATCGGTTTGAAGACCGCGAACTTTATACCGACAGCCCAGGTAATTCGGGCATATGACAACACGAGCCGATAAGTCATGGGGATAGTAAAGATCTAGACCAAAGTTGGGCCGGGACAGCATGAGATAGATTTCCATGTCTTAGAGGTTCTGCAACTTTCAACTTGCTTTTGGGACGGCCGTGGCTGCACCAGGTAAAGGCAGTGTCGTCTACCTTACATCAGATGGTGAAATACCCCCATGGGAAGGGAGTAGCCATTGTGTTCGGGAATTCATCGATCCACCCACCGCCGGAGGTGTCTACACCAGTCCTGAAAATTGAGCACGGCATGGAAGATGTGTTTATGTCAGGTTTTACCTTAGCTGAGGCTCGGGTTGTGCAAAACATCATGGCTGTTAATGAGGGAGTGTATGTCAGTGCTCAATCTGTATACCTCATGAACAAGCTACAACACATCCCCGGGATGGGATTGGGAAGGAGCGGCCGGAAGGGCGTCGCAGCATTGGCCGAAGTGCCACACAACCCTCATACCTTTGGCTTGGGTTATCTGCCTACCAAAGAGGATTGGATAAGGAAGGGAAAGGAAATGGCTAGAAGAGCCAGAGCGAAGAAGGCGGGGAAGCCTTTTGACTTAATGCACCGGCCCATTCAGGGTACCCTAAACGGACGCTTCGTCTGGGAGGGGGAGGACTTTCCGTTTTGTGGCTTCCTAGAGCCATGGCTGAACGCGGAGAAGAAGCGTGTGCCAGGTTTCGAGATCTTCTTCGACCTACAATTATCCGGGGATGATGTTACTGAAGAGCAGACAGACCCATCAGCTGAGGTTGAGCTGTGTAAGGAAGTGGATTCCGAGGGCGCTGAAATTGAAATGGGGGTAGCATTGGCTTGTCTACTTTCAGATCCTCCGATCGACCAGAAGTGCTTGGGGGATAACTTCTCGGTTTCCATGATTGGGAATGAAACGGCTGCGGGCCTACCAGCAACTATTTTGGATGCATCTATCGCACCCTCTCTCACTTGGCAATACGAAGAGGGGTTTTTGTCCAGCAGCACCGGGTCAGGTAGTGAGCCGGAATCTGATTCCACCGAGTCTTGTGAGTCGGAATCAGGTTCCAGCTCGACTGAGTCTGAGTCTGGTAATCCTGGGGATGATAACCCGGATGCCACAGTTTTGTCCAGGTCGTCTTTTTCTTTCTTTTTTAAGTCTGTTGTAACCGAGAGTTCGGATGATTTGGATGTGCTTAATGAGAATCAGGTAACTGTGGTTTCTGAGTACTTTTCTGTGCCCTTGATTTATTGCATTAACTCAGACTTTCAAAATTTTGATGAAAATGACGAGGACGAAATTCCTCCGGTTTTACAATGCTTAATTGAACAAGAGCATGAGAGATTTGTTAAACCCTTAATAGATGAAATCATTACTGTGAATGTTGGTACTGAGGAGGACCCGCGGCTGGTCCAAATCGGGTCCACGTTGTCTTCAGAGGAACGCGAGCGCTTAGTCGCTTTATTAAAAGATTTCAAAGATGTTTTCGCGTGGTCCTACGAAGACATGCCTGGGATCGATCCTGAGATTGTACAGCACCGGATCCCTCTTGACCCCGAGGCCCGACCCGTCAAACAGAAACTCAGGAGGATCCGCCCGGACTGGGCTCTCAAGATCAAGGAAGAGGTCACCAAGCAAATTGATACAAGATTTTTGCTGGTATCCGAATACCCGACTTGGTTGGCCAACATCGTTCCATTACCAAAGAAGGATGGCAGGATCCGGGTATACGTGGATTTCAGGGACCTGAATAGAGCCAGTCCGAATGACGACTTTCCCTTGCTGCACATCGATGAGTTGGTGGATTTCACAGCGGGGCATGCTTTGCTTTCATTCATGGATGGCTTCTCAGGGTACAATCAGATAGTGATGGCACCGGAAAACCGGGAAAAGACTGCATTCACCACCCCGTGGGGGACATATTGCTACAGAGTAATGCCGTTTGGGTTGAAGAATGCTGGAGCTACTTATCAACGGGCCGCGACCACGATATTGCATGACATGATCCACAAAGAGGTTGAGGTGTATGTGGACGACATGATTGTCGAGTCCAAAGAAAGAGAGGGCCACTACACCGCCTTGCAAAAGTTCTTCCAAAGGATCAGAGAATTTCGGTTGCGGCTGAATCCTCAGAAATGTACGTTTGGTGTTACAGCGGGAAAAATGCTGGGATTTCTGATTACACAAAGAGGTATCGAAGTCGACCCTTCCAAAATCAAGGCCATCTTAGAAATGCTACCACTAAAGACTGAAAAGGAGGTGCGAGGCTTTCTAGGTAAAGTGCAATTCATAAGACGGTTTATCTCAAAATTAACCTTGACTTGTGAACCACTTTTTGGTCTCCTGAAGAAAGGAAAGAAATTCCAATGGGACGACCGATGCCAAGCTGCTTTTGAACAGATCAAGGAATACTTACAGAACCCGCCCGTGTTGTCACCACCAGAGCTGGGGAAACCGTTGATATTGTACCTTTCAGTGACTGAGACTACAATGGGCTGTATGCTCGCGCAAGAATCAGAGGACAAAGTGGAGAGAGCCATCTACTATTTGAGCAAGAAAATGCTAGAGTAGGAGACTCGCTACACACCGTTGGAGAAGGCTTGCTTAGCTTTGGTATGGGCTACCAGGAAGCTGCGGCACTACCTGTTAGCTCACTTCGTAATATTGGTTTCACGACTCGATCCCATCAAATATCTTTTCAAGAAACCAGCACTTACGGGTAGGCTAGCTCGTTGGTTGCTGTTGTTCTCCAAATTCGATCTGAAATATATAACACACAAGTCAGTCAAGGGAAGAGCAGTAGCAGAATTCTTAGCCGACCATCCAGTGGAAGGGGGTGAAGTAGTCGAATACTTATTCCCAGATGAAGCCATTTTGCACATCAACGATGAAACTTGGACGATGTACTTTGATGGATCGTCAAATCAGTACGGGTATGGGATAGGGGTGTTGCTGATAGCACCTGACAATTCCCGTATCCCACTAACCTTCAAACTTCGGTTCAAAGTCTCGAACAACGAAGCAGAATATGAGGCGTGCATTGCAGGTCTAGAAGCAGCCCTGGAACAAGGGGCAAGACGGTTGGACGTCATCGGGGACTCGAACCTTGTTGTGTCTCAAGCAAAAGGAGACTAGAAAGTCAAGGAAAAAAAGATGATGATGTATCACCAGACCTTGGATTTGTTAATTCCTCGGTTTGAGAAGCTAAGCTTTGCTCATCTACTAAGAGAGAACAACAGGTTCGCAGATTCTTTAGCAACTCTATCTTCCATGATAGACATCCCGTTCGGAGTCCGGATGCGTCCAGTCATAATTGACCAGAAATTTACGCCAGCCTACGAGACGATTACTGCTATAGATGAGGTTCAAGACGAAAACCCCTGGTATTACGATATTTGGAATTTCTTGGAGAAGGAAGCATATCCACCAGGGGTAAATGCCAAGGATAAAAGGGCAATCAGAAGAATGGCCGTTCAGTTTATCATCTGTGGGGGTAAGCTGTATAAGAGAGGTCATCTGGGAATGCATAAGTTATGTGTCGATGCCGAAGAATTAAAGCGTCTAATGGAAGCCATCCATGGAGGGGAATGCGGTGCGCACATGAATGGAGTAATGCTAGCACGGAAGATCCTCAGACAGGGTTACTACTGGTCCACCATGAAGGAGGATTGTATCGGTTTTGTTCGGCGATGCCACAAATGTCAAATTCATGCAAATCGCATGAACATCCCGCCGTCGAAGCTGTACAATATGACTTCGCTATGGCCATTTTCAGTCTGGGGAATTGATGTGATCGGGGCTGTCACTCCGAATGGGTCAAATGGGCATGAGTTCATCCTGGTTGCGATAGATTATTTCACGAAGTGGGTCGAGGCCCAATCTTATGCGGTGTTGAAGGCTTCATATGTGGCGAAGTTTATCAGAAACAACATCATCTGTCGCTACGGAGTCCCAAACGAGATAATTTCAGATAACGGTTCCCACTTCAAGAAGGAAGTGATTGACTTGTTGGAAAAATACAACGTAGCTTTTCATAAGTCATCCACATATCGGCCGCAAACCAATGGAGCGGTTGAGGCCGCCAACAAGAACATCAAACACATACTGCAGAAGATGGTGGAGACCTACCGGGATTGGCCAGATAAGCTGTCGTTTGCTCTGTGGGGCTACCGGACTTCAATCAGAACTTCTACTGGGGCGACTCCGTATTCATTGGTTTATGGGATGGAGGCCGTTCTACCTATCGAGATTGAGGTTCCGTCATTGCGAGTACTGGCTGAGTGTCAAATAGCCGAAGCAGATTTGCAGCAGAGCAGGTTTGAGAAACTCATGCTCTTTGATGAGAGAAGACTGAAAGCACTGTACCATGTTCAAGGTTATCAGCGCAGAATTGCCCAGACTTTCAACAAGAAAGTTAAGTCCATGAATCTAAAGGAAGGAGATTTGGTGCTCAAGGACAACTGAGCTCCCATCCACGACCCAAGGGGCAAGTTCAGACCCAATTGGACTGGTCCCTACATCATTAAGTCTATCTAGTCAGGTGGAGCTGTGGTTCTGATGGATCTAGATGGCCTAGAGTTCTCACAACCGATCAATATGGACAAGTTAAAGAAATATTACCCTTGAGAGGCTCGCTAGGCCGAAAACCCGAAAGGGCGACCTAGGCAAAAGTTAGAGCACAAATTTTTTTTTTGAAATGATAAAAACTGAGCTCGCAAGGTTGAAAACCCGCAAAAGGCGGCCTTGGCAAAAGTTAGAGCGTAAAAGGAGAGTGAAAATACTCGAGTAAACCTGAGCCTGAACTACGTAAGGCTTGATTCCCATCTTTGGGATACGTAGGCAACTTCATCCTGGAGTTCAGCCATAAACTCTTTCCCCGATCAACTTTGTCCATTTGATCATCTTGGCCATCTTCGTCTATTCAGCGTTCGAGAGTTCGGTTATGATCTCCGGTGCAGTGCTTTCAGACTAGGGGCAACTTTCCGTTGCTGTGCAGTGCCGTGGTACTATACAGACTAGGGGCAACTTTCCAGTTGCTAAGATCTGGGGTTGTGCATCTCAGTGACAGATCTCAGGCATGTCCAGTTCTGATCCATATCGAAAATGGTTTTGAAAAGTTTTAATAAAAGTTAACTTTGTTCAAATTAATCTTTTTACAACTAAGACTATTTTTGGACCAAAGCGGAAAATTTTGAATACCTACAACCTTCAATTTCATTGATTTCAAAATAGAGTTTTCCTGCTCTTGCATACAAATTAAAGTTGTTTTTTATTACGTTCATAAAGAAAACTTGAAAGTACTGGTAAAGCAATAAATCCGGGGCATAGATAAGTCAGGTGTCCCTGCACCCCCTCCCAGAGCTGGTCGAAGCCTCTGATGCCAAGTTGGGCCCAATCTGTGCCTCTTCATTGAGCCAATCCAAGCACTCGTCAGACAAAGTGCAACTGAAAGTGGGAGCGGGGGCCAGGAGCTCTCTAGTCCTCCATGCTGTGGCACACCGGGCAAGCTGTGCGCCTTGAACCGGGAATGTGGCAGGATACTCTATCCCCTCTGGCGGGCAAGTCTGATCATGACCGAACTGACGCTGGAACCGGAACGGAAAGTAAAACACACAGTGGGTCAGACCAATCAATTGGATCCCGGTCTGCCGGGACATGCTATAGCTCATTGCCGGGAGATTGAGCCAAGGACAGCGCCAAACAATACGATCTGCAGACAAATTGCACATCCAGTCGAACCACCATCCCTCATCAAGGGCATCGACTAGGCATTGTCGAAAGAAGTAGCCGCGGGCTGAGTAGGCTAGGCAAGAGTCCACAACCTGCAATTTATCCATCAACCATACCTGGGGAGGGATGAAAAATGAGAGAATAAAGAATAGAGAGATGTACGATGAGAGAAAAGTAAGAAAAAGGTTTTATGAGAAAAAAACAAGCCTGAGGGCCGAGTGATGTGAGCAATACATATGTGAGATCGGGTGGGAAACATTACCTGCAGCAGTAGTGGACTCCTCGCAAATCTGGTCGTCTCCTGGCGATAGAAAGCATCTAAGCCCATCAATGTCTTGGCCAATGTCATGGCGATGCAGCTCTTCCCTTCTTTCAAGCCTTGAGCAACTTCAATCAGACGAATGCTAGATCCACTAAAGCCTGGGGCAAGCAAAAAGTGAGATAGCATGCACAAGCAAAGTGCATGTTGTCGAAAACCTTGCCAATAATGGTTGCCGCGGTCACCAGCATTAGAAAAGCGATGAATCAAGCCGAGGATGTCCAGTTCCCCGTTGCAGATCAGAGACCGAGCGTCATGCATGGTGAGTCCACACATTCGCCCTAAAGCTTGGGCGTGACCGAAGCGAAACTGAGGCAAAATTTCTTCATGGCGTTCAGATTCCATCAAAACTTGAAAATCTTCGAAAGTTGGACATACCTCTTGCCCGCCGAAGCTAAAAACATGTGTTACCAGGTTCCAAAACCTCACTGCGGTACGAAGGAAGGGAAGGTGCAGCGGAGTACGGCTCAGCGTGAATAGTGCATTCACGCCGAAGCCCTGGAAGTTCAACTTTTTCGAGCCCTCTAGAGAAGCGATCCAAGCTGTGAGATTTTCGACGAGAAACGCCTCCATTTTGGTGCAAAACTGAGATGAAATGAATCAACCACGAGGCTAGGGCTTTTAAAGAGGATAAGACACTTTTCGGGGGACACGTGTCAAAAAGTTGGTGGTTGCTGAGCTAGGTGGCCGGCCGGCCACCTTTTCTGGTAGGCCGGCCACCCATCTTCCCTCCAATGCAAAAAGCTGGTCAGCCAGCTCTCAAAGGTGGTCGGTCATGCTGCAAAGTGTGTCTTTGGTCCTGTTCTACCCTCTAGAAGGAAGTTCCTAGCATTTCCATGCATCGGGAGTGTCGAAGGCCTCCATCTCCCTCTGTTTCGGATGCGTTCCGTCACCCAGATCGTCCGAAATACACTTTGTTTATAGAGTTATTGTTAAGTCTTGCTTATCGAGTTGTTGTTAAGTTTTGCTTATCGAGTTGTTGTTTTGCTTATCGAGTCGTTGCTTTGTTTGTCGAGCTGTTTTAATTATCAAGTCCTGTTTATCATAGTTGTCGAGCTTTGTATTTTGAGTCGTTACTCTTTGTTTAAATCAACATTGTTGTGTCTTGCTTATCGAGTTGTAAACTTGCTAAGATTCTGTTATTTCCTGGTGAGTTAAGTTGTTTAGTTTGTTGTGTCGGTTCACTACCTGCCTGCGCAAATACACAATGCACATTTCCATTCAATCTCATTTTGGTGCAAAATGATGCAATGCGATGCTAAGAACATAAAATACAACACTTTTTCAAAAGCTGTTTCATTCCATCATGCTTCCTTTGTTACAACATTTTACAACAAGGGTACAAGTTTTACAAAAAATAAAACTGCCTAACAATGTGCAATGTGCTACAACTACTAGTAAAAAAGAAAATAAAGCAGGAAACGGCTGCATCTATGCTCTCAAGAGCAGGAATAAGAGGCCCTCTTCGTCCTTTTCTGCGGAACAGCCTTTGCGCCATCATCACCAGCATCATCGTCTGAGTCGGAGCTGCCGTCCTCGGAACCCCCCTCGGCTTCATCTCCACTACCGGAACCGGGGTCGGAGCCACCATCTCTTTCAGCGGATGTCTCTGACTGGGGATCTGCAGCCTCCTCCTCCTCGCTGGACTCCTCCTCTATGATGTGTGCCCTGCGTCCTCCTCGTCCGCGAGACGACTCCCCTCTCCCAGCTCCTCGAGAAGGCCTAGATGGCCCAGCTCCTCGAGAAGGCCTGGATGGCCCGGCCTGTGACTGAACATACACCGGAGGCATCTGAAAATGAAGAATGCAATTTAAATACATCAGCCAAAACATGTATATCAGATACAAATGCAAGAAAACTACATGAAATGGGTGCATGCAAATATAGTACGTGGATGGCGTGTGTGTCAGATGTGCTCTACATATACAGTCGGTCAATCAATGCAGTGGAATGGTCAAGCTCAGCATGTCATCAGAAGTATGATAAATGCAAGAAAACTAACGGGTACCTGGACACCCATGATGGACAACTGCGCCTCTCTCCGTAGGACCATGCTCTCAAGTGAGGCTACCATCCCGAGCACCTCGTCCATGTACTCCCTGGGTGGCTGTAGATACAAGCTCAAGTCATCAATGAATAAACAAACACCAAAGTATCTGAGTGATAAACGGAAAACAGTGGAACATACCAGTGGCGAGTCAGGATCACTAACATATCGGTGGTTAGGCATAGGAGGCTCTATCGGAATCAGGTAGGAAGTCCCATATCGCCATCCCATCAACTCAGTCGGCATATTTGGCCATCCAGGATGATGATGAGTCGGAGGAATCGGGGGAACCAATCCACCTCCGCCTCTAGATGCGCCAGCCCTGCTGGTGGAAGGGACATCTGCAGTCTGAGCCCTGCTCGATGAGGGCATACCAGCAGACCTCCTCGTCGGGGTACGGACTCCTGTTAGTGGGGGCATCAAGTATGTATGACGGTAGGTCGCATACTCCCCCTGCTTCAAATGTAAGAATGCATCGGTACCTTGCATAGCACTAACGACACCCTGGGGAGGGAGCCTATCAGCTGTCCGTATATCGTCTGGAGGCGCTGACGGAATGTCCTGAGCAGGGTAGCCCCATACTTGACGCAAGAAGCGATCCCCCAAAAACCAGGCCCTACCAACTGGCCCCTCGAACAGGATCCTATACCGAGAGGCACCCCATGCTTCGGCAAGCTGGAATCGGAGGTCTCTACCTAAAGGCGCCCAAGGCTGCCATGTGATCTGCGGATAACCAATGCATAAGCTGATCAGAAATTGTGAATGTGCAAGATAAATCAAAGATTGGAAACATGAAGAACTGAGAGTTCTGAAATACCTCTGACGACCGCACTGTATCGAAGTACTGCCGCAGGTAGAGGAAAGACTCCCGAGGTCTCAGCCGGTGCTGGCCCTCGAATACAAGTGAATAGGGGGTCACGAGGGGCACCTCCACCTCAAGCTCCGGGGCTAATGTCGGGAAGTACGCGTAGATCCATAGCTACGGAAAACAGAGCAGTAGCCATCAGAATACAGAATGCTGAGTGCATAATGTAAATACAAAATGCTGAGAGCAAAGTGCAAGGTACAGAGTATAAAGTGCACCGTGTGTGCAATGTACAAATAGTGAGAAGCAGAAATGTAAATCAAGAAGGCAGAAAGTACCTTCCAGGCCCTCCAATAACCACCGACCATGTTCCCCCGTCCGCGGGAGGTCGCGCTCATATAGCAATAGAGAGTAGCCAAGCTGGTGCCACCCCAATCATATCGGCTGACCTGTGATAGGTCCACTAGAGCACTCAACAGATAGAGCCCGACAGTGTTCCCCCTGTCGGCAAACAGAGTGGTCCCCGAAGAGGAACATCAGAAATCCGCGGGTGTACTGTGCTACTTCCTCAGGAGTCTCAGGCTCCATCTCCACCCTCCTGAAATGTGAAGAAAACCAAGTATATCGGACTCTGCCCGAAGATCTGTCAACTGGTGGGCGAACTCCTAATAAGTAGATCCAGGCGGCCTCCCACTGGCCCATGTCCTCGTCATATGGGATCGCCCAGCCTCCCATATCAAGGCCTGTCAATACAGCGAAGTCAAACGGGGTCATAGTCATGTCCCCGGTAGCAGAGAAATGGAAGGAGTTGGTGGTGTCCCACCATCTCTCTACCAAGGCACCCATTAGCGTCCTACTAGCAGGACAGCGAGAGATCCCAGTGCAGAAGGGCCCAAACCCTGCCAAGTCAACCAAATCTCGGACAGCCTTCGGGAGCTCTACGTACCAATCTTTTGCCGCAATAGAGCCATATCCTCGCGCAGCATGAGAAGTTACCTGCATTCAGGGTGAACACATGTATTCAGTTTCAGAATGAAATATATAGGCTGCGTGCAAATGAAATGTATGAGCTGTGTGCAAAATCAAATCAGATACAGAATCTAGGCTGTGTGTTCAGATTTCAAAGTATGGGCTGTGTGTTCATCTCAAAGTTTGGGCTGCGCGTTCAACTCTCAATCAGTGTGTGCTGTGTGTTCACCTCAACAACGAGCTGTGTGTTCAACATCAAGTGTTTGGATTGCGTGTTCAACTCTCAATCAGTGTGTGCTGTGTGTTCACCTCAACAACGGGCTGTGTGTTCAGATTTCAAAGTATGGGCTGTGTGTTCATCTTAAAGTTTGGGCTGCGCGTTCAACTCTCAATCAGTGTGTGCTGTGTGTTCACCTCAACAACGAGCTGTGTGTTCAACATCAAGTGTTTGGATTGCTTGTTCAACTCTCAATCAGTGTGTGCTGTGTGTTCACCTCAACAACGAGCTGTGTGTTTAACATCAAGTGTTTGGACTGCGTGTTCAACTCTCAATCAGTGTGGGCTGTGTGTTCATCTCAAAGTTTGGGCTACGTGTTCAACTCTCAATCAATGTGTGCTGTGTGTTCGCCTCAACAACGAGCTGTGTGTTCGACATCAAGTGTTTGGGCCGCGTGTTCAACTCTCAATCAGTGTGGGCTGTGTGTTCATCTCAAAGTTCGAGCTGTGTGTTCAACATCAAGTATTTGAGCTGTGTGTTCAGATTTCAAAGTATGGGCCGTGTGTTCATCTCAAAGTTTGGGCTGCGTGTTCAACTCTCAATCAGTGTGTGCTGTGTGTTCGCCTCAACAACGAGCTGTGTGTTCGACATCAAGTGTTTGGGCCGCGTGTTCAACTCTCAATCAGTGTGGGCTGGGTGTTCATCTCAAAGTTCGAGCTGTGTGTTCAACATCAAGTATTTGAGCTGTGTGTTTAGATTTCAAAGTATGAGCCGTGTGTTCATCTCAAAGTTTGGGCTGTATGTTCAACTCTCAACGAATGTGTGTTGTGTGCTCACAATCAGAAAAATGGGCTGTGTGTTTATCATCAAAGTTCGAGCTATGTGTTCAACGTCAATGTTAAGTATTTAAGCTGTGTGTTCATGTTTCAAAATCAGTGGGCTGTGTGTTCATCTCAAAGTTTGGGCTGTGCGTTCAATTCTCAACAAGTGTGTGCTGTGTGTTCACAATCAATATACGGGCCGCGTGTTCAGAAAGTCAGAGTGTTTGAACTGTGTGTTCAAGATGCAAATGGAATACGGTGTTATAGACTAAACATTCAAAACAAGCTGTGTGCTTGAGTGAGCAGATAAACATAGCAAAAGCACGAAATGCGCGGAAAATGCAGAATACATTGCGGAAAATGTAAAAGTGAAGTAAATACCTCTCGTGCCTGATGAGAGAGGTGAAACTCCGGCTCTCGCAAAAGCAGATCCCCAGGCGCTCGATCAGAAATCAGTGAAATGATAAAAAATCGCCTGAGGGAGTATATGTGTCAGAGGGTCGTACCTCTCGGGGATGAATGGCCGAACCCTTGGGGGTAAAGACATGACGTCTGGATCACCTCCGGCACCTGGAGAACCTCTGCCATGGCGAAAATGACCCGCCATCTCAAGAAATTTGCAAAAAGGAGCAAAAATGAGCAAAATGAGCCAAAATTGGAAAAAGTCAACAAAAGTCAACTCTCGGGAAACGAAAAAGTCAACAAAAGTCAACTCCCAAGAAAATCTTCCAAATATTGAGACAAACTTACCTCAAGTGGTGAAAATGAGAAAAGAAGCACCGAAATCAAAATTTAATCGGTTCAAAGTGTTGAAAACCGAAAGATTTTGCGAAACAACTTAGCGTGGGGCGTTGGAAAATGCGTATAGAGTTCAGATCTGAGGAAGAAAATGGTTTGGGAAGGAGGAGAGAGCAGTTTCGGAGCTGAAGTTATGAGCAAAAGGTGTTTGGATAAGCACATTTAAAGAAATGAGAGCAAAAAGACCAAACTGCCCACTGTTTTGGCTAGGTGGCCAGCCGGCCACCTTTTCTGGTAGGCCGGCCACCCCTCTCCCTCAAACCTGGCCGGTGGCCTCCCCCTTGGACTAAACCTGGCCGGCAGCATTCCCAAGGTGGTCTCCAAGGTCTCTGCAAATTTTGGTGATGATTGGAGTCCCCGGCACCCGAGAAAGTACAAGGAAAGTGCACTTTTCGTCGCAAAATCCTTCCGCGGGAACTTCAACTCCAACTTTCGATGCGTGTCTCATTGTTACTCATCAAAAGCAAGGTGTATCCTTTTTTTTGAATACGTTGTGACCCCTCCGAGAGGTAAACCGGAGGTCGCGATTGAGCCACCTTCGTCGAAACTTGCATCGCTTTGCTTGTTGCTTCGTGTCAAAATGTACATTCAAGTTTACACTTATCCTGCATTGTTGTGCACATCACCTGCATTCTCATGCACACCACTTGCACTGTTGTGCACATTTCACGGGTACTGTCATACCCCCATGCTTAAACTTGCATTGTCACGCGTGTTGCTTCTCGCATTGAGATACACTCACCCATCAACACGCGTTTGTCTGCTTTCGATATCACACTAAACATATGTTGCTAACTATGTTATGCTTGTTGAGTTTCTTCCTTTTTCAGGCACGATATTGTATGTACGGTTCATTTGAGGCTGGTGCGACCAGACGAGCCGCACAGGTATTGTATCCCCTCCGTATGAGACGTGGCGAGAATTCAATGATTCTCCGCATTCTTCAACTGCATGAAATGTAGTATTGCTTTGCATTCTCACTTAAAACTGTTACATCTATTGTGAATATTTGCTTCATTACAGCTTGCTGCTTCGCATGATCATTGAGTTACATCCGGTTTTATGCATATCGTTTTGCATTTTGCCCCTCGCCCGCGGGCACGCTTGCGGACACGTTTCTTTGTTATCTTGTATGTTTGTCCAAGTCTTCGGCCTTGTCAAAAATGGGTCGTCTCTGGGCTTTGACATTCACTCCCGTCACTTATGACTTTCGAGTTCTGTCAAAGAGGGGCAACTATAGACACCCCATTTTTGACCGACCTTAAGACTCAGACGTCACCAACTGAGCACTTGGTGATGTTGCATATTGTGCTCGTTCTGAGGTTTCAGAGTTACGGCTGCGAGCCTTACTTCCGAACTTCCGGACTCTTTTGTGCTTTGCCTCGGTTTGCGAACCAGGCCCTGTTTTCTTTGTTTTCTCTTCCCGAAGGGAGGGAGAGGTCTCGTAGATCATCTTTCAGTGGCCGTAGGCTACGTTTCGTGGTCGTAGACCATTTTTCCCGTTTGGAGCCCGATTTTTGATTTTCGGAGCCGTTGGCCGTGTGCCTCGGTTCGGGACCGCTTAACCACCTCCGTTTGCTCCGGTTTTTGGCATACACCTTGTTTCCTCCCTTTTGAGGGACACTGTGGCCCGAGAGACCAACTTCGTGGTTGAACGCCACCTCCGGTGCTTAATAGTCAGTTTTCGGGGCCCTAGGCCGCGCGTTTTGGCCCCCGAACCTTCGTTTTGCATCGATTTGGGTTCATTTTTGGCGGAGACCTTATTTTCATTGTTAGGAAGGTTGTAAGAGGGTGGGAGGCTAGCAATTTTTCTGAAAAACCAGCTTTTCTCTTCATTGCTCTTCGTCGCTCGTTTTTCTTACGAGAAAGCTGGTTTTTCCTATTCCCGGGCCACTTTTTCTGACTTTCCACCATACCATTGTGTTGTACACACCTGGGAGGCCACCAATATGGGTAGGCCGGCCAGTAATTCCCCTTGACCCTTTTGAACCTTTCTAAAAAGCTGGCTTTTATCTCTCCTGAACCATTTTTTCTAGTTTTTCTCTGCACAGCTGTGTTGCACTCATCTGGGAGGCCACCTTTTTGGGATGGCCGGCTAGTAATTTTGCTTGACCTCTTTGACCCCTGGTCGGCCGGCCAGGGGAGGTGGCTGGCCGGTCACCTGACCCTTTTGCACATGGCCGGCCATTTTTGTCCCTCCTGGTGCATTCCAGCTGTGCTAGCTGTTTTGCACCAGACCCTCTGTCCGAGGGTCTGTCCTTTTGGGGGGAGATTTGAATTGGTTTTTCCCCCCTTTTCTT
Source organism: Camellia japonica (assembly GCA_030407325.1). Taxonomy (NCBI): domain Eukaryota; kingdom Viridiplantae; phylum Streptophyta; class Magnoliopsida; order Ericales; family Theaceae; genus Camellia; species Camellia japonica. Next base: position 15,270,287 of record JAPPVO010000010.1, read on the forward strand.
TGGCTCCTCTCCCTCTATATAACCAGCACCCTACCTCATTTCTAAGGGTTAGAAAAACCAGCTGGGGCATTGATACATACAACCATATATCTATCTACTCCAAGCCTCCAAAACACCTTGGTTCTTGGCCATTTCACCCTACACCTCATAGCCTACCACCTCCACACTCCATTCCAGCAACTTGGAGGCCATTTGCAGAGGTTGGAAGCTCGGAATCTTGGACCAAAGGCTGTTGCTTTGCTGTGCTACAAGGGTGAGTCCCTATTTTCCCTTTTCTTGCCTTATTTTGCTCTGTATCTTAGCCCCTTTTGCAAGCATTTTTGGGCTTCGACCTGAACTGAAAATAGTCTTATTTTGAGCTCATCTTCATGTTTGATCAAGGACTTTTCTCTGTTTGAGGTCTTCTACTCAGCCTTTGTGCTTTATCTCTCTTTTAGGGCTTATTTTGCATGATATATTAGCCTTGTTTGTGAGCATTTTTGGGCTTCGAGCCAAACTGTAAAGTATCTTGTTTTAAGCCCCTCTTAAACTTTGTTGAGGGCTCTTTGCTGTTTGAGGCTATCTACTGCCCCTTTCCCTTTATCTCTCTTTTAGGGCTATTTTTGCATCATATTTTAGCCTTACTTGTGAGCATATTCGAGATTTTCCATAAACTAAAAATAGTCTTATTTTGAGCCCCTATTTAACTTTGTTGAGGACTCTTTACTGTTTGAGGCCTTTTACTGCCCTGTTTGTTCAATCCCTCTTTTAGGGCTGTTTTTGCATGATATATTAGCCTTATTTGTGAGCCTTTTTTAACCTCGACCCAAATTGAAAAAAGTTTTTTTTTGACATCATCTTCATGTTTGATTAAGGTCTATTTTCTATTTGGGGTCATCTTCCCCCTATGCATGCTTCATCTCTTCATGAATAGGGCTATGCATTAGAGCACTTGCATTGGCCATGGTTTGGCCTCTTAGCCACTGAAATCCAGTGGATTTTCAGCGGCTTAGATGTATCTTTGAAGGCCAAAATCAGAGGGGGGTGACCCCCTCTCTCCTTGTCTTGTTTGGTGGTCTTTTGGCCTTCCAAAGGGACTCTATTTTGCATGCATTGAAGTCACTTTTCAGGCTTTATTCTGAGTGTTTTGAGGTCTTCCTTGGCTCTGTCCGAGGCCCTCTTGGCCATATTTTATGTCTATAATGCATGTGTAGAGCAATCTCATTCAAGGCCTCTCAAAGAGGCCTTCCTTTGCATGTTTCCGAGACTGATTCCAGGGCCTATTTGGTGGGTTTTAAGGCTGTCATAATCCATTTCCAGAATTGGTTTGGCCTTGCTAAGTGTCTAACTTGTATGTGCCTAATAACCTCTTGTATAGCCCTCTAAAGGAACCCATTATTTGTGCATATGTTGGCTGCATTTCAGAGGTTATTTGGGCATATTTTGACATGTTTTATTCACTGATTTTTGTTGGTTTGATGAGTTCTCATGCGCTTCATATACATGCCATGTAAACCATGTTCGTTAGTCAAAGTTGCATGCTATTTTAGTCCATCATGCTAGCATCTTTTGGTCACATTTTGAACTAGAAATGTTCATGTTTTGGGACTGCCTTGGCTCTGTCTTTGTGCTTCTTAGTCAAAAAATGCATGCTTTGTATAGCTATAAGTCAATACATGTGCCTAGTTTTGAGTTTCAGGGTTTACTTCATGCATCGGGTGCCATATTTCCATGTTTTGGGATCATTTAGCATCATGTTCCAGTGCTGGAATTTACATGTTCATATGCCATCTCTCATCCTTTGCCATGCCTTGTTAGAGTGGCATTTGGTGCCTTAGGTTCGGTCCTCGGTTTGCGTGCATATATGCACGCATTTCGGTTGTCTTATTTTCATCTTATGGCTACTGATGTGAGTGTGGCTGAGGTCCACTCATATTGGTGTAAGTCCATCGTGCATTGTGCCATTCCATTTCATAGCATTGCGTATGCTAGGTTGTATGTTAGAGCATTGTGTATGCCATGTTACATCGTGCATTGTGTATGCCATTTCATAGCATTGTGTATGCTAGGTTGCATGTTAGGATTGCATTCATGCATGTCATGCATATTGCATTGTGTTTGGGATAGGAGTTAGCCCGAGCACGGGAAACGAGGGACGTTTCGTACTCCGAGTGATGGAACGTGTCTCAATTCCCGGTCACCAGCACTCCGGATTAACCATGATGGAGTCTCGGTCTTGTTGTGTTTATACGTGCATTCATTTCACATTGAGTCATGCAATTCGACTCCTCGGCCATCATGCATCGAGATGCGTGATTGATGGCACGAGGATCGAGGTATGCATACATATGTGAAAATACTTTGCCATGTCCCTTTCTTGCTCTCTGTTGCAGCAAATCAGAAACCGGCAGTCTTTCGGAGCTTCGTGCAATATTCCGGGCTTAATTGTAAACAAAGGCTAATTGGGGCATTGCAATGGATTTCCGCACAAGGCAACTCAAGTACACATCATTCATCATTCGGAACAGAGCTGAGGCAGTCCATAGATTTGCATGCTAGTTTACTGTTTTCCTAGTTATATTTGTTATTTAATTAGGGTTTTGTATTTATTCGGACTATACTATTTATTCGGACTGTATATTATTTATTCGGACCCTCCGAGCGAGGGCAATGTTGTAATAAGTGTGCGTGCGTGTGATGTATGTCTTCCAACCCCACATCTTTCTCCCTGTTATTTACTAGCTTATGATGGTTAGATTAGGGCATGTTTCAATTAGCATACAGTATGATAGCATGTTTGCATCCATTCATCTGTTTTGCATGCACCGGGCTCGGCGCATCATACTCACTGTATTGTATTTCAATTTCGAGTTGAATACTTGTTAGTTGTAGCATTTCACATGCCATCTTTAGAATAGCCGAGCCTGCTATAGTTGCATTTTTGCATGTGTTGCATTAGACATCTCTGTATAGTTAGGATCATGCATGAATTTCTAACATAGCTTTTGTTTTGGCTTGGAGTACTCGGTAAGTTTTATGCTTTAGCATCCTTGCATGTGTGTGAGTGACTGCCATGATAACATGCTTACCATGAGGCTATTTGCTTATGTGATATAACTGCCTGAATGCCTGTGGGTGAAGGTTGGGTTATTTGGATTGGAACAATGCATTGACTGTGAGTTTTAAGCCCACTAGATAGTGGCAAAACCATCTTTTCTAAGCCCACCTGAGGGTGGCAAAATCTGCATTTTAAGCCTACTTGCGAGTAGCAAACCATCTTTCAAAAACAAACATGAAATGTTTTGTTCCAATTCAGGCGACCCGGTCTATACTTGTATGCTGTGCGCATCACATAGTAAATCTAGGCTAATAACCGGAATAAGAATGCATAATGTTTTCAAAACTAGATATCATGGTTAGTAGAGGCCGATTTTTGATCGGGCGAGCGGGGGTGCTCACGAAGTGACCTTCCCCAATCGTACCCAAGTTCCCGAGCCGATGCAACTTTGGTGATGACGAACACGTGGCCTTAGACACGAGTCAGGGTTTCCTAAATTTCCCAAAATAAAATATTTAGGTGGCGACTCTGTATCTGGCAAAGCAGTCCATGTTTGGTACTTCTTTCAAAAAAAATCTGTTTTCAAAATCGATTTGCCGGATTTGGACTCTTTGACGATTCATCGGTCCTGCATTGCACTCTGCGAGATTAGATACAGGACCGTGACATTGAGTCCTGAACTGTAGTGAGCCCAAAATGAACAAAACGGGATTTCCCTCCCGGGACGTTCGGGGACGTCTACACCCAACCATTTTGAACTTCATTAAGGCTTCGTTTGGAAATAAATTATTTTAATAATTTTGACTTTTTATGAAAATATGTGTACAAAAATAGAGAGAGTGATGTGATAATTGATAATGAGTTTTTGGCTAAGACATTTAATTGTCAAATGAAGCCTAAAAGTATACAAACCCATCTTTCTTTATCATAACGAATTTTCAATAATGAGGAATTAATGATTTCAATATTGTACCTTAATTAATCCTCTAAGGATAAATTATCAATAAGTCTTAATAGTTGAACTTAATTCCCATAAAGTCCTATTAAAAATAAATCTTGATAAAATTTTCGCTAAAAATAATTTTGTTGTGATAATTTTTTATATACGTCGTTAGAAATTGACAATTAGTGACTTTTTTGTCACGATTTTTATAAATTGTCGCTAAAACTTATAATTAGTGACTTTTTTTATGACAAATTTTTTCCGTTAGACTTATTAGACAATGAGTCCACTTATTAGGACCTACGCGTAAGTATCCCTTAATCTAAAGGATTGGTAGAGCAATTTGATTATAATATTGAAGATTTTGAATTTGAGTCAATCCAAAGAGTCCATGAAAATTTTCCCAATCGTTAATTTCAGAATTTCGAAATTAGTTAAATTCCACGCAAGCTAGCCAAGACACTTTTTTGTTTTATTTTTTTGAAGTCAAAAAAAAAAAAAAAAAACTTTGTGGGGACATTACAACATCCGTAGGCCTTGAACCGAGGTAGTTAGTTGAAGGCCATATTTAATCCAATATATAGAAAAGGGACCCACTACTAGAGTAACAATGGACCTCACTTACCCTCCCCCCCTACCACAATAAGAGACACAATCATAATTGGAATATAATACATTTATCTTATAAATTTCGTACCCCTTAGAATTCCAGTCTTACTCTTTTGTGTGAAAGACTAGTGCGTTATATACATTAGGGGTGTTCGCGGTTCGATTGCGGTCGCAAAACCTCAAATTTCCAATCCATCCGTCGGATTGGCGGATTGAAAAAAATCAATCCGCACCCGTCTGTCGGATTGACGGATGCGAATTGAGCGGATTGGCTGATGGATGCGAATCGGTTTGGCGGTTTAAACTTTTACAAATTTTGAACATAATACAACAACTTATCAACATTTTTTTTTTAATAACAATCTAAGTAAACGTAACTAAAAGATTATTAAGTAAATTGTCAAATACCAATAATAAATACTTATAAAAAAATATGCATTATCAAAAATATTTAATTACTTTTTAATTTAAAACTATTTAATTTGATTGTTTTTTTAAAAGACAAAATTAAGCTTTAAATTTTACACACAAAAATACCAAATATCAACACTTGCCATTTGATTAAAGAATTTTTAAATTGAAAACAAATTAAAAAAACAACAGAATATTTAAACTTTTTTTCAATTGAAAATATAAACAGAATATCTAAACAAATTGAAAAACAAAGCCTTACAAACTACTAGGGATGCTCGCGATTTAACAGTTTGATTGCGGCCAAAAGAATATCAAATCTATCATATGTCCAAAATTAGACGGATTGAAGAAAATCAATCCACAATCGTTCACTTATTATCACGCATCCATAAAAAATATGACCAATTAATTCGGTTCAATTGATTTAGATGAACAAATCGAAATATCCACTGTTGATTCCCTAATTTACGCTACCACCCTCGGTGGTTAGCTAGCCGAGACACTTTATTATCAAGATGAAGTGACTCAATTGCAACATGTTATTCCCACATCAAACATCATAGGTTACCAAGACTATTTCCAAGATCTCGGTTGCTTTTGTGAAACTCATTTAGAAGATTTGAATGGTTAGATCCGCATCCGGCTCACAAGTAATATCCAATCCAACAAGAATTTGGGCCTTTTAAAGCAAGGCCGAAACAAAACCAGTAAACAACCCATGGCTCAAAAAAACATGGCTCCAGATTAACAGCCCAGGATATTATTAAGTGGAGGCCTATTGTGATTTTAATTTTTAATCCATATATCTTGATTGGCCCAGGAACAAAATTTGTTTCAGTAAACCTTTTCAGTTATTTGTGCATGAAAATTTGAATTACTGAGGTGGGCCCACCGAGCCTAATAACACCTCATCCAAGAGAAAAAATCCAAACCCTTCTTGGAAAGTGCTGGGCTCCTCTCCAGTCTATAGCTAGATTGAAAGGTGATATTTCACTCTCTGAAATTTATCTTGGATTTTATTTCGATGGATCGCATTTTATAAAGTATTGCATGTATATTGTTCTAAAAAAAAAATTAAATCAATTCAATAATTATAATATTTTTATTTTATAGTGTTTATCTAAAAAAAAATGAACCATATAACAATATCTTAAAATCATGTCATATTATTTTGAAATTACGTGATCATTAATACGCAATATCACCTTTTAATAATAAATTACTTTGTCAGTATGATCAATTACATGTATATGTGAGTCATAGAATTATTTTTAAGGGAAAATTGTAAATCAATGTATATTTGCAAAAATAATTTTAAATTAGCGATAAATTTTAGCATCTTTAATAATTAAAATTATAATTTTTTTCATGAATTCATAAATAGGTGATTGACCCATAAATCCCAAATGGTGGAATTGTGGACTAGTTAGTCCCATGTTTTATTTAATACACACATAAGTCCCATCATGTGAGAAGTGACTCTTTTGTCCATTATATATGTTATTTTGGTAAATGATTCTAATTTCTTATTTGCCGTTTATGTTACGTTTGAAAAAAAGTTTACCATAGGCTTTTTTAGTTTATCATAGTTGTTTGGGTGACCTATAGTTGGGTCCGAATCCAAACGTGACACCCAACATTGAATGAACACAACTCATATATGGATCCAAAAAACAGATATACCTTCCACCAGATTAAACAAGGTGACCCACATTCCAATTCCGACCCAAATGCAGTCCTGATCTTGTATGGACCACTGATTCAACGTTTCATCGATGAATCAATGTTTCATCATTCCCATTTAGGTATTCCACACCCGTTTGGACCATCGATTCATGTTCATTCCAAAAGTGGCAACCGTATCTTCATTTTGCACCAGTGTCCATGAGTGCGTGTGATGTTGGCGTGTGAAGAACTGCACCACTAGAAATGATGGTGGCACGCGTTGCTACATTTCATCATTCCCATTTGGGTATTCCGCACCCGTTTGGATCATTGATTCACGTTCGAATCTTTATCCCCAAAGTGGCCACCATATCTTCATTTTGCACCTGTGTCCGTGAGTGCGTGTAATGCTGTGGGGTGAAGGACTGCACCGCTAGAAGTGATGGTGGCATGCATAACAACGTTCTATTATTCCCATTTCGATATTTTGCACTCGTTTGGATCACCGATTCACATTCGAATCTTTATCCCAAAAGTGGCAACTACATCTTCATTATGCACCTGTGTTTGTGAGTGCATGTGATGTTGTGGTGTGAATGACTGCACGGCCAGAAGTGATGGTGGCATGAGATAGTGGTCTGGGTCTCTTGTTCCGTAGGCCACCATGATGTGAACGTGCGATGTGGCATCCAAATATGTCGACTGCATCGCTGTAAGTGATAGTAACGCGCATCGTTCGAATTTCGTTATAATGTTAGTGTTTCATCGTCCTCATTTGGGAATTCATCCAGATGTTTCAACCCCCAAAAAATCCAGGACTTCGAAGGGTTCATCGGAGTACTATAGTGTTATTGTTGAACTATGCACTGTGAAATCTATGCTTGGTCCGCCACATTTGTTCAGTTAAAATATGTGAAATGCGTGTTCAGTTCAACACATTTGTTTGTTGTGGGGTGCGAATTGTGCACTGTGAAATCTGCGTTAGGTCCGCCACATTTCAAACCATGACAACGGCATGACAGTGCCACATAACAACACACAAGATGTGCCAATTGCACGAACCACATGCCAACGTTTACACTCCAACCCATCAATGAATCATAAACAGAAAACAAAGGTATAACATAACCCACCCTTATCGTTGCCGAAATCTAGCTAGTGCTCCACATGCAAAATACAACTTTTGAATTCGACAAGCCCAAAGACACTTGGATGTGAAGACCTTGCCACTCCCACCCCCCATAATCTGCCCATATTTTAACTTTCCAAAACTTGACCACCAACCTAATGTAATTAATGGAATTCAGAAAATCCCTTTCAAATCAATTCACCCACGAAGAAAGGGGTAAAAATGTCATGAAATCCATTCCACAAATACCAAATGAGATCTTGTAGATCACATTTCCCAAAAAAAAAAGGACTTACCAGTGTACTTCAAAAAAACAGAGGACTCCTTGGACTAAAACTCTCCCAAATGAGATTTTCTAATAATTTTTCCTTTATAAATACTAGCATAATTACCTGTGCTATGCACAAGTATAAATAAATATTCAAAAATTAATTTTTAAAATTAAATAATAATCTAGAAAAATTTATCTAGAATATTTAGCAAAAATGATTTAAAATCAATTAAATTTTATTCATTTTTATCACAGTTACATATAAGAGATTTTTTTTTTAATATTTTTTTATTCTTATGTCATTAATTGTGTGCTTTAAGTTCTTAATAACAAATACATGTCATAAATTAATTGGTAAAAATTAAAAAATAAATCACAAAAATTATATTTTTGATAAAATATAAATACATTTCGTCTTGTGAATTTCGTAAATTTAATTTATTATATGATAATGGTAAATTACACTTGTCAATATACTAATTTTTTCATGTTTTGTAAAGTCCAAAAATTTGTCTAGCATCAAAATTATAATTTGTCTTATGTTATAAGATTTATGTAAAAATGAATTAAGATTCACCTGTGATATTAAATTTGGGCTTAACATTAGATTTATGCAAATTGTCTTTTATCTAATCATTAAAAATTGTCTTGGTCTATTTCCAACTTATATGAATCATTGGACCTATCTATTTATTAAATTAGTAAATAGATATTTGTAATTATTTTTTATAATAAAAATAAGAAATATTGACATATTTTATGCACATGTATTAAAAAATTTGAACTTAGTTTTAAAAAAACTATATATTTATGTTTAAAACAATTAAATGAATAGTTATATATGTTTATATATGAAAAAATTATCTAAGATAGAGCCACTCAAAATTGTAGGTCATATTTTAGTCTTAATAAATTTAAATTTTATTATAATTCATTAGTTCGTGACTGATATGAATTAAACACTAAAAAGTAGCCAAAAAAATTTAGTTCAAGTCGATTTTTTTGCCAATAAAACTTCATTTAAGCCTAATCTTTGGAGAATCGTTTAGTTCATGTCTAATCCATGAGTTAGTAAACCCACCTATTTATTTAATTCTTAATTAGTAAATATATTTTAAAAAAAATTATAACAAAAAAAAGAAATATGTACATATGTGTTTGGTATATTTATTAACAATTTTAAAATTAATTAAGAAATTATGTACTTATTCTTAAAAGGATAAATTGCATTGGTAGTCCTTATATTTTAACTCTTGTGTTATTTTTGTCCTTACAATTTTAATTTGCTCGATTTTGAATCTGAATTTATAATTTTGTTTCAATTTAGTCTAATTATTATAATTGCTAGTGTTTATTTATTGAAAATACACACATGAGTAGCATCTGTTATACTTTGACAAAATTATAAACTTGTTTAACTCAGTAAGTTAATCTCAACCAACTCAATAATTGTTTTCTTTCAAAAACTTTAACCGGCATTATCAATTGGACCAAATTAATACAAAATCTAAAATTAATGGTCAAAATCAAACTAATTCAAATTACAGATGCCAAATTAATACAAGAAACAAAATGTAGGGACTATCGATATAATTTATCCTTCTTAAAATATGTATAATATTTGTATCAATATTAAGATATATTTATATCTAAAAAAACATTTAAGATCAGATCATGCCACAACCTGAATAAAAATTAATGGCTTACTAAAGAATTTAATAATTATAAATTTAAATTTGATCAATTTTTCATTTAATTTTTTTCATAATAGAATTAGGTTGTTTGATAACTATATTTAATAATTTGGGTAAATTACAAATACACCCCCTCAGGTTTGCTTAAAGTACAAATTACCTCATGTGATTTGGTAAATTACAAATACCCCCTTATTAGAATTTTTTATTTAACATAATTAACTAAAAAAATAAAATTCATAAGTATTTTTCTATACAATAATAAAATTATTTAAATTATTAATTAAAATATATTTCTAACATCATTAAAAACTGTTAATTGATTTGATAATTTATTAATAAAAGGGGCGATTTGTTATGAAATTAAAAACCTTAAGGGGTGGAATGTAATTTTCAGAACCACTGGGGGCGATTCGTATTTTAATTAAATCTCAGAGAGTGTATTTGTAATTTACCCTTATAATTTGTAGTTCCAATTTTCTTTGTAGTTTTTTTTTAAAAATATTTTAAAATTATATATAAATATAATTTCTTTTGAACTTTCCTTTTCAATCTCAAATTAGTTATAACTTAAATTATATATAATTTATTTTTGACTTCTCATCTACAAACTAACAATGAACATAAATTATTTTTTGAACATTGTAAAAAATAAATAAAGAAATATATTATCAATAATAATAATAACAAAATATATTATTATTTATCATGTGACGTCTCACCACTACATTGATAATAGACATTAGTAATAAAACTCATTACAATAATACATCAGATGATAAGTAACATGTGATCACAATAATTTTTTATTGTTATACAAAAGTACCCAAAATTATATATAAAAAACAATATATGATTCATTTTCAATTTTTATATAGTAAAATTCACATTTAATCTCAACAACATATTAGTTTTTTAAATCAATTCATCATTCAAATTATCTACTATTTTTTTAGTAATATTCATCTTTTCAAAATCCACCCAAACAATACTCTGATTGTGCTCATTATCATCCTTATTGTTGTCATGCTCACCACCTCCACTAACCACGATGCAACTCTGGTCCAATTTTTTATCTTTACAAATTTAAAAATATAATGTTGGAGAAATAAAAAAATACCGTTAGAGTTTTAAAGAGTTAAAAATAAAAAAATGAAAAAAATTTGTGGTTTTAGTTTTTTTATTCCATATATGGATGATAATTTTTTTCAAAAAAATCCATAAATTATAAAATAATGTTCATTATTTAAAATTTTGTTTATTGATGGGCAAGTCAATTAAATGTTTTTAATTTGTTACAAAAAAAAAAAAGACTAAATCATAAAGAACAATACAAAACACCATATTCTATAAAAACTCATAACCGTATTATCAATTTACATATATCAAAATAAATAATAACAACAATATAAAAATACACAAATATCCGCCCAAAAAAACAAAAATAAAACTTCAAATCAACTCTTACAACAAATATAGTTAAACATATATATATTTATTATCAATTTAGTTAGAAAAAAAATACATTAAAAAAAAAGTCATAGAGAGAAAAAAAAAAATACTCACACGAAAATTGAAATTTACAAGAAAAATAAATAAATAAAAAACAAACAAATTTGAAATAAGCTTGGACTATTGGCAGAGAGAGATACTAACCTTTGCATCATTACATTTGGAAAGGAGTTGGCTAGGCTGGGAAAATGATCAAATATTGGGTATTTTAAAGATAGAATTGTATTAAAATTTTAATTTGATTGGGTTTTTAAAGTTTTAGGATTTATATTATTTTTGGAAAGGGTGACCGTGTGGTAAGCATAGCTTATCATATTTGTTGGCTTTTTGGCTTTTCGAAGGGTATTTTTGTAAATGCGAGCGTGCCAGCAAGGATCAATCAGTCCTTACAGAAATTATAATTGCCAACCAATTATCAGACGATTGTGTTTTAGTTCTTTCAGCCTCAATGAAGAGGACTTTTACTGGTGGCTTGACTTAGGAGAAATTAAGAGAATAACAGTTAATATGAAGAACAATCGAAGTATTTCATTAACATGAACACTTACAATGGTCCAAACTCGGCCTCGAAGAGGTTTACAGCAACAGTCTACTTGAATCTACTTGAAACTACTCCTATGAATTGAAGTGCAGTGCAGGTATTTAAAGTGCAGGAAATTAAAGTATAGGAAATGTAAAATTGGAAAAGAAAATATGAAGTAAAGACTGGTTTGTATGATCTGAGTCTGGGGCTTTTTTCTGGGGACCTCCTTGCTATTTATACTCCTCAAGGATGACCATCGAACTGCACTTCAAACTGTCGAACCGCTCCTCCATGATTGCTGATCATGCTGCCTTAGAAGTAGTTCCACTACGCATTTCCTTGCAGTTGAACTTCCCTCTTGTATTTGAATTTGAATATGAGCAACCGTTGAAGCCACGTCATCTTGTATCTCTTTATTGATCCTGTGCTACTCAGATCACGTGAGAACCAATTTCCACTGCCACGTGTACGATCAAGATCGAAGACTTGAGCAGTCTCCCCATACTATCCTTGCTTTGCCACGTGTCGAACTATAATTGGCTTTTACAAAATATGTAGCCAACAATATTATTTTGAATTTTGAAATTCAAAATCATAGATAGTTAGTGCATTTATTGTTTCTTTATTTAAATTGTTTTGATCAACATTACTTTTGGAAAGAGTAAGGGTGACTTATCATATTATTTTGAATTTTAAAATTCAAAATCATAAATAATTAGAATTTTTTTTTTGTTTGTTTTTGGTTTTTTGACTTGGGGAACTAACCAATAATTTTTTTTTAATTTCTTTAAAAATTAGCAAATTTACAAAATTAGTTTGAGAATTTGGAACTCCCACAATCAATATTCTTAAAAGCCCATTTTTCCTTATATAACCTATAGATTTTGTTAGGGGTGTAATTTTGGCCTGTGGCCCGCGGGCGGCCCGAGGTGGGCCCGACCCGTTTAGGTCCGAGCCCAAGCCCAGCCTGAGGCCTTGGGCCTGTGCCATCGTTTTGAAGCTCGGCTCGGCCCATGGGCCCGGCCCGCTCGGCTCGGCCAGTGGCCCGACCCATTAGCCCGGCCCACCCGATGTCTAGTGTTATTTTTAATGGAAAATAATAAAATTTTAGTGAAAAAAATAAAAAAAATTATTTAGGCCCGGCCAAGCCCGTCCAAAGCCTAAGCCCATGGGCCCGCTCAAAGCCCGAATACCCTTGGGCCTGGGCTAGGGCTTGGGCCTAGTTTTTTGGCCCGTGGCCCGGCCTGGCCCGGGCCCGAGCCCGAATGGGCCGGGTCGGGCCAAAATTACACCCCTAGATTTTGTGAAGTTACCAATTATTTGTTATTTTCCCTATTTTTAAATGGATAATACCTTTAAATAGTTAAATTTATTATATTTTATTACTAATGGATAATATCACATTTATGACAATATATATTTTATTACCAATGGAGGGCCGGCAACACTTTGACCCTTTTTAAAAAAATAATTGTGGATGTTCGGAATGTTGTTTTTTTAATACATTATTTTAGTTTTTTGGTTATTTTAGTAAGTTAAAATTTTTATGTTTGTGAAAATAATTTGATTTTTTTGTAGTTAGATATGATATTTATAAGAGAAAAAGTGAAATAATTATGAATTTAATATGATATTTTATTTTATTAATTATTTTAATTTATCTTATCTTTTTTAAATTTTAGTCCAAAAAAACTAAAATTTTCCTTGTCAGACACCCTCATATTAAGTCTATCCTTTCACGTGGCATATATAGGTAAAAAATACCATTACAATGGGTGCCCAAAATGTACACTATAAAAAATTTAGAGAAAATTAGTCTAAGGTCCCTCTCCCACTTTTAATAATGGAAGAGATCCACAATGTTATTTTATGATGTCTAAGGTCCTTCAACACCAAACCCATATATCACAGACAAATTTTAGAAGAAACGAAAGGGCCTCAAAACTATCTTCAAAAACTAAGTTTGGTCTCTCTCTCTCTCTCTCTCTCTCTCTGTCCTACATCAATGGCAGTTGGGTTGGTATCCAACAGCAATTTCTTCGCTGCAAAGTCTTCGGCCGTTAACCAGCCGTGTTGCCTCTGTTTACAGCGAGGTTCAAGGTCATCCATGGCTTCCTAGCTTCGCCGGCGGTGACCACAACTCTTTCGTCTGCTCCGTCTGCTTCACCGCCACTGCTTCTATCTCCTCTCACCTCACCAAACCTCCCTTTACTTCCATCATCAAGCCCTTTGTTAAATCTCTCTTTACTGAACAAGATCACAATTCTTAGATCGGAGCCGCGTTGTGCCTTGCGGCGGCAATCAATGTTACTTCAGATTCGGATGGCGACGAAGAAAGCAAGAGGGTGATGGTGGTGAAGTTGAGAGCTGATGAGGAAGGGTTTTGAAATTGGGCATCTAATGTCAAAGAAGATTGCGCACTTGGTATATACATAGGCAAAGCCTGAAGTATATACTTGACACGCATGGCACTTAAATTTACCGCTGAATCCATTTGCATTGCCAATATTCTCGTACAACTGACCAAATGAATATTAGAGCAGGGTGAGTGTGTGTTGGTGGTAGCAAACTGAGCGTTTTACTTGTAGAGGCAAATCTGCACAAGATTTGTGCAGCAAAAACTTGCATTCAAGATAGATGCAGACAATAGAATCATCATCCTCAAAGTGAAGCTGGTTTATTTGAAGTCAGAGAAATTTGTGAAGTCAGAGAAATTTCCTGGATCAATGTACAATCACCAAGGTCTGTTCATAAAAATATAACTCTGCTGCAAATAGAGAGAATTTCTCTGGTTTCAATCTAGAGAATTTCTCTTATCTGTCTGGTTTAGAGAATTTCTCTGGTTGTGGGTTTGTTGGTAAAGATTGTATTGTTGGCTTACATATTACACAAAGTCAGAGAAATTCTTTGTGAATAGAGCAAGAAAAATTTGTGAAATCAAAGAAATTTCTCTGGATCGACTGCAGCAGAGGCGTTTGTGAAGTTGGCATTGATGTAGAGAGATTTGTTGATGGAGTTTAAGGTGTCTTGTTTGAAGACAGTTGATGTTAGAAATTTTGATAATGTTTGAATTCATTTTGAGTTTTTAGATTATGGATTTGATTACTTGAAATTGTGGATTGAAATTGAATGTGTGATTTGATCATAGTGGGAGAATGTGATTTGGCTAGAGAAAATCAATAAATTTCTCTGGCCATCACATAAAGAAAATTAACACAGAAAAGTGACAGACACAATTTTCTCTGGTTTGGTTAAAACATAGAGAAATTATGAGTAAATCAGAGAAAATTAGTCAAATACACAGAGAAAATTGTGAACAAATCACAGAGTTATTTGTGAGTAAATTAGAGAAAATTCAACCCTAGAGAAATTTCAAAACATAGAAAATCAAAAAAATTGGACAAACGAGAGAAATTTCAAATTTCTCTGGTTTGAAATTTCTCTGGATGGAAATTTCTCTAGATGGAAATTTCTTTAGGTTGAAATTTCTCTGGATCGATTTGAGGGACCTTAAACATTATGAAAACATTGGATGTCCTTTATGCTATAAAATCTTAATATCAGGGACCCTAAAAAAAAATCCCCAAAAATTTATACATAATTTTTATAAACAATGTAAAATATAAGTTTGCCGTATGAATAAAATTTCCATAAGATATTAAGGATTCAATCTTATTACCTGAATAATAATTTCCAAGAGTCGTGTTACAGGTCTCGAATATTGAGGCGCGAATTTACCTCGAATTTGTTTAATCGGTCATTCGGCCGATCGTTCGGCAAAAAGGGTGACAACCGTGGTAGACAAGTGCTTCACCCGGTCGTCCGGCTAGTCGTCTGGCCGGTCGACCGGTGATCACAAATTTGCGCCATTCGCGCTTGAAGCTCTCGAGACCTAAAGCATTAGTGAATGTTAAATAGAGTACTATAATGAGTCCATCTTATAGCGTAATGATTATTAGATTATACTGAATCTTTACATTAAGATAATTCGATCAATAATATTATAATGATATTTTTTTTATTATGTTTATTTATCATTTTATGTATTAATATCACATTAATAACAAGCATGAATAGTAAGAGCCATTAAATCAATACAACTTTTACAAATGAGGAGGTAAAAAAATTGTGATGTAACAAGGCTCACCAAGATCACCCCACACTTGTGTAGCTTACTTTTTGTGTTCCTTCTGGATACGGTAGCCCTACAATTCGGATTCCCATAGTTCTGAATTTGATTCCATAATTATAATGTGAAATAGATAAACACAAATGAGTCCAAATCCGACAAATCTTTTGAAAAATCGATGTTTGAATCAAATGCTAAAAATGGACTGTTTAGCCAGATTTCAGAGTGGCCACCTAAATATTTTTTGAGAAATTTAGGAAACTCGTGACTCGTGCCAAAGGCCATTAGTTCGTCATCACCAAAGTGTCTCGATTTGGGAACTTAGGCATGAAAGGGGAATGTCATGAATTGAGCACCCCACTCACCCGATCAAAGATCAGCCTTTACTAATCATGATGCAATTTTTATTTACATTATATGCTCTTGTTTTGATTATTTAGGCTAACATTACTGCGTGATGTACACAAGTATAGACTAATTTGCAAAAGTTGGAAAGCTTTGATTTCATGTTTGTTTGATTTTTTTTTTGTGATACTCATCACTTGAAAAGGTGAGTTCGTACATTAATCAATTTATCCTAATTTTAGCAATTAGCCTTCATCTACCAGCATTAAAACAAGTATATCAATTAAGCACTTAGCCTCATGGTACTATGCTTGGCATGGCAACAATCACACTTATGTGGTATGTTAAAATAATAAGCGCTCACCTAGTACTCCAAGGCAAACCAAATAAAGAAAAATAATTAGAAAATATGTATGTTCCTAAACAATACAATGTGACTAATGCAACACACACATTTATGCATTTTTTATAGGCTCGGCTATAAGTATGGTATATGATCCAATTCAAGACATGTGATAAATCACGTTTTGAAGCAATGAAATTGAAATTGAAATTGAAATTGACATTGGTTAGTATGATGAGCCGAACCCAAATGCATGTGAGATGAGTGCATGCAAACATGAGAATGCTAAGTAAACATGGTGCTCTACGCTACTATCATAAGCGGGTAAATAAAAGGGAGAAAGAAATGGGGGTTGGAAGACATACACGTTATTACATATTTTTCCTTCATGCAGGAGGGTGCAAATGAGTGTCCAAATGTCTGAATTAACTAATTATTACAAAACCATACAAATAAATTGAACTAAAAGTAGCTACGCAAATTTAATTAACTACTTATTACAAGGTTGGAACAAATAATAAATGAATAGCTGAACTATCTAATTTATTACAACAAAGGCATTATATCAATAATAATTGCAACAAGGACAATAAGAATTATTTATAACAATTACAACAATACTAATGAGAATAGTACTCGTAGCAACCATGAGTCATCGCATGCACAGTGCCCAGAAGTAGCTTTGTCTGCCCAGACTGCTCTGCCTCATTGTCAGCCACTGCCCTCTGTTTCTGCCAAAAGCTCACTACTTACCAAACATTGAGAGCCGGCCGGCCCCAAATGAGATCTGGTTGGGCCAAAACAGTGCCGGTCGGCGCTAAATTTTATGCTAAAAAGTGTTTTGTGCTTTGAGGTGAGAACAGTGCAAAGAGAGCCTTTCTAGGCCCTGTTTGTCCTTTCTGCCCCTCTCTGTCATGGGAAATTCAAGAGAACGACAAATTTGCATTCGAGACCATCAATTAGCACAAGTTGATGGCTTGATGATCCCGAGTATGTTTGGAAAAAATTGATAAATGTGATGAAAAACCACTATCCCCTCCTATCATGAAGGCTCAAAGAGGAAAGTAGATTCGCTCTAAGTCTTATCAACATATCATGGATTGATACGTGACAATTCTCATAATGATGGACTCGACATAACGTTCGGCCGAATCCAACTAACTCTAAGCATTTTCTTTATGTCGGTTTAGTTCATTTTAAGCCAATTTCATTAATCTTTGCAATTCTTTAATCAATTTGTCCAAAATGATGTTAAGTCCACTAAATGAGAAGTGATTCTTGGCATAAAAGAGAGCCTATGCCTTGACGATGAACCTCCGTAGAGATTAAGCCATTGAGCATAGGCAAGGTTCTGAAAAGCAGTTACGGTCACCGTAACGGTGGCGGTGGCGCGGTTGCGGTTGTGGGGTGTAAAGGCCGTAACGTAACAGTTGAGGTTACTGGAGCTGTGAATTTTTTAATTTTTCAGACAATTTGCAAAAAACTTACCGATACGCATATATTTTTTTTCAAAATCATATTTATTGGGTTTTAAAATAAACTTTGATAATTTTTTGATAATTTTTAAGTATGATCCAATATATTTTATATTTTTAAATCACTAGAAAATGAATTCTTTATATTTTATTTCAATAATTAATGACTTTATATGTCATAAATCCATATTACACTTGTGGCAAAAATTTCTTTTATTGGATTTAGATGTATAAAATTATTTTTAATTATTATACTTGTAGAAGCATATATACATTTTAACTCAAATAGTTTTAAAAAAGTATACATCCTTGATGGAAGAACTTGACAAAGTATATAATATCAAAGCACAAATCACAAATAACAGAGAGTACATTTTACATAATGTTACTACTAAAATTACATAATGTCATTACCAAAATGAGTGACGTGGTGCATTTTGGGATTCAAATTGTTGAGCTTGATTGTTGCTGCTGCTGCTACCTTTACCTTACCAAAATGAGTAACGTGGTGCATCCTGAGATTCAGATTGTTAAGTTTGATTACTGTTGCTACCTTCACCCCATCTAGGAGGAAATATATAAGTGAATGTGCTCATCATGTCATTCCTTTCTGTTTGGTGCATTGGGAGAGAAAATGGATACCTTGGTTGAAAAGGATCAACATATTCTTCTTGGGCTTGTAGATAATTTGGCAAACTGTATCCTAAAGGACCATGTTGTTGGGGGGGCCAATGGTAATTTTGTTGAGGTGGGTAAGGATAGCTCTGGTTATCACTGCTATAGGATAGGTAAGGGTGATATGGATAACTCTGACTACTATCAGATGAATCAAGTTGTTGTTCTCTGCTTTTTATTTTCTTTCATCCCTACGTATATAACTACTACGAAACCTCCTAGGTAGTTGGGGTAAAGGTGCAACAAGTTCTCCAATATCATAATGTTCTCCAACATCACATAATCCAAATCCTCTAATAAAATCTTCACTTCCTGCACCAAAACTAGTACCATCACCACCATCACCAACATTGTCACCGCCGCTGCCGCCACCGTCACCACTGTCACCGTGAGAAGTGCTTCCACTATCACCATCATCACCTCCTCCATCAGATGGTGTTAAACCACCACTATTATCACTTTGAGTTGGAGTAGGAGTTGAGCTTTGAGAAGTGCGTCGAGCTTGATATCTATGGGTGCTACCACCATCGTTTCTATCGCTGCCATCGCTATTGCCGTTGTCGCCACCACCATCATCATCATCTGAGACCAAATCTAGCCATTCAGAATTATCCACACCATCTAGTAAAGGATTTTCCCTTTCTTCTATCCATGGACTTATTGGATCATCTTCTTCAAATATGTAATCCAAGTTAATAGGATTAAAACTCCTATCAATCTCTTCTTGGCTGCTTCTTTTAACATGTCTCAATTTTAATCTCATGTTGTAGGTGATGAAGACTAATCTTTGGATTTTCTAATATTTCAATCTATTCCTCGTCTTTGTATGGATGAGACTAAAAGTACTCCAATTACGTTCACAGTGAGATGATGTGGTGGTTTGACTTAACACTTTCACAGCTATTTTTTGAAGTTCAGGAGCACAACTACTATGAATAATCCACCACTCAGCTGCACAAAATTACATTACATTAGACATAAGACAAAATATGATAGAAAATTATTTAAGTATTCGTATATTGTAAATTTGTAATTTTGAAAATAAAACCTAGATTTGATTGTTTCCATGCTCTTTATGGTAAAGGAATGCCAAAAGTTTCTTGTTTATCTCGAAACAGCAACAACTATAATTTGGACAATCATTACAAGTAACATTTGCAAAAGTAGATTATTACTATTAAAATTTAAATAATTGGTACGTACTTGATTTGTTACTTTCACTTGAGCATCCATATTAGGCTCCAATCTAGTAATTACTTTTTAAGTCCATCCATCACTTCTCTTATTGTTTCATTGGATGATGTAACACCATATTGGAATTGAGGATTTAAAAAATATCCTTCAAAAATAAAAGGACAATTAATAATTGTAAGTAAATATACATTTTATAATTGAAATCATAACACTTACCAGCCGCATGCATATCTTGATGTAATTGAAAAGATCATCAAGTATTAATAATTTTCCAATATTCGGTGTAGTAGTGACAATCTCTTTTAATTGTCAACTTTGCTCTATCTATAGCTTTATATATGAAACCCATTGTTGGCTTTTCATCCCCATCAACCAACCTCAATACTCTAACTAGTGGCTCATGAACTTTACAAAGTTCTGTTGCTTTCTGCCAAAACTCTTTTCCCAAAATAATTTTTTTTAACCTTGTAAGGCTGCCCAGTCTTTGCCTTCCCCCATCTAGAATTCTTCCACTCATCACTATTAAACATAGCTCTTGATTGTTGTTTTTATCTAACAATACTCCCAATGGCAATAAAATTTGTAACAAATTGAGTGATGGCAGGTCGAATTAATTCTCTATCTCCAGTGAATTTTCTCATTAAATCCAACACCCATTCACTATTATAAATGAAATTGGTGATGGTTTTACCATCTTTAATCACCTTTACTACACTTTTCTTATTGGCTATGTCATTTAGCATGAGATCGATGTGCTGAACAAGCAATCCAATATAAATGTTTTCTTTTTTTCATTAACATTTTACCGGTAGCTTTTAGTGTAGGTTCATTATCAGTCACCACTTGAACAACGTATTGCTCTCTAATTTCATCAACAACTTTATCTAACAACCCAAAATAGTATTCAGCAGTCCTACTAATAATATTAGAGGTATCAATTGATTTGTGAAATATAGTACCTCTATTGCAGTACACTAAGAAGTTGATGATGTGTTGCCAAGTTAGATTGCTCCAACCATCACACATGATGGATACACCTCTCTCTGCTCAAATTCCCTTGAATGATCCTATCCATTCTATCATTTCAGCATGCTCCATGTCCAAATATACTTCAGAAACTTCATAACCACTAGGACCCTTTACTCCTGGCCCTACTTTAGCAGCAACATCAAGCATGGGTTGTGTATACTCTAAATCAACTGCATTGAATGGAATACGATTATAGAGTATAAACTTGGACATTGCCCGCCCCAATCTCTCCTTTAACTTTTGTAAATTCACTGTAGAGATTTTTTGCTACTTTGTACTCTTGCTCTTTTGGAGTTCTACATCCATTGCTCTCAACCTTGCTTTAGGAGCATTGGGCTTAATCTAATTACGTCCACTCCCACCAGTTTCACGTACGGATTGTGATCGATGAAAAACATTAGCAATACCTAACCCTTTTGACATTCTTTGACCACTACCCCCTGCACTAGAACTACCACCTGCATCATATTGTGATCCATCTAAATTGTTGCCTTTCCTTCCATTGTTGTTGTGAACGAATACTTGCTTGTCTAGCCCTGGTTATCTCTGAATCAGAGTCAGAGTCATCATCTCGAAGATCTACAAAATCTCCTCCTTCATCCTCATCATAGAGATCATCTCCCTTAATACGTGCTTCCAATTCAACTTTTCTCTTTTGTTTGTTTGCTTTACTCATTTTCTTATATTGTAAATGTTTCATCATTTCTTGCATCACGTCTCTACTAACACTAGGACAAGAATGCACTTGCCCCGTTTGATGTGCTAAGTGTTGTTTGAAACGCGTAATCCCACCTTTAATGAGATGTCTAAAAAATTTACAAATAATATGATACCTAGTGCCTTCAGCTAGAGTTTCAAATTTCCAACCAATATCATCACTTGGGGGTTCATCATTGGCACCCTTTTGTCGTGGCATTTTTGAATTTGAATTATGCATCATTGATACATTTTTTAATTTATTTTAAATGTTTACCAAATTATTTTTCTACAAATTTGAACTAACTAAATAAACAATATTAACATTTATTAAATGAAATGATTGTAAAAAAAATGTAACCTTTATTTATACATTTGGATTTTACATGCTAATGTAATCATATACAAATTAAAAATAAATTATAAAGATATTTTTAAAAAAAGAAAAATTTTCCATAAAAATTGTTGTCACAACAAATTTTGTCATAAAAAGAAAAAAAAAAAATTGTTGTCACAACACATTACAATAACAAAATAAAAAAAAATTTATAATTAAATATTAAATGAAATGATTATAAAAAAAATTCAACCACTATTTCTACATTTGGATATTACATGCTAATGTAATTAGGAATAAAGACATTTTTCATGGCATTGTTTGAGCCTTTTTTTTTTTTTTTGTATTTTTTTTTATAGAAAATAATTTTTTTAAAAAAAAATGTGCCATCAAAATTATTGTCACAACACATTACAATAACAAAATAAAAAAATATTTAAAATTAAATACTAAATAAAATAGTTATAAAAAAATGCAACCACTATTTATACATTTCGATTTTACATGCTAATTTAATCACATAAAAATTTAAAAAATAAATTATAAAGAATAAGAATTTTTTTTTAGTTGTTGATTTTTTTTTTAAAAAGATATTTTTTTTTTTAAAAAAAATTGTGCCATAAAAATTGTTGTCACAACACATTACAATAACAAAATAAAAAAAATATTTATAACTAAATATTAAATGAAATAATTATAAAAAAAATTCAACCATTATTTATACATTTGGATTTTACATACTATTATAATCAGGATTAAAGACATTTTTCATGGCATTGTTTGACTTATTGTTTTTTTTTTTTAAATATTTTTTTATTTTGCAGAAAAGACATTTATTTTAAATAAAATTGTGCCATCAAAATTGTTGTGACAACACATTACAATAAAAAAATAAAAACATATTTAAAATTAAATAATAAATAAAATAGTTATAAAAAATGCAACCACTATTTATATATTTTGATTTTACATGCCAATGTAATCATAGAAAAATTAAAAAATAAATTATAAAGAATTTTTTTTGAGGTATTGATTTTATTTTATTTTTTTAAAAAGATATTTTTAAATGCTTTAACATTGTTGTCACAACACATTACAATAACAAAATAAAAAATATTTATAATTAAATATTAAATGAAATGATTATAAAAAAAAATGCAACTACTATTTATACATTCGGAGTTTACATGCTAATGTAATCTGATAAAAAATAAAAAATAAATAAATTATAAAGAATTTTTTTGAGGTATTGATTTTTTTTTCTTTTAAAAATATTTTTTTTTAAAAAAATTGTGCCTTCAACATTGTTGTCACAACACATTACAATAACAAAATAAAAAATATTTATAATTAAATATTAAATGAAATGATTATAAAAAAAATTGCAACCACTATTTATACATTTGGAGTTTACATGCTAATGTAATCATATAAAAATTAAAAAATAAATTATAAAGAAAAAAATTCATACATAGTTGGTTTTTGGATTTCAATCACTTGAATATTTGTTATTTTTTTGAATAACCTGCAAGAAAAAAAAATCAATAAAAACTGATATATATAAAATGTATTAATATAATTATAGGTGTTATAATTTTTAAATATTATAAAAAAAATCAATCACTAATTATTATATATAAAATGCTAAAAGTAAGTGCATAGTTCTATATATATATATATATATTTAAATTAAAATTGCTAAATATATCACCATAAATTTTTTAGGCTTTACACCAGCCGGAGATCATTGTTCAAAAAAAAAAAAAAAAAAAAAAATGCTAGTTGGAGACCACACAAGAAAAACAAATGATATTATATATGTTCCCAAGGCTCTGAAACTAGCCGGAGAGGTAGCCAAACAAACAAAATAAAAAAAAAGGTGACAGATCAAAGCTTACTTACAGAGTCACAAATGTTCTTCATCTTCAACACGGAGTCACAGAGTCACTTACAGGTTTCACAAATGTTCTTCGTCTTTAACACAGAGGCAGCCTTGAATATTCATCCCCTTCTTCATCTTCAACATAGGTTCATCTGTTCTTTTTTCTCTCTCTCTATCTCTCACTCATCCTTATTTCCTCTTCTCTCTGTCTTCATTTTCCCATGAACCACTCTTCTTTATTTTTTTATCAGAAACTTAGTTAAACATGGTTGGAAATTTGTAGATCTGAATCAATTGCAGTTGCAGAGTTTCTGAAGATCTGAAAATTTGTGGATGTATTTTGAATATTATGAAATCTCACTTCAAAGTGGTTTACGGGCTTAAAAGACGAAAGACAAAATCTGTTCAATAATAATAAAGGTATGTACAACAGCATCCATAGTTTTTTAGCCTTTTCTTTTGTTTTTTTTTAAAAAAAGAATCAGCTAAAAAAAGAGTGTAACCGTTACGGCCGTTAAGGTACCGTTACAGCCACTACGACGGTCGTAACGACCGATACACCTATGAATCTCAATCACACCGCAAAAGCGGGGTAACGCGTGGTGTCTACCGCCGCAACTGTTATGTAACAGCCGCAACCGTTACATAATACCGCATTTTGAAACCTTGAGCATAGGTCTCTTTCACATGCGTTGAATAACCATCAATCATTTAAAATAACTCTCAAACAAAAGAAGCAAACAAAAAAAGAAGAAAGAGGGAGGTGGCAGAAATGATCACATGAATTTGATTATTTAAGATGAGACTCTTGACATGAAAATTAAACAAAGAAAAGCTATCAAAGCAACTCAATAAGCTAGATATGAGGACTTACAACACAACAAGCTAGATATTCAAAGCATACACTAATAAATAAATTACAACCCTAAAACAGCCTTTAATATGCTAAAACAGTGGCTAAAAAAAATCATGTTAAAGAGCATAAAAATGTATGAAAGAACAAGGCAAAGCAAGGCTAGTGAACAAAAGCTAGGAAAGATGGCTAACCTCTCCATTTTTGAGATCTCAAACCATGTTTTTTAGCTTTTTTTAAACTTTGAAAATCAGTTTGAAAGACAAAGAAAAGAGTGTAAAACAAGGGTGTGTGCTATGAAGTAGAGTGCAAGAAAGGGGGTTAACCCATTCTACCCTTTGGTAGCCATTCAAACCCAAGTTTCAACACTTGAAATAGGATCAAAACAATACAAAAACACAAGAAATAAACAAAGAAAGACAGAAATGAAAGCAATACAAAGGTGGTGAGTTTATACCTCTTGAAGAAGATAAGCTCTTGTTTGTGAACCAAACTTGGTCCAAGCACACTCTCAAGCTTGAATTGTGACTTACAAAGCTCAACTAAGGTTCTAAGTTCTTGTTCTAAGGTTGGCTATGGTATATAGATATAGTACAAGGATGATCAAATATCTCAAAGGTAGCTTACACAAGAAGAAGGAGCTCTCAAGAGTTATTTAGCTTCTTTGAAATTTTTCCAACCTCTAACACTGAGATATATGCTTGTATTTATAGAATTTGAGGAAAATAGTTCATAAATATCTTCAAAAATGGACAGCTGGCTGATTCCCGCCTAGAACAGTGTTTCTCGTTATCGAGAGCTGGTCGACTCCCAACGTAGTACGACCGGCTCTCAAGGCACTCCCCTGTTCCACTATTTTACACTCAGTGTAGGGTGGCATAATGGTCAAAAATGAATTTATGGGGTAAGAATAGTATGAATATGAAAGATTTGGAATTAGTTTTGGCGCGTGAGCTGACGTTCCTTTGTTGAGAATTCGAATCACAATCAACACAACTTCATTATCGAGTGTCGATGACAAAACGTCCAAGTCTTGCGGGCGGTGAAAAATTGGGTGTTTACAGTTGCCCCTCTTTGACAGAACTCGAAGTTATGGAATGACGTGAGTAAATGTCAAAGCCCAGAGACAACCTATTTGACAAGGTCGTAAGACTTGGGCAAGAAAACAAATCAAAATACAATTATCAAAGGTTGAACCTGAGCATTGCCTACGTATCCCTTTGCAAGGAATCAAACCAGCGTAGTTCAAGGGCAAGGTATGCAAGAAACATAACTTATGATCATGCAATGAAACAATGCAATGAAGCAAGAATGTAAATAACAAACGACAAAATAATGCTATAAACAAAAGCAGGTATGTAACGTTTGAACGAAAGTAGAACAACTCAAGCCGCGTCTCACATGGAACGAGGTAAGTAAACAAACACAAGGACAGAGAAAGTGCGAACCAAACCATGTCCCGTGTAGGAAAAATACCAGCCTACCTACGTCTCACATAAGGAAGGTGGAGGGCAATGCGAACATCGGGTGCACCTAAGTTTAACTGAAGAACTCGAGATCCTAACACGTCTCATGCGAAAATAGGAAAGGCGGTGTGAACAGACAGGCGCACCTGTAGTTTTTAACTAAGGAAAACAACAATCCCAATGCGTCTCACGCGAAATGAGGGAAGGTGGTGTGAACAAACAGGCGTACCTGCTATTTTTAACCAAGTTGAACAATCCTAATGTGTCTCACACGAGAGGAGGAAATGATGGTGTGAACAAACAGGCGTACCTATTGTTTTTAACCGACTTGAACAATCTTAACGCATCTCACGCGAAAAGAGGAAAGGATGGTGTGAACAAACAGGCGTGCCTGCTATTTTTAACCGACTTGAACAATCCTAACACGTCTCACGCGAAAGGAGGAAAGGATGGTGTGAACAAATAGGTGCACCTGCTATTTTTAACCGACTAAAACAATCCTAACGCGTTGAATATGAAAGGAGGAGAGGTGGTGTGAACACTAGGCATGCCCAATGTTTTTAACCGAGAAAAACAATCCTAACGCGTCGCACGTAAAAGAATGAGAGGTAGTGTGAACACCGGGCATGCCTAATGTTTTTAACCGAGAAAAATGATTCCAACGCGTCGCATGCAAAAGGAGGAGGTGGTGTGAACACCGGGCACACCCGATGTTTTTAACCAAGAAAAATGATCCCAACACATCGTACGCGAAATGAGGAGGGATTTGGATAAACGAAAGAGCAAATAGATCTTCCACACTTGGTAAAGCGCAAATTATCTCATCTCGGCGAAGGCCTCGGAAAATGAAGCCCACAGAAATAACTCAAATCAAGGTACAAGGCGAAAACACGAATTTGACGAAAATTCGACCATGAATTTCAACAAACCAAACAAAGCTTCATAAAAACAAGATAATCAAAACAATCTTCGATTTTTTTTCTCCCGCAAATGGGCCTAATGTACAATCCCTGAAAGAAGAACATACAATGCGGTGCATGAAATCCAGAAACCGATATAAAACAAATATGCAGACCAGATTATGAATTTGAAACAAATAGAAACAACAAAACAACTAAATGAAATAATGAAACAATTTACGAAATAAAGCAACAAAACAAAACCAGAAAAGGAAAAACAAAACTCTCTCTTTTTCCTTATTTCCTTTGTTTTCCTTTTCTTTTTTTCCTTTCTTTTCATTAATTTTTTTTTTTTTTGCTCTCTATTTTTTTTTTTACACCTTCCCACAACCAAACCGAGGCCCAACACTAAGATACACTGAGATAAAAAAAATTTGAACTAGGTTGCATTTGGAGTCGGCCAGCACCCAACGAAGTACGGCCGGGCTCCAATAGTGTCGGCCGGATCACGACCGTGGTTGATTTAAAACGATTTGGGCCCTTCATTTCACACACACCCATCTCTAAAAAACTTCTCCCTCTCTCTTTAAGATCCTCCTCTCTTTAGATTTTTTCCCCCCTCGCATTACCCAACGGTTCTTGTGAAATTTTCTTTGAAAACCCTCCTAATCCTCTACCTTTTGGACCGATTAAAATTTGATTTGGTTGAGTTTTGGGTTTCTCTTTGTTTTTTGGCTCATTCTCACAATTTTCCTTGCGATTTCCTCTACCCCCTCTTGATTTTCAACTTTTTCTTTATTTTCTTTCTCCTAGGGCTTGGATTTGGGATTTTTCACCTAATTTCACTCACCTACACATTTTTCTTCATTTTTCCTTACTTTCCTCACTTTCCCTCCATGGCTAGCGGTGAACTCCCCATCCCCGACGCTGTTATTGATATTGGAGCAGTCCTAGGTGAGAACATAGAGGCCGAGGATGTCCTCCCTCCTATTCCTGAGCCGGAGTTGCCTCTCCTTGTTGAGAGACCATTTGATGTAGCAACCTACCAGCCACGTACACACACTCTGATCCTAAGCGGTATTTTACGATTTGAGGGCCTTATTCCGGGGATTGACGAGGACATCCTACTACGGGAGCCCACCGAGCATTTGTCCGCTGATGCCTTTACAGTAAGAACTATTCTTTTCTTGTTTGAACATATTTGAATTCCTTTCAAGTTACTACAGATACTGACAACATTCCCATACTGCAGGTGATGGATTAGAGGTTACAGGTCTATTTCTAGCCCCAGGCACTGGTACGAGAGGCTTCCTGCGGAGGTTCATGCATTAGTCGACGCGGCTGGGTTCAGGGCCTTCTGCCTAGGACTGGTGCAGATGAGGGCTGACCCATTTCTACACAAGGCCCTGGTGGAGCGATGGTAGGACACCACAGACTCGTTTCACTTCTCGTTGATCGGGGAGATGACTTTGACCCCGTATGATTTCGCGATGCTCACTGGCCTGCGGGTCGAAGTTGGCAGACCGATCCCCTTCAATCTGATATGGCACAGTGGAGGGCCGCACAGGTTCACTTCCTTGGAGCGATCCCAGACACTACCGATCCTGGGATGGTGAGGTATAGTTGGTTCTTTGAGCATTTTTCTGATCTTCAGCCAGCTACTCCGGAGGAGGTTGCCCAATATGCTCGTAGATTTCTTCTGTATCTCTGCGGTACTACCCTATTTGCGAACAAGGAAAATACCGTGAGGCTTTATCTCTTGAGAGCACTAGTGCATCTGCAGCGGGTGAGAGAGTATGACTGGGGTGGTGTCGGCCTGGCCACCCTATACTGCTACATGAGCTCCGCATCCCGCCGCAAGGCAGACTTACTTGGCGGTTACTGGAGAGTTTGGGACATACACTTCACACTTCTTCTTTCTGTTTGGCTTTACAGTTCTTGTTTATATTTGCTTATCTGCTCAGTCCATAACTACTTATCTACTTTCTTGTAGCTATGGGTTTACACATATTTCATCTCTCTTGCTTCGGTTCCAGTGCGACCACTTGAGTTGTCAGTACCCCGCTCTCAGTACTACAACTCTCAATTTGAGCGTCGTTGATGCATAGATCGAGATTTTCCTTATTTCTGCCATTTCTTCGACACTGTCACTGCAGATCGGGTAACAATACTAGCCTTTACCTCTTACATATTGTGTGTATACTAAACTGTTTCCATATTGTTGTTTCCGTACTACACTGTTTTCGTGCTGTTGTTTCCATACTGCACTGTCATTCTCATACTGTTTATACTCCTAACATCGGCCACATGCTTTGCATATTCTGTTCACAAGTTGACTGGCACCCTGGGCGCGCATCCCCCAGGCTTCGACGGTGATTTGTGTTACTGCACGGAAGGCCTCCACCATGTGAATCCTTTTCGAGGGCCTTTTTGGTAGGGCATACTACTTGGGAGAGCGATTCCTCCGCCAGACCCGATGCCATGCTGATCCCGATGTTCCACATCTTCCTCTTTCCAGTATGAGGATTGTCGATGAGCTTCACAATGGACCTTTGATTGATCACCTGATACAGGGAAAGGACGGTGACAGATACCATGAGGCCTACGACTTCGTTGCATTCTTACAGACCCGGGTGATGGCACCCTTTACTAGAGGTGTGGCTCGCGCAGTTCCCGAGGCCGTCGCCACTGCTACTGGAGGTGTCCCTGCTGCAGCAGCCTGCGTACTTCCTGAGGCTGCCTGCAATTCCTGGGCTTCTTGCAATTCCTGCCGAGGTCATATACATGCGTCCAGATGAATACTCGAGCAGATCCCTCTTGAGCATATTTGTCATGACCCAAACCCACCTCTATAGGTTTCGCGTCGTAACCGGCCAGTAATCTTTGGATTATCAAAGGCCTC
Source organism: Camellia japonica (assembly GCA_030407325.1). Taxonomy (NCBI): domain Eukaryota; kingdom Viridiplantae; phylum Streptophyta; class Magnoliopsida; order Ericales; family Theaceae; genus Camellia; species Camellia japonica. The sequence continues at coordinate 15,300,309 of JAPPVO010000010.1, forward strand.
TTAACAAAATAACATATAATTAGGTGCTGTGGAAGCAAATGTACTAAATATAGATAATCCATAGAGCTGTGCAGACATGTATTGGACGGAAATTTGAAACCTTATAAAATATACACATAAGATGTCACGTCCATATAAGTCTTGCAACACCGTGCGAGCGTCATCAAAAGAGACTTAGCCCAGTATACAGATATCAAAATAAAACAAAACATAAACATTCTTAACATGATACACAAAATAACTCTTGACATGGCCCACAAATTCGACTTCTAGATACGGGAACCTCTCCAAGAGGTACGGTGGCTAGCTAACCCCTAAACTTCTAAGCAGCAACTTAGGCCTGGTCACACGCTTACTCACCTACATATATAATATAAATAATGAGCGGGAGCCTAGTGAATAAGAACAGAGTAAAGGGTTTTAATGAATGATGTCCATACCAGATTCAGAATTCAGATTCATAAATAGATTTATATACATATTCATATTCATATTCTTGTTCAAATCATATACAGAAATCAGAGTTCATGCTTAATCATACGGGGTATATCCATTAGCGCTAACAGAACAGATACAGAACAAATACAGAACATATGGTGGTTATGAGTAACCAGTTTCAAAAAGGAACCTCCGGATCCGGGTAACAGATGATAGATATGCTGAGCTCCATGATGGAGCCTCCGGTATGGGTAACAGAGTGCAGGCATAATAAGTTCCATAATGAAACCTCCGATACCAGGTAACAATTAACAGATATCACATGATGCTAAGGATGTCACGAATACATTGTTAGAAATTGAACAATCATTCATTGTACAGAACACATCATTTCAGAAACAGATCTTAATTCATCATACAGAAAATAAATAAAGTTGAACATAGCTTTACTAAATTATTACTCATAGGTGGCTTTGGGTGTAAACAGACAGAGCAGACTAATCAAACGGTTTGCGGCGTATGATCTACATCAACACATAACATACACATTTGAAACACACGCTCAGAATATACTTAACTCATTACGTTATGCTCTTAGTGTGTTTCTATGTTTTACCCTCATTATTATGTTTTAATCACGGCCTAGGAATGCTTAAGGTGCAATGAGGATGCCAAATTATGCTGTTCAACACTTAGGCAAATTTGTTGAAAATAGGGTCCTCGCTCGAGCACCACTTCCTTCGCTCGAGCGGAGGTTCAAAAATATAAGTTCTCGCTTGAGCGCAACTTCAGTCGCTCGAGCGGTCTGTAAAATTTATAAAAGTACTGGTTGTGTGATTTTTCCGCTCGACGCACACTCGACGGTCGCTCGAGCGTGAGACTCAGGTCCTCGCCCGAGCACAACTCTTGTCGCTCGAGCGATCTGCAAAAACATGAGACTTCCAGGAGCTTGCATTTCACGCTCGAGCAAACTTGCGGTCACTCGAGTGGAAGTGCAAGAGCACAGAGCAGTCACTCGAGCGCAGATTCTGTCGCTCAAGCGGAGAGGCCGAATTCTGGAATTTCCAAATTCACCTCCAAGCTGCAAAACTCGAATTCAATGCATCAATATTCATCCTTTTGGGCCAAAAACTCGAGGAATCATATGTGAACTTGGAAAACATTAGAAATTCTAAATCATTTCGCAAAATAAAGCCCAAAGACTTGCTGATTGTGCAAAACAAAACCCAATTCTTAGAAAACATAACATGCATGTTTTGCCTTGTCTTCAAAACTTCCAAAACATGATCTAATGGCACAAAATGACATGAAACTTGATGAATTCTCAAAACTAAGGTGAATTAGTAACATGCATGAGGAAATTCTTGGAAAACAACTTCAAAATGTTATGAAATATGCATGCATGCATGGTTTGAGTTCATTTCTTCAATTCTAACTCAATTCTTGCATCATCTAACTAAATTCTTCAGAGTTCATGTCCTACACATCATAATTGTACAATCTAAGGGTTGAATTCTTACCTAGGCTTCCCAAGATGTGTTCTAGAGGCTTAATTCTTGAGTTTCCAAATCCAATACCTTCAATTTCTAGCAAAATCCTTCCAATCTCAAGTGTTGATATCAAACTCTCACTCTTGATCTCTTTTTTCCTCTCTCTCACATTGTATAGGCTCAAAATGATGAGTAGAAGGTGACTCAAAGTGGTGTATAAGCCTTTTACAGGCTTGGTTAAAAAATTAACTAATTAAGCTTACCACTAATCAAATAAGTATCAATTATTCTAATTATTTCGCTCCGAATCGAATTTTAAGTGTCACGACCCAAACCTGGTCCTATGGGTTTAGTACCGTAACCGGCCAGTAATCCGAGATTACCGAAGGCCTGCTTAACAGTAATACAGTAAAACAGAGTACAGGGCCTGGCGGAAGCCAATACAGTAAATAAATAATGTCCAATGAGCTGTGACAGTCTGTATGCCAAATTTTTTTTTCATACATTCATGCAGTCAAATAGTACAGTCTATACCAATATTTACAGTCTCTTAGTGCAGGGACCTAATCCCTTGATAACAGTACAGTAAAGCAGATAACAGTCTATACAAAACAGTGAGACAATACAGAAGGGGGAATGCTAAAACACCCCTAAGCCTTAGCACGATAGGCTTGGAACCTCGCAGTGAGGCACGTAGGCTGGCTTGACAAAACTGGAGTCTAACCCACGCTCCTAGCTCCGATCTGGTGGCTGAGCACCTACATATATATATAAATAGTGAGCTAAAGCCCAGTGAATAACATAATGCGTAAAGAGGTTAGGAATGAAATGCCCTTACAGTAATGAAAACAGTTCATTAAACAGTATTTCAGTCTTTCAGTCAGAACAGTTATTCAGTCATATGTGGTACATCCATTAGCATAGCAGTAAACAGTAGGTCTTAAAGACCGAACAGTAATGATGGCCATCAGTCAGTAAACAGTAGTGGCTCCACGAGGGAACCGACAGAGATCTCTGTAACAGTAATAGTAAACAGTAGGTGCTAAGGATGCCACAGTACGGTTCAGAAATAAAGGACATACATTCATTCAGTAATCAATATCAGTTCAATAAACAGTTCAGTTCAATATTCAAAAGATAATCATTTTGAACATATCTTTACACAATTGTTACTCACAGAGTTTGGGCTACAGTATGCTAGAGCGTGTCTCCCCAGTCGCCAACCCTACACAGTTCACAGGTTGAACACACACTAAGCTACACAGCTGGGAAATATCATAACTTAATCCCTAATTTGCCTGGGTGTGTTCTACATCTATATCCTCATTAAGATGCCTTAAACTAGGCCTAAGAATGCCTAGAATGGGATGAGGATGCAAAAATACACTTAGAAAACATTTTGCAGAGTTTGCTGAAAATAGGAGCCTCGCTCGAGCGAGCCTTCCTTCGCTCGAGCGAGCTTCCAAAATCAAAGGCTTCGCTCGAGCGAGAAATCCTTCGCTCGAGCGGTCTGTCGAAACAGTAAAAATACTGGATGCTGTGATTTTACGCGCGATGGTCGCTCGATGCTCGCTCGATCGAGTGGAGCCCTGGACAAAGGTTCTCGCTCGAGCGAGGAAGCCAAATCTGGAATTTCCAGATTTGCCTTCCAAGCTCAAACCAAGCATTCTACCACTCTAAACTCGACCTCTTGGGCCCAAATTCTAGAAAACATATCTAGATTCATTGTATAACAAGTTTCAAAGCTCAATTTATGAACTCAAGCCCCAAAGGTGAGTCAATTAAAACCATTTTTCAAACCCATTTTTCATAAACATGGAGAAATGCAAACATGCATGAAATCCAACCATTTTAAAGCTCCAATGCTTGTTCAAATGAACTCATTTCTTCAAGAACATGGTGAAATCATGGACTCAAGCCTAATTATGAACATGCATGTGCAATTTACCATGAACTCAACTCAAATTTCAACATTTCAACCATGCATGCATGAATTAAGCTATAATCTTACATGTATGAACTAAAACAAGACTTAACTCTACAATTTGGCAAGGATCATGCAAGAATTAGCTTAAACTCACAATTAGAGGGTTGTATTCTCTTACCTAAGTCTTGTATTCAAGGTTTGGAGGCTCAATTTGCAAACTATACTTCAATTCTACCAAAATCCAAGCCAAAATCACAAGATCAACTCCTTCTCTCTCTCATACTCTTGTTTGGTCGGTTGGGTACTCAAAATAGGCTGATGAATATGTTTTGATTAAAGTATAAACAAGGCCTCAAATATGAATAAACAAAGGCCCCACTCAATGGCAATTCCGTAATTAATGCAACTCTATTAATTGGCTTTATTTAATCTAGTTTAATCATACCTAATCACATTTTAGATAAATATACCATTAAATCACATAAATTCCACTGATCATGAAACACTAAACAATTTTCAGTTCGGCCGCCGATAAGGCCTTCAATTTGCAATTTAAACATAAACAACACGAACAGATAATCAAATAATCGAACAGATAAAAAAATGTAATACAATAGATATGCTCAGTCAATTTAGTTCCAGTTTTCAATCAGTCCGTTCAGTACTTCAGTTGTTTCAATTATCAGTCTTAAACAGTCCAGTTTAGCAGTAATCAGTAGGTAATTCAGTGATTTATCGGTAAACAGTATGGGGGTTGTTACATTAAGTAAACCTATCGCAATGTTTTAAAAATTCCAACTAACACATATACCAAGTCAATTTCTAGATTGGATGCCGATAAGGCCTTCAATTAGTAGAACAAAACAGAAACAGAAACAAATATTCCTACTGCTAACAGATATAAACACAAATAATGCAATGCACATGTAATTAATTTAGAATTTCCTTTTAATTAGTCATTAGGCATAATTAATCATGGTTAATCAGCTAATCACAGGTCGGGGTTGTTACAGTCTTCCCCCCTTAAAGAGTTTGGTTCTCCAAACTTGGATTACCTTCATTTTGAAAGAATACCGGATCCAAAGGAAACAATTCATGGTATCTCCTCATCATATCTTCCTCCGTTTTCCAAGTTGCATAAGTTCCTCCATGGTTTTGCCAATCAACCTTCACCAATAGGATTTCTTTGTTCCTTAGTCTTTTGATTCAACAATTAACAATCTGTACTAGTTTCTCCTCATATGTGTAATCATCTTTCAAAAGCACATGTGTTAGTTCAATGACACGTAACGGATCTCGTAGATAATCTCGAAGTATAGAGACATGGAAAACATTATGCATATGTTCCATGACCCGCGGTAAGGCTATCCGGTACGTCACTGGGTTAATCTTTTTAAGGATTTCGTATGGTCCAACATATCTCGGTGCCAACTTGCCTTTTACTCCAAACTGCGTCTGGCCTTTCATCGGAGTTACTTTGATAAACACGTGATCCCCAACTTCATATTCCTTATCTCTTCTTCGGACATCCGCATAACTCTTTTGGTGACTTTGTGCAGTTTTCAGTCTTTGTTAAATCAATTTCACATTTTCCGTTGTTTTTTGCACAAGTTCCGGTCCCAACAAAGGTCTATCATCTACTTCAGCCCAACAGATCAGAGAACGACATTTCTTACTATACAAAGCTTCATAAGGGGCCACACCGATACTCAAATGGTTGCTATTATTATGCACAAATTCAACCAATGATAAGTAGGTCTCCTAATTGCCTTGAAAGTCTAATACACATATCCATAACATGTCTTCCAATGTTTGAATGGTCCATTCAAATTGGCGATCTGTCTATGGGTGATAAGCACTGCTTAATCTCAGCTCAATCCCTAAAGCTTGTTGTAAGCTCTGCTAGAATCTTGAAGTAAACTTGGGATCTTCGTCAGATACTATGGACACTGGAACTCCATGTAATTTCACAATCTCATTGACATATAAATTAGCCAACTTATCTGCATTATACAAAGATTTGACAGGTAAAAAGTGAGCAGATTTAGTTAAACGATTAACAATGACCCAAATAGAATCCATACCTCGAGAAGAGCGAGGCAGTTTGATAATGAAATCCATAGTACTATGCTCCCACTTCCATTCTGGTATTGGAAGCGGCTGAAGTAATTCGGCGGGTCGTTGATGTTCAATTTTAACTTGTTGGCAATGTAAGCATCTAGCCACAAAGTCAGCAATACTTTTCTTCATTCCCGAACACCGAAAATTCTGTTTTAAGTTATGATACATCTTTGTATTCCCCGGATGCATAGCAAACTTAGAATTGTGTGCTTCAGTTATAACACACTTTCTCAAATAAGAATAATTTGGTACACAAAGTCTATTCTGGAACTTCAACACATTATTCTCAAGCACAAATCTTGGCCTCGGTTTTGAGTCAAATTCTTTAACAATCTTTGTCAAGAATGCATCTTCTAGTTGTTTCTCTCTAATCTCTTCAATGATTGCAGGCTGAGCAGAAATAGTGGCTAAGATCCCGCCCTATTCACGTAACACAATTTCAATCTCATCTTTCTCCAAGTCACATAACAACTCTCTCTGACCGGTGAGCAAACATGATAGATTGGCAATGGATTTCCAGCTTAAAGCATCTGCAACGGTATTGGCTTTCCCTGGATTATATAAAATCTGCAAATCATAGTCTTTTATTAATTCAAGCCACCGTCTCTGTCTCATGTTCAATTCTTTCTGCGTAAAGAAATATTTCAAACTTTTATGGTCGGTATACACCTCGCAAGTCATACCATACAGATAGTGTCGCCAAATTTTTAGAGCAAACACCACAGCGGCTAATTCAAGGTCATGCGTTGGATAGTTCTTTTCATGCGGTCGGAGTTGCCAAGAAGCATATGCAATTATTTTCCCATTCTGCATTAACACACACCCAAGCCTTTGTAGGAAGCATCACTATAATTCTGGAACCCATCGGTTCTGTTGGGCAACGTCAGAATTGGTGCAATGACTAATGTAGCCTTCAGTTCCCGGAAGGCTGATTCCCGCTGATCAGTCCAATCAAATGGTACATTTTTCTGTGTTAGCTGTGTTAATGGCATAGCAAGTTTTGAAAAGTCTTCCACGAATCTGCGATAATAACCTGCAAGTCCCAAAAAGCTTTGGATTTCTGGCACATTAGTTGGTCTTGACTAGTTTACAATGGCCTCAATTTTCTATGGATCCACTGATATGCCGTCTTTGCTGATTACATGCCCCAGAAATGTTAAACTGTGAAGCCAAAATTCATATTTGGAAAGTTTTGCATACAATTTCTTTTCTCTTAGGGTTTGTAAGGCAATCCTCAGATGTTTTTCATGTTCTTCTCTGCTTTTGGAGTAAATCAATATATCCTCAATAAAGACAACAATAAATTCATCCAGATATTGTTTGAACACTCTATTCATTAAATCCATGAACGCCGCAGGTGCATTTGTTACCCTAAATGGCATTACCAAAAATTCATAATGCCCATATCTAGTTCTGAATGCAGTTTTCTCTATGTCTTCTGCCTTGACCTTTAACTGGTGATACCCAGATCTAAGGTAAATTTTAGAAAACACTTGGGCTCCCTGGAGTTGGTCAAATAAGTCATCTATTCGGGATAGTGGGTATTTGTTCTTGACAGTTACTTTGTTCAATTCCCGGTTGTCTATGCACATCCTCAAAGATCCATATTTCTTTTTGACAAATAAAACTAGAGCACCCCATGGTGAAGTGCTCGGGCGGATGAATTTCTTGTCTAAGAGTTCTTGGAGCTAAGTTTTCAATTCTTTCAATTCAGAAGTTTGACATTTGGTATGGAGTTTTTGAAATTGGCTGTGTTCTGGGTATTACATTAATGGTAAATTCAATCTCTCTATCAATTAAGTCCCCTGGCAATTCATTCGAAAACACATCAGAAAATTCACAAACAATGGAAAAGGCTTCCACATTAGGACTAGCAGAAGTCTTAGTCAAAACACAACACACATAGCCTCTACATCCCTTCCTAAGCAATTTAACAGCTTTCATGGCAGAAATCAAGTATGGGGGAGGAACTACCCTATTCCCAACAAACACAAACTCCGGTAACCCGGGTGGATGAAATACAACAAATTTATTCACACAGTCAATAGATGCATAGTACTTCGTTAACTAGTCCATACCCAATATGCAGTCAAAATGATCAATTTCCAAAGGCAATAAGTCAACATATAATGTCATGCCACCAATCACAATGTCACATGTCGGATAAACATATGCGCATACCATAGGGCTTTCAGATAGTGTAGATACAGATAACAAATAATTCTTCTAATGGTCTAGTTAATTTTTGAGAGAAAGTATGCGATACGAAAGAATGCGTGAAACCAAAATCTATCAGTACACATGCATTTTGAGAACAAATAGGGAGTATACCTGACACCACAGCTTCGGTGTTCTGTACGTCACCAGACACTAGTGTGACGCCCCAATTTTTCTTTTGGAACATCATAAAATTTAAATAACAAACAACTTACTAAATAAAAATTTTAACAACTAATTAGGGAAATTTAAATTTTCACATAGTCAAAGCTTAACAACTAAATTACGAGTCCACATACAATATTACAACAACTTTATAACATTCGTGATTACTAATACCAAGGATAATAAAATTTTATTTTGATAAAGTCTTGACTTTAAGTTAGCTAAGGTTCAAAGTTAGCAGCAGCTCCAAATTCAGCCTCAGTCCCTTCTTTGACATAATCTGGCATGAAACGCCAGAGCAACAAAATTTATGCCATGAGTTTTGCAACACAGTAAGAAAACGTAACCAACCTACCATTCTTCTTAAGAGAAAATAATCAAATCATGACAATTAAAATAATAGTAAAATTCAATAGCATGATCAATGTAACAACCATTATAATAATTTCGACAATTTTAATAGTTTAGGTGACACTCAAAATCTCACCAAAGAGATTTTCTTACTAACCACTAATCCATGGCCACGGTAAATTTGGAAACCCCCCATTGGTCAAATATTAAAGAACTACCAAAAATGTCCACACCCAAAGTTATATACCCAAACTGTGGCATCCATGGTTTGCCCCAAGGGAACGGTCTGCCAGGGGTATGTAACCTCCTTGCGTGCCACCCGTACATCCACCCTTATTCAAAAACCAAATACCGATAAGGGTTTAAATAAGTCCCGTGCCATCTTAGGGTTTCGCGACACAATTTACGTAAAAATTATTAAAAACCAGGGCTCACCCTGAACAACCGGTATTAACCCTCAATTGTTAACTTTGAATAAGCTGTTAATCGTTTCAGTTGGTTTTTATATTAATCACAAATAATTCCAATTTTATTCATCATGTTGTACCAACTCATGAAAATTCCCAACATAAAATGTTACACATGTCACCAAAAATAAATCAATGTACAAAATTTAAATAAACAATTAATTTAAACCATGGTATGAAATATTACTGTAGGTAGCAAAAAGAAATAAATCATAATCACACACATACATGGATTTTTAATCTACAAGATTAGACTAGCACAATATTAACTTTTAGTCCAAATAAACAATTGAAAAGATAATTTTTGATTCCTCCTGAATCTGCTAAAATTTTTAGAAGGTATATCTCGCAGATAAAATTATAAATAAATTACTTATACAACTCTAAAATTCATACAAATCTACAGAATACTCAATAAACATGTTATGGTCATTTTTCAGAAAGCATTTTCCAAAAATAAATTATAAATAATTCTTAAAAACTCCAAGAAGGTTTTTGACACAGATTTATCACATTTTCTTAAATTAATTCCATACTTAAATTTATAAATAAATTCCATAATCTAAAAATTTATTATGAAACTAGACTTCTCAAATTTTATTTTTTGTTTAGAAATTACCATATTTGGTTTAATATAAAATTTTTAATGGTTTTTCAAACACATAGTAAAATCTACCTATAGCTCCAGATTTGGTTAAAAATCTGTATAAATTCGTACAAAACTCCATAATTGTTGCAAAAATGCGTGGATGAAGTAAACATCATTCTAAACAACTTTGGAGAAGAAATCATCTTATTTTAGTCCAAATAAACAATTGAAGAGATAATTTTTGATTCCTCTTGAATCTGCCAAAATTTTTAGAATGTATATCTCGCAGATAAAATTATAAATAAATTACTTATACAACTCTAAAATTCATAAAAATCTACAGAATACTCAATAAACATGTTATGGTCATTTTTCAGAAAGTATTTTCCAAAAATAATATAAATAATTCTTAAAAATTCTAAGAAAGTTTTTGACACAGATTTATCACATTTTCTTAAATTAATTCCATACTTAAATTTATAAATCAATTCCATAATCTAAAAATTTATTATGAAACTAGACTTCTCAAATTTTATTTTTTGTTTAGAAATTACCAGATTTGGTTTAATATAAAATTTTTAATGATTTTTCAAACACATAGTAAAATCTGCCTATAGCTCCAGATTTGGTTAAAAATCTGTATAAATTCGTACAAAACTCCATAATTGTTGAAAAAATGCATGGATGAATTAAACATCATTCTAAACAACTTTGTAGAAGAAATAATCTTCAAATTTTGAGTATAAAATTGTCTAAAAATTTGTACAAATTTTCTGGCAGATTTAAGGACCAAATAAATTCTTCAATCCTCTCTTTAATGGTATAAACTACACATGCAAGCCTATTTCCACACTAATACCATGACTTTAAGACTATCAATATCTTCAAATATTTGATATACACATCACAAAATTTACATACATATATATATAAATTTTATCTATAAATTTAGTCATTTTATTATATGAATATAATCTGAAAATTTTAACAATTAAAAAAAATGAGAGGGTTGAGAGGGTTTTCTTACTTAGTTGTATGATTGCAATGGAATAGTGAAATGGTAGGAAAATATGCAACCTTAATCTCCTACTCTTCTTCTTCTCCTGCTACTTTGTTGTTCATAGAATTTTCTTCATTTTTTTTTTTTTTTTTTTTTGTGCCTCTATTCTCCTCACTGATCCGGAGGAGTATTATGCCTATGTATATATATAATCATGTTGAGCCTTTCCTCCATCCTCCCTCTCTCTCTCTCTCTCTCTCTCTCTCTCTTTATCTTCATTCTATGGAATCACTCTCTCAATTCCAAGAGCATAATAAGCTCTTCTTCCGTATGTTAACATGCAAACAAACATGTGGCACAGTTGCCACCGAAAATCTGCTATTTTTTTTTTTTTTATATTTGTGTATTTGTGTGAGTTGCTTAAAATTGATACACTAAGATTTTTAACTAAGGTATTTAGTAAGAATAATTATCATGTTGAATCCTAATTAAAATAATTTATAAACAATAAATATTGAATACCCATAAAATTATTATTCTTAATAATGTCTTTGTTAGTGAGTGAATTGGGTTAATTTAAAACTAACTTTAACACTATTATATATTTTAGATAGACTCTGAATAAAATTTGTTAATTAATTAATTAATTAATTTTCTTTTAAAACTAATTAAATGCGGGCTTTCACAACTAGTGCAAAAACTCGGCCTTGTCTTAAGGTTTCTCTGCCAGTGTTAGCTTTCGTATTTGTTCTGGTTGCAGAGGCGAATCCAGTTGAACTTGCCGCAGGATAGTCGGCATTATCAGATCTAAGTGGGCAATCTCTCACTACATGACCCATCTTGCCACACTAGAAACAAGCACCAGATGTACGGTAACATACACCCCGATGTTTCCTTCCATAATCAGGACAATCTGGTATGGACCCACTACTTTGACTTGAGCTACTTGTAAACCTTGTGTTTTGTTTCTTGCTTACAAAAGAGCGGCCCTTCCTGAAACCGTACCCAGACCTTTTACCCTTCCATTCTATTATTGGCGCTTTAACTTGTTTCTTTGCTGCCAGATTGACTTCTGCTAGTAATGCCCTATCAAGCACATCCACATACCTAGGTAGTTTTAGTACACCTACCCCAATCAAATATATATAAATCCAATCCACCCTCAAATTTTTGAGCTTTCTTGTAGTCCGTATCTACCATATGAGGAGCAAACCGAGCTAGTTCAATAAACTTGGCTTCATATTTGGCTACTGACATCTTACCTTATTTGAGTTGTTGGAATTAAGAAACTTTTCGGTCTCAAAAGCATTAGGGAAAGTACTTGTCATAGAAGATCGCATTAAATTGAGCTCATGTCATATTCTCATTACTATTTCGGATCAATAACCACCATCTCCAGGCTTCATCTTTCAGAGTGTAGGTGGCCAAAAGAACTTTCTACATCTCACAATAGGGAAACACTTCGAATAATTTCTCTATTTCCAACAACCATGTTTCAGCCTTTAATGGTTCAATACCTCCCAAGAAAGTTGGTTGTTTCATCTTCATGAATTTCTAAGTCAAGTTGATTATATCATTGTTGTTTAGCTTATTTTGGGCTAGTGGAGGCGGTGGGTTGTTGCCTCTGTTGTTGTATCATTGCTTCTGTTAGGGCTGTAAGCATTTGTTCCATACGACTCATGCGAGCCTTCGACGATTCACTTGTATTATTACTTCTTACATTTTCCATGATGCTATAGAGAGACAAGGTAATAATAAACATATGAATAATCTTGTTCATTTCTTTCAATTTCATTTGTTTAGGTTCAAATTCGATTTTCACATTTATAAAAATTATCAAACACTCACGCATGCAGATAAAATGTCCCTACTTCTTTTCTAGGACATCCTATAGCTCCTATGGACTCATGTGTGCGGTATAACATGTGCTCTGATATCACTCTGTCATGACCCAAACCCGCCCCTATAGGTTTAGCATTGTAACCGGCCAGTAATCCTTGGATTACCAAAGGCCTCTTAAAAGAATAACATATAATTAAGGGTTGCGGAAGCAAATATACTAAATATACATAGTCCATAGAGCTGTGCAGACATATATGGGATGAAAATTTGAAACCTTATAAAATATACACATAAGATGTCACGTCCATATAAGTCTTGCAACACCGTGCGAGCGTTATCAAAAGAGACTTAGCCCAGTATACAGATATCAAAATAAGACAAAACATAAACGTTCTTAACATGATACACAAAATAACTCTTAACACGGCCCACAAATTTGACTTCTAGACACGGGAACCTCTCCGAGAGGCATGGTGGCTGGCTGACCCCAAAACTTCCAAGCAGCAGCTTAGGCCTGGTCACACGCCTGCTCACTTACATACATAATATAAATAGTGAGTGGGAGCCAGTGAATAAGAACATAGTAAAGGGTTTTAATGAATGATGTCTAAACCAGATTCAAAAATCAGAATTCAGATTCATAAACAGATTTATATACATATTCATATTCATATTCTTGTTCAAATCATATACAGAAATCAGAGTTCATGTTTAATCATACGTGCTACATCCATTAGCGCTAACAGAACAGATACAGAACAGATGTAGAACATATAGTGATTATGAGTAACCAGTTCCATAAAGGAACCTCCAGATCCGGGTAACATAGTGCAGACATAATAAGTTCCATAATGGAACCTCCGATACTGGGTAACAACTAACAGATATCACATGATGCAAAGAATGCCATGAATACATTGTTAGAAATTGGACAATCATTCATTGTATAGAACATCATTTAAGAAAATAGATCTTAATTCATCATACAGAAAATAAATAAAGTTAAACATAGCTTTACTAAGTTATTACTCACAAATGGCTCCGGGTGCGGACAGACAGAGCAGACTAATCAAACGGTTTGCAGCGCATGACCTATATCAACATATACTTAACTCATTACGTTCTGTTCTTAGTGTGTTTCTACGTTTCAACCTCATTATTATGTCTTAATTATGGCCTAGGAATGCTTAAGGTGCAATGAGGATGCCAAATTATGTTGTTCAACACTTAGGCAAATTTGTTGAAAATAGGGTCCCCGTTTGAGCGCCACTTCCTTCGCTCGAGCAGAGGTTCAAAAATGTAAGTTCTCGCTCGAGCGGTCTGTAAACTTTGCAAAAGTACTGGTTGTGTGATTTTTTCGCTCGACGTACGTTCGACGGTCGCTCGAGCGTGAGACCCAGGTCCTCGCTCGAACGCAACTCTTATTGCTTGAGTGGTCTGCAAAAACATAAAACTTCTGGGATCTTGCATTTCATGCTCGAGCGAACTTCCGATCGCTCCAGCGGAAGTGCAAGATCACATAGTGGTAGCTCGAGCGCAGGTTCTGTCGCTCGAGCGCAGGTTCTGTCGCTCGAGCGGAGAGGTCTAATTCTGGAATTTCCAGATTCACCTCTAAGCTGCAAAACTCGAATTCAATGCATCAAAACTCATCATTTTGGGCCAAAAACTCGAGGAATCATATGTGAACTTGGAAAACATTAGAAATTCTAAATCATTTCGCAAAATCAAAGCCCAAAGACTTGCTAATTGTGCAAAACAAAACCCAATTCTTAGAAAACATAACATGCATGTTTTGCCTTGTCTTCAAAACTTCCAAAACATGATCTAATGGCACAAAATGACATGAAACTTGATGAATTCTCAAAACTAAGGTGAATTAGTAACATGCATGAGGAAATTCTTGGAAAACAACTTCAAAATGTTATGAAATATGCATGCATACATGGTTTGAGTTCATTTCTTCAATTGTAACTCAATTCTTGTATCATCCAACTTAATTCTTCAGAGTTCATGTCCTACACATCATAATTGTACCATCTAAGGGTTGAATTCTTACCTGGGCTTCTCAAGATGTGTGCTAGAGGCTTCATTTTTGAGTTTCCAAGTCCAATGTCTTCAATTTCTAGCAAAATCCTCCCAATCTCAAGTGTTGATCTCAAACTCTCACTCTTGATCTCTTTCTTCCTCTCTCTCATGTTGTATAGGCTCAAAATGATGAGTAGAAGGTGACTTAAAATGGTATATAAGCCTTTTATAGGCTTGGTTAAAAAATTAATTAATTAAGCTTACCACTAATCAAATGAGTATCAATTATTCTAATTATTTTGCTCCGAATCGAATTTCAATTAAACCTACCACAATGTTCTAAAAATTCCAACTAACACGTATACCAACTCAATTTCTTGATCGGATGCCGATAAGGCCTTCAATTCGTAGAACAAAATAGAAACAAAAACAAATATTTCTATTGTTGACAGATATAAACACAAATAATGCAATGCACATGCAATTAATTTAGAATTTCCTCTTAATTAGTCATTAGGCATAATTAATCAAGGTTAATCAGCTAATCATAGGTCAGGGTTGTTACAATATCAAAGAGAGGGACCGCAGGCTGGTGATCGCTCCTGGCATTGAGCAAGTACACACTTATTTATACTTTTGCCCACTATGCTTTACTACCCTGTTCCACTACACTCAACTTTCCATTGTTTTGTAGGTGCCCTCAGTGTATGCTGATGACCTCCTCCGGGCGATTGATCGACTACTCCTCATAGTGCGAAGGAAATAGACTGCTTTGGCCACTCACGGGATTGAGGTATTATTTATCACTGGTTCACTATTGTTGCCATACTGCCTATACTCTTGTTAGTCCATACTGATACCTATACTCTTTTCAACTTGAGCCGGCACGAGCAGCACCTGCAGGACCTCCTCCAGTTGGGAGGAGAGGGAGACGGGGCCCAGTGAGAGGCCGAGGATGGGCTGATCGGAGAAGAGGCCGAGTGAGGCTGCGCTCACTTTCTGAGGAGTCTTTTGACGGATCGACGACCCCTGAGGATGAAGGAGATGAGGTCGACTTGCTGTCTAGCAGCCCCAATGATGATAGTGATGCACCTCCTCCGCAATCGATGGGGAAGATGGCAAGGATGGAGTGATGATTTCGCATTCTTGTCTTTTCTTTTGCTTTGTAGTTAGGAGCTATGTAGCTTTAGATAGACCTATGTATTTTGTTTTTGAAGACTTTTCTTTTGTTTTTGCTTGTATAAAACAATGATCAAGTTTGGACCCTCTAGTTATAAAAAGAATATTTTACTCTTGCATGATGTGATATGTGATGAATGGATGACACTGGCACGATAATCTTGTATAAGACTGTTAACAACTGTGAATGCTTACTCTTGACTGATTCTTGAATCGGATAACAACTTACAACTGGTCAAAATACAAAATACAACTCAATGACAGCAAAACAAAATGAAAACAACCTAAAAACACTAAACAACACTTAATACACACAAAACAAGACTCAAAACACAACTCCGGTACGCCAAGGTGAGGACCTGCCCTCTCTGCAACTGCTCTGATCTAGGCAGCCATTGAGAGCCGGTCGGCTCTAAAAGTGATCTCGGTTAGTGCATTGTAACTGTCATACACTGTTCCTTCTCAAAGTCTATAAAAAGTGATCCCAAGCTGTTTTCCTGGCAGAACAAGAAAATTTTGATATTTTGCTGATGAAGATTCTTCTCAATAATAGGCTCCGAGACTGGATTGCGCTTTGGATCACAAGAAATGTGTCCAACGCTCGAGAATTCCAAACATTGATGGAATCTCGGCGTGATGAAGAAATTATGTCACAGCCCTGCTTTGGCCATGCTCAGGCTTTGGGACGAATGTGTGGAATTCCATTATGCGAGTCTCGGTCCTTGGCTCATGATGGGGAATTGGACATTCCCAGTTTAGTTCATCGATTTTCTACCAGTGGAGACAAGAGTGACCTCCTCTGGCAGGGCTACCGGCAACATGCTCTCTGCTTGTACCTGCTTGCGCAATTCCTTTTTGCCCCTAGTATCAGCATAGCTAGCATCCGGTTAATCGAAGTAGCCTAGTGTCTAAAAGAGGGAAAAAACTGCATGGGCTTAGCACTGGCCGAAACCTTGATGGGTCTTGATGCTTTCCGTTGGCGAGAAACTACTCGGTTTGGAAGGAGTCCATTGCTTTTCTAGGTATCGTTTCCCACCTCTCTTATTTATGATCCTTATGCCACTCAACACTCATTCTCTGTTTTCCTCTCTAGCCCTTTCCTTACTTTTCTCTCAACTTACATCTCTCTATTCTTTAATCTCTCTTTTTTTTCATCCCTTCCCATGTATGGTTGATGGATAAGCTAAAAGTGGTGGACCCTTGCCACGAGCACTTAGCCCGAACTTACTTCTTTCGCTAATGACTTGTGGATTTCCCTTCAGAGGGGTTGTGGTGTGACTAGATGTGCAGCAGATCTGTAGCTGACATAACTTGGCATTGCCCCTGGCTTAATTTAACTGAGATGAGCTACAGCATATCCTATTAGTCAGACATACAGTTGATTGGCCTCACACATTGCGTGTTTTATTTCCCCTTCCAGTTCAGACGCCAGTTTGGACATGATCAGACACGTCTAGATGTGAAGGTGGAATACCTGGCTTCATTTCTCATTCGTGGTTCACACTCGCCTCAGTACCTCACTGCTTGGAGGACGAGAGAGCTTCTAGCCCCTGCCCCTAGCTTCAGTTACGCCCTTTCTGGCGAGTGTTTGGCTTGGCTTGAGAACGAAGAACAAGTTGAGCCATCTTTAGCTGCAGAAACTTCCATGAATGCATGCAGAAGACATAGAGCTTACCTGACTTAGTTGTGCCCCTAGTTTTACTTCTTTGATCTTTCTTTTCAAGTTTTATGATGTAAAAGCAACTTTGATTTAATCAGAGAGTTGGAGAACGTACTTGTGCCGAAATCAATAAAATTAAAGTAGCGAGTACTGAAAAATTTCCTTTTGGTTCCAAAACGGTCCAAGTTGTAAAAAGGTAAAATTTCGAACAAAATCAACTTTTATTAAAACTCTTCAAAACAATTTTCGGAAATGGTCACTACTTGACACACTCAAAACCCATCCCCACGATGTACAGCCTCAAATCAACAGATCACGACTGCCCATAACTGCATCCGCCATACCGGCCCTTTTACCAACATAAAGATTACAACCATGCTATATAATAATGGAAAAAGATGACCTGATGAAATATGAATGAATAGGACAGTTGAGTTAGAGACGGTTACAGCCGAACTTTAGGATGAATTTGTCTACATATCCCAAGGATAGGAATCAAGCCTTACGTAGTTTGGCTGGGGTCACTCGAGTATTAACTCTCTCCTTTTGCGTTCTAACTTTTGCCAAAGTTGCCCTTTAGGGTTGTCACCCTTGCAAGCTCAGTTTTTCTTTGTTTCTAATTTTTCATGCTCTAACTTTTGCCTAGGTCGCCCTTTCGGGTTTTCAGCCTAGCGAGCCTCTTAGGGTAATATTTCTTCAACTTGTCCATATTGATCAGCTGTGAAAACTCCAAGCCATCCAAATCCAGGAGAATAATCGCCCCTCCTGACCAGATTGACTTAATGATATAAGGACCAGTCCAATTGGGTATGAACTTGCCCCTAGGGTCATGGATGGGAGCCCGTTGTCTTTTAGTACCATGTCTCATTCCTTAAGATTTCTAGATTTGACTTTCTTGTTAAAAGCCCTGGCAATTCTGTGTTGATAGCCTTGGACATGATACAATGCCTTAGTCTTCTTTCGTCAAATAGCATTAGTTCCTCAAATCTACTCTGTTGCTAATCTGCCTTCACTATCTGACATTCGGCCATAACTCTCAATGACGGCACTTCAATTTCAATTAGTAGAACAGCCTCTATCCCATAGACGAGAGAATAGAGGGTTACCTCTGTTGATGTTCGGATTGAGGTTCTGTGGCCCCAGAGTGCGAATGACAGTTTATCCAGTCAGTCCTTGTAGGTTTCCATCATCTTCCGCAAGATGTTTTTGATATTCTTATTGGAGGCTTCAACAGCTCCATTAGTCTGTGGTCTGTATATTGATGACTTACGAAAAGTCACGTTATATTTCTCAAGCAGATTCACCACTTCTTTATCGAAGCAGGAGCCATTATTTGATATGATCTCATTTGGAACTCCATACAGACAGATGATGTTCTTTCTAATGAACGTAGCTACATGCGATGCCTTCAATACAAAGTAAGACTGGGCCTCCACCCATTTCGTGAAGTAGTCAATCACCACTAGAATGAACTCATGCCTATTTGACCCCTTTGGCGAGACGACACCAATAACGTTAATTCCCCAGATTGAGAAAGGCCATGGCGAAGTCATGTTGTAGAGCTTTGACAGCGGTATGTTCATACGATTAGCATGGACTTGACATTTGTGGCATCGCTAAACAAAACCAATACAATCCTTCTTCATAGTTAACCAGTAGTAACCTTGTTTGAGAATCTTCCGGGCTAGCATCACACCATTCATGTGCGTTCCGCACTCTCTTCTATGTATAGCCTTCATAAGACGCTTTGATTCCGCTTTCTCCACACACAACTTGTGCATTCCCAGATGACCTCTTTTATACAGCTTACCTCCGCAAATAATAAATTGGACGGCCAGACGCCGTATTCCCCGTTTATATAGCTTACCTTTGCAAATAATAAATTGGATACGTCTTTTTTTCCAGAAAGTTCCAAATATCGTAATACCAAGGTTTTTCGTCTTGCACCTCATCTA
The DNA here is from genome assembly GCA_030407325.1 of Camellia japonica. Lineage (NCBI taxonomy): Eukaryota > Viridiplantae > Streptophyta > Magnoliopsida > Ericales > Theaceae > Camellia > Camellia japonica. Next base: position 15,319,735 of record JAPPVO010000010.1, read on the forward strand.
TTGCGGCGATGATCTAGTAAGCAGGCGTGTACTTCTGCTCAATGATGATTGGACGCATCTTTACTCCTAGCGGAATGTCTACCATGGAAGATAGAGTTGCTAACGCATCAGTGAACCGGTTGCTCTCCCTCAACAAATATGTAAACGTCAGTTTTTCAAACCTAGGAATCAGAATATCTAAGGCCTGATGATAAATCTTCATGTTCTCTTCTTTGACCTTCCAATCCCCGTTAGCTTGAGAGACAACCAAATTCAAATCTCCGATGACATCCAACCTTTTTGCCCTTAGTTCTAAGGCAGCTTCTAAACCAGCAATGCATGCCTCATATTCTGCTTTATTGTTGGACACTTAGAACCGGAGTTTGAACGCTAAGGGTATATGAGAATCATCGGGTGCTATGAGCAACGCACCTATCCCATAACCGTACTGATTAGCTGCCTCGTCAAAGTACATCGTCCACGTTTTCTTTTCTACATGCAGAATGTCTTCATCTGGGAACAGATATTCCACTACTTCATTTCCTTCTACCGGATGATCTGCCAGGAATCTCACCACAGCTCTCCCTTTAACAGATTTGCGTGTAACATATTTGAGATCAAATTCGGAGAGAAGAAGCAACCAACGAGCTAGCCTACCCGTAAGCGCTGGTTTCTTAAAGAGATATTTAATGGGATCTAATCTCGAAATCAAGATTACAGAATGAGCTAACAAGTAGTGTCTCAACTTCCTAGTAGCACATACCAGGGCTAGGCAAGCTTTCTCGAGGGGAGTGTAGCGGGTCTTGTAGTTTATCGTCTTTTTGCTCAAGTAGTAGATAGCCTTCTCCACTTTGGCTTCAGATTCTTGAGCTAGCATGCACCCTATAGTCGAATTCATCACTGACAAATATAGAATCAAAGGCTTTCCTAGCTCTGGTGGCAATAACACAGGTGGATTTTGCAAATAGTGCTTGACTTGTTCAAAGGCAAACTGATAACGATTATCCTAGTGAAACTTCTTTCCCTTCGTCAAGAGACCAAATAGTGGTTCACAAGTCAAGGTTAATTTAGAGATAAACCGTCTTATAAATTGCACTTTACCCAAAAAGCCACGCACCTCCCTTTCAGTCCTTGGTGGTGGCATTTCTAAGATGGCCTTGATTTTGGACGGATCCACTTCAATTCTCCTCTGTGTGATTAGGAAACCCAGCATCTTCTCTTTCGTCACCCCAAAGGTGCACTTTTGGGGGTTCAGCCTTAATCTATACTCTTTGATCCGTTGAAAGAATTTCTTCAGTGCGATGTAGTGGCCTTGTCGCTCTTTGGACTTGACAATCATGTCGTCCACGTACACCTCAACTTTTTTGTGGATCATGTCGTGCAGAATGGCGGTTGCAGCGCTTTGATAGGTAGTCCTAGCATTCTTCAACCCAAATGACATGACTCAGTAATAGTAAGTGCCCCACAGAGTAATGAAAGCGGTCTTCTCCCTATCCTCGGGTGTCATCAAAATTTGGTTATACCCAAAAAACCCATCCATGAATGATAACAGTGTGTGGCAGGCGGTGAAGTCTACCAACTCATCAATATACGGTAAAGGAAAGTCATCATTCAGGCTCGCTTTGTTTAGATCTCGAAAGTCAACACAGACTCTGATTCTGCCATCCTTATTTGGAATTGGAACAATATTAGCCAACCACGTTGGATACTCAGATACAAGTAAGAACCCTACCTCGATCTGTTTGGTAACCTCTTCTTTGATTTTCAATGCCCAGTCTAGGCGGACTCTGCGCAGCTTCTGCTTAACTGGTCCAGCCTTAGGGTCAAGAGGGATCCAGTACTGGACAATCTCAGGATCGATTCCAGGCATGTCTTCGTAGGACCACGCGAAAACATCTTTGAAATTTTTTAATAAAGCGATTAAACGCTCGCGTTCCTCCGAAGACAACGTGGACTCGATCTGGACCAAACGGGGATCCTTCTCGGTATCCACATTAATTGTAATGATTTCATCAGTATAGGGCTTAACAAGCCTCTCTTTCTCTTAGTTGACCAAATTTTTCAAAACCTGAGGAATTTCTTTCTCTTTGTTTAAGTCAAAATTTTGAAAATCAAGATCAGTACAACAAGCCAAAGGCACAAAAAAAATAGGCAAAGTCTACTGCATTCCCATTCAAATAGTCCAGATCGTTGGTTACAATTGACCCAAAAAAAAGACTAAAAGACGACCGGGACAGGACCTTGGTATCTGGGTTACCACTCCCAGAAATACTAGACTCAGACGAACTAGAATCTGACTCTAACTCCATAGACTCAGTGGGATCAGATCTGGACTCACTATTCGATTTAGAATTGCTGATGACGCCTTTCTCAAACTTCCAGACACGGCGTGGAGCCTTAGATACGTCCATGATAAGATTGGAGAAATCCGTTGCTGGTTTATCCCCGATCATTGAGATAGTAAAACTATCCCCCAAGTTGACAGACTTAGCTCCAACTAGAGGTGTGCGCGGTGCGGTTCGGGCGGTTTGAGAGTAAAATTACAAACCGAATGGCGGGTTAGCGGATTGACAAATTGCGGTTTGGGCGGTTTTTGGCAGATTAAAGAATATTTTAGCTAATTATCACACATTTGCATAATATATAACACTAATTTGTATAATTTTTTTTAGATATATAACACAAAGTAATTTTACATAATATGTTTCATATATATAACTACTAATTTGTAATAAATTTCATATCTTAAATCTTTCTCACACTCATTTTTACATTGATATTTCATTGAAAATTAAAAAATATATATGTATTAACTATAGCGGAGCAGAGTGGTTCGGTTGGCGGATTATAAATTTTAAAATTTAAATCGCGGTTAGCGGTTAGAGCGGTGTGGATTGATGCAGATCGGTGCAGTTTTAGCGGATTAGGCAGTATTTTGCACAGCCCTAGCTCCAATAGTAGAACTTGCCAGTAGATTAGCCAGCACTTTTCCCAACAACTCTTCTTCTTCAAAATCTAAGCTTGTTGTCTTGCCTTGATCTGTGTTAGGGCTCAGGTCTGTCTACTCATCCTCCTCTTCTGGTAACCGGTGTCCAAAGAAGATCTCAAACCCCGGATACCTTGTCTTTGTTTCTTGGTCAAACCAAGGCTCTGGAAATCCATAAAAGGGGAAGTCTTCTTTTTGGCTGACAAAATGTCCATTCAAGGTTCCCCATATTGGTTTGGGGACTAACTCATACTGCTACTCAGTCATCTTTGCTCTCAGCCTTCTTCGCAACTTCTCCCCCTTTTCTTTGCCAATCTACAACGGTAGGTTTGTATCCTAGCCCAAAAGCGTGGGGGTTGTGACTCATCTCCTTGGCAACTGTACCTTTCTGCCGACTACTTCTGTCCAGTCCTAATCCAGGAATATGCCCCTGTTTGTTCATCATGTAGATGGATTGAGCGCTCATGTAATTTCCGTCGTCTTCTGCCATGATGGTTTGGACCAACCGGGCCTCTGCCAAAGAGAAACCATAGAGAAGCCAGAGAGGAACACGTCCTCTTTTCCATGTATGATTTCCAGCACGGGCGCAGTAGTTCCCTGGGGAGGATGGATTGCAGAATTCTCGTACACAGTAGCAATCCCTTATTTAAAAGGGTATTTTACCAACTGGTGGACCGTTGATGACACTGCTTTCATCTGATGCAGCCAAGGCCTTCCCAGTAGTAGATTGAACATGGCTGGAACATCCATGACATGGAATTCCATCTCATGCTCAGACGGGCTGATTAGGATATGGCTCTTGAACGTTCCCATAACATCCTAGCTCGTATTGTCATGAGCCCCGACCATTTGAGTCGTGGGTGTAAAGTCAGCCGACTTCAAATCGATGGCATAGGCAATCCTCACTGGACATAGATTGATCGTTGATTCGGTATCTATCAGCACTACCAGAATCTACTAATTTCGGCTTTCCAGGTTACATATAAGGGTCGGTTGTGGTTAGCACCCTCAAGTTGTAACTCCTTATCTATAAAAGATATCATCGGTGTAACGTCCTTCGATGTAACCAACGATACCAATTGGTCAGTAGTGGTGTTGATAGACAGTTTGGTCTAGTTCATTGCCTCTGACAGTGCTTGTCTATGCTCCCGAGAGGCCATGATTAGCCCCGAGATTGATATGTCTGCCCGAATCTTCTTGAGCTGTTTCAAGACCAGGTTTTCTTTAACATCATTTTCTTTTGCTTTCTCAGCCTCTTTGTTGAAGGACTCCCGCTGATCTAAGGTCGTAGGTTTGAAGTACCGACCGCTCCGGGTCATATGGTTAATCTCGTTAGTATACCAGGTGTCATCAGGGGTCTCAACTTTTCACCATTCGTCTGTGTATGAGTGACTCAAATCATTATCTTCCCACCACTCCCTTGCAGTCATGGCCCGACTATTATCTGGTTCTATTTGAAGCATGGTCACATCACACCCCCCATTATCATACCACTCTTCTTTCACCACAGTCTTGGTTTCTGCGTTCCAGTACTTCTTGAGCATTCTTGGCATTCTTTTCCTCCCATTGGGCTCCCATTTGGTTTTTCCCGTATTTTGGACATCTACCACTGTAGGTTCGATCTCCGCTATTTCTTTCCCTTTTTCTTGCTCCAACACTTGTTTTGTCTCAGTCAAAGGTGCAACCTTAGCCTTGCTGCTAGCACCAACTCCCTTTTCTTTTCCAGTTTCTTTTATCTGTTCTTCAACATCTGACTCTTCCTCACTCAACTATCCGTTGTTTATTTCTGGCTGGCTGGGGTCCTATCACCCTAGTTGTACACTGCTTGTATCTTCTTTTTCAAAGAAGTAGAGGTTGTCTAGATCCTTTTCTAGCTTGGCCAGGTCTTCTTCCAGTGCAGCCAAGTTATTTAGGTCCTGTTCCGGCCAATCATTATGATTCTGCCCTAACTGGTCCTCCTCAATAGCGTTAATGTTGAGGAAGTCCGGCAATATAACTATTGGCTTTGGTTGATAGATGGCCACGATGTATAAGCAGGGGTCATACTCCTCTGCGAGTGAGGCCCCTTTCTATATGACTTGGGCATCAGGCAAGCCCTTTTCTAGTGCACTTTCTTTCTTCTCCGTCTCTGTCGCCACGGACTTGGGTTGGGTTTCCGATGTTAAGTCCATCATGCACATGTCCGTGCCTTCTGGAATAATCACCTCTGGCTTGGGTAGATGGGATAGGGTAATGTAGGCATTGGGGTTAAAGGAGGGTGGTAGTGTATGTATTTGGTTAATGTTTCTAGGCAGGGGGACTTGGTTATGTATAGAAAATAGGTTGGTAGTTACGTTTGGTTTGGAGGGTGGGGCGATGACTTTGTTGTCAATGAGATCCTAGATCTCATGACGTAGGCGGTAGCACAAGTTTGTGGGATGACCATGTTACTGGTGGAAGATGCAATACTAAGTAAGGTCATGTTTGGGTGGTAATGGGTTAGGAAGTGGTCGAGGATCAAGGGGTTTGAGATGCCCCTTTTTCATTAACAATTTGAGGGCACAAGCTAGGCTCATATGGAGGGGGGTAAAGGTTCTTCGGTTTTGGGGTGGGCCGATGGTTTGTGAAGGTTGTGAGGTTGCGGCGGCAAAGAGATCAGCCATTTTGGCCACTGTAACAACTGTGTTGACATCTGCAGGTCGTGGAATAGTGCTACTACTAGCATTGGTACCCCTGTAGAATGGCCTTCTTGCAGGTTCACTTGTTCTGTGAATAATGCCCTTCTTGAATGCACTCTCAATCTGGACTCCCAACTCATGTAGGGAAGCAAAGGTGGATAACGGCGCCACTATCATTCTCTGTAACATGTTTGGCTCAAGGTTCTGGACCACCAGTTGGACCTGCTCTCTTTCAGAAGGTCTATTTGTCATTCTTGCTGCTTTTGCCCTCCATCTAGTAATAAAGTCAATGAATGATTCTTTGGGATTCTGGGTAGTAACCTCTAGCTCACTGATGGTTACCTCTATCTAAGTGTTATGAGAGTATTGGTTGACGAACGCCTCGGATAACTCCTCTCAATTCCGCTTTAAAGAGTCCTCCAATTAGCGTACCAGATAGCCGCTACATCAGATAGAGTTTTTTTTCGAACAACAATAGTTTTTAAGCTCGAGACAGGCCCATTGGTCTTAGCACATCTGAAAACAAGCAGACGTGCACAATCGAATCCTCACTTCTATCGAATCTGTCGATGTAGGGCACCTTAAATTTCTCCGGTAATCTAACCAAAGCCTCAGTGTACCCGTCTTCAATATCCAGAATGGAGTTGAAGCCCTGGGACTTTTTCAGCACTTTCTCTACCCTGTTAATCTTGATTAGGGCCGGATCAATTTCATTGACGTCGAAGGGAAGGATTTCCACAGGGGGTTGAGCCAGAGGCCTATAAGCCAGAGTCGGAGGAAACATTTCTTAAGGATCTAGGATTTGGGGATTTTCCACTAGTGGGGGTGGATCTGGGTTCGATTGAGTAGTCGGGATCAGATGCACAATCAACGTAGATGCCCTAAACGTGTGTCGTAGATCAACGATGATTTCATCCTATGCAGCCATCCTTTGGTTCACGATATCCATGGTTCTCTAGAAAGTTGCCATCATGGAGGCAAATTCTTCTGCATTCTGTGCCATTACTGGACTAGGTGAGTTAGATACTGGTGAACTATTTGAGTGAGAACAGATACGTGTTTGCTGAATGCTTTGTACTGGTGCTGCTGACTGTCTGTTCCGTCTTCGTCGAACAACTGGCGGAAGTGAGACTAATATTGGTTGACCAACAACAAGGTCTTGAGCTTTACAAAGCCTGCTAGAGCGAGTCCACACAATTTGGAGAATATCGGGTCTTTTTGAAGTTATGATGGTAAACTAATTAGCAAAAGACAGAAAACAAAAACCATCGATCAAAATCGAACGGCACTTCGGCCCAATTCATAGCAGATAAAAACACAACTGAAGAACCACAATCCCCATTGAACTCTGTTCTCAAACTAATACTGATATGAACCATCCTGTACAGTCTCACTGTAAAAGCACATACCAAGTAAAAGAACCAAAACACCCCTATGAGGGGGGGTTACCTTGTCCTAGATTTTTGACATGATCTAGGCTGCACTACTTTAATCAATGAGTCTCACAACATCCTGCATATGGATGGCATCCTGTCCTAAGTTGGAATGGTCACTATGGCTTTACTACATGAAGCTAGGCCAAATGGTCAAAAGGGTACCTCGGCAAGATTACCTACTATACCTCTCACATCTAACACTGAGAAGTGAAAGGAGGATCAAGCGGTACAGCAGTAATCCAGATCCAAGGGTTATGTTTCCAACATAGCAGAGCCCATGACCGGTCAGCCTTTTGACAAGCTTTTGGGCAAGCCTCCGGCAAACTGTCCAGGAATAGCAGATGGAAAATATGGTGACTTATAGTAACAACGCAAATGCTATGCAAAGAACATATACATGTAGATAAAATTTCACATCATGAATTTCAAGTCAAGCTATCTAAGTCCCCAGCATAGTCGCCAGAAACTGTAGCTTACTTTTCGTGCTCCTTTCAGATACAATAGCCCTACAGTTCAGACTCCTGTGGTTCTGAATCTGATTTCACAATTGCAAATGTGAAATAGATAAACACAAATGAGTCCAAATCCGGCAAATCTTGTTGTTTGAATCAAATGCTAAAAATGGACTGCTTTGCCACATTTCAGAGTCGCCACCTAAATATTATTCAAAAAATTTAGGAAACCCGTAACTCGTGCCAAAGGCCATTAGTACATCATCACCAAACTGTCTCGGCTCGGGAACTTAGGCATGAGAGGGGAAGGTCATGAATTGAGCACCCCACTCACCCGATCAAAGATCGGCCTATACTAATGATGATGTGATTTTTATTTACATTATATGCTCCTGTTCCGATTATTTAGGCTAACATTACTGTGTGATGCATACAAGTATAGACTAATTTGTAAAAGTTGGAACGCTTTGATTTCATGGTTGTTTGAAATTTTTTTTTGATACTCGTCACTTTAAAAGGTGAGTTCATACATTAATCAATTCATCACAATTTTAGCAATTAGCCTTCATCCACCGGCATTAAAACAAGTATATCAATTAAACACCTAGCCTCATGGTATTATGCATGGCATGACAACAATCACACTTATGCGGTATGCTAAAACAATAAGTGCTCACCTAGTACTCCAAGGCCAGCCAAATAAAAAAAATGATTAGAAAATATTCATGTTCCTAAACAATACAATGTGACTAATGCAACGCACACGTTTATGCAATTTTTATAGGCTCGGCTATGAGCATGGTATATACTCCAATTCAAGACATGTGATAAGTCATGTTTTCAAGCAATGAAATTGAAATTGACATTAGTTAGTATGATGAGCCGAACCTAAATACATGTGAGACAAGTGTATGCAAACATGAGAATGCTAAGTAAACATGGTGCTCTACGCTACTATCATAAGCGGGTAAATAAAATGGAGAAAGAAATGGGAGTTGGAAGACATACACGTTATTTCATATTTTTTGCCCTCACATAGGAGGGTGCAAATGAGTGTCCAAATGTCTGGATTAATTAATTATTACAAAACCATACAAATAAATTGAACTAAAACTAGCTAAGCTAATTTAATTAACTACTTATTACAAGGTTGGAACAAATAATAAATGAATAGCTAAACTATCTAATTTATTACAACAAATGCATTATATCAATAATAATTGCAACAAGGACAATAAGAATTATTTACAACAATTACAACAATACTAATGAGAATACTACTCTAAGCAACCATGAGTCATCGCATGAACAGTGCCCAGAAGCAGCTCAGTTTGCCCAGATTGCTTTGCCTCATCGTCAGCCATTGCCTTCTATTTTTGCCAAAAGCTCACTACTTACCAAACATTGGGAGCCAACCAGCCCCAAATGAGATCCGGATGGGCCAAAACAGTGCTGGTCGGCACTAAATTTTATGCCAAAAAGTGTTTTGTGCTCTGAGGTGAGAACAGTGCAGACAGAGCCTTTCTAGGCCCTGTTTGTCCTTTTCGCCCCTCTCTGTCATAGGAAACTCAAGAGAAGGACAAATTCGCATTCGAAACCATCAATTAGCACAAGTTGATGGCTTGATGATCCCGAGCATGTTTGGACAAAACTGATAAATGTGATGAAAAACCACCATCCCCTCCTATCATGAAGGCTCAAAGAGGAAAGTAGACTCGCTCTAAGTCTTATCAACATATCATGGATTGATACGTGACAATTCTCGGAACGACAGACTAGGCATAACGTCCGGCTGAATCCAACCAGCTCTAAGTATTTTATTTATGTCGGTTTAGTTCATTTTAAGCCAATTTCATTAATCTTTGCCATTCTTTAATCAATTTCTCCAAAATGATGTTAAGCCCACTAAATGAGAAGAAACGTCAAATGAGAAGTGATTCTTGGCATAAAAGAAAGCTTATGCCTTGACGATGAACCTCCTTAGAGATTAAGCCATTGAGCATAGGTCTCTTTCCCATGCCTTGAATAACCATCAATCGTTTGAAATAACTCTCAAACGAAAGAAGAAGAAAAAGAAGGAAAAGAGGGAGGTGGCAGAAATGATCACATGAATTTGATTATTTAAGATGGGACTCTTGACATGAAAATTAAACAAAAAAAAGCTATCAAAGCAACTCAATAAGCTAGATATGAGGACTTACAACACAACAAGCTAGATATTCAAAGTATACACTAAGTAAATAAATTACAACAGCCCTAAAACAACCTTTAATATGCTAAAATAGTGGCTAAAAAAAATCATGTTAAAGAGCATAAAAAGGTAGGAAAGAACAAGGCAAAGCAAGACTAGTGAACAAAAGCTAGGAAAGATGGCTAACCTCTCCATTTTTGAGACCTCAAACCAAGTTTTTTAGCCCTTTTTAAACTTTGAAAATCAGTTTAAAAGGCAAAGAAAAGAATGTAAAACAAGGGTGTGTGCTATGAAGTAGAGTGCAAGAAATGGGGTTAATCCTTTCTACCCTTTGGTAGCCATTCAAACCCAAGTTTCAACACTTGAAATAGGATTAAAACAATACAAAAACATAAGAAATAAACAAAGAAAGACAGAAATGAAAGCAATACAAAGGTGGTGTGCTTATACCTCTTGAAGAAGGTAAGCTCTTGTTTGTGAACCAAACTTGGTCCAAGCACACTCTCAAGCTTGAATTGTGACTTACAAAGCTCAACCAAGGTTCTAAGTTCTTGCTCCATGGTTGGCTATGGTATATAGATATAGTACAAGGATGATCAAATATCTCAAAGGTAGCTTACACAAGAAGAAGGAGTTCTCAAGGGTTATTTAGCTTCTTTGAAAATTTTCCAACCTCTAACACTGAGATATATGCTCGTATTTATAGAATTTGAGCAAAATAGGTCATAAATATCTTCAAAAATGGACAGCTGGCTGATTCTTGCCCAGAATAGTGTTTCTTGCTATCGAGAGCCGGCTGGCTCCCAAGGCTCTCCCCTGTTCCACTATTTTACACTCAATGTAGGGTGGCATAATGGTCAAAAATGAATTTCTGGGGTCAGAATAGTAGGAATAAATAAGATTTGGAATTAGTTTTGGAGCACGAGCTTACGTTCCTTCATTGAGAATTTGAATCACAATCAACACAACTTCATCATCGAGTACCGAGGACAAAACGTCCAAGTCTTGTGGACAGTCAAAAATGGGGTGTCTACAGTTGCCCCTTTTTGACAGAACTCGAAGTCATAGAATGACGTGAGTGAATGTCAAAGCCTAGAGATGACCCATTTAACGAGGCGGTAAGACTTGGGCAAGAAAAAAAATCAAAATACAATTATCAAATGTTGAACCCGAGTGTCGCCTACGTATCCCTTTGCAAGGAATCAAACCAGCGTAGTTCAAAGGCAAGGTATGCAAGAAACATAACTTATGATCATGTAATGAAACAATGCAATGAAGCAAGAATGTAAATAACAAAGGACGAATCAATGCTATAAACAAAAGCAGCTTTGCAATGTCTGAACGAAAGTAGAACAACTCAAGCTGCATCTCACACGGAACAAGGTAAGTAAACAAACACAGGGACAGACAAAGTGCAAACCAAACCATGTCCCGTGCAGGAAAAATGCCATCCTACCTACGTCTCACATAAGGAAGGTGGAGGGCAATGCGAACATCAGGCGCACCCGAGTTTAACCGAAGAACTCGACATCCTAATGCGTCTCACACAAAAAGAGAAAAGGCGATGTGAACAGACAGGCGCACCTGTTGTTTTTAACTAAGGAAAATAATAATCCTAACGCGTCTCACGCGAAAGGAGGGAAGATGGTGTGAACAAACAGGCGCACTTGTTGTTTTAAACCAAGTTGAGCAATCCTAACGCGTCTCACGCCAGAGGAGGAAAGGATAGTGTGAAAAAACAGGCGCACCTGTTGTTTTTAACCGACTTGAACAATCCTAACGTGTCTCACGCGAAAAGAGGAAAGGATGGTGTGAACAAACAGCCGCGCCTGTTATTTTTAACCGACTTGAACAATCCTAACGCGTCTCACACGAAAGGAGGAAAGGATGGTGTGAAAAAATAGGTGCACTTGCTGTTTTTAACCGACTAAAATAATCCTAATGCGTCGCATGCGAAAGGAGGAGATGTGGTGTGAACACCGGGCATGCCCAATGTTTTTAACTGAGAAAAACAATCCTAACGCGTCGCACGCGAAAGGAGGAGAGGTGGTGTGAACACCGGGCACGCCCGATGTTTTTAACTGAGAAAAACGATCCCAACGCGTTGCATGCGAAAGGATGAGAGATTTGAATTAACGAAAGAGCAAACAGATCTTCAACACTTGGTAAAGCGAAATTATCTCATCTCGGAGAAGGCCTCGAAAAATGAAGCCCACAGAGATAACTCAAATCAAGGTATAACATGAAAACACGAATTTGACGAAAATTCGACCGTGAATTTCAACAAACCAAACAAAGCTTCATAAAAGCAAGATAATCAAAACAATCTTCAGTTTTTTTTCCTCCGCAAATAGGCCTAATATACAATCCCTAAAAGAAGAACATGCAACGCGGTGTGCGAAATCCAGAAACCAATATAAAACAAACATACTGAACATATTATGAATTTGAAGCAAAGAGAAACGACAAAACGACCGAATGAAATAATGAAACAATTTAAGAAATAAAGCAACAAAACAAAACCAGAAAAGGAAAAACAAAACTCTCTCTTTTTCCTTATTTCCTTTGTTTTCCTTTTCTTTTTTACTTTCCTTTCACTGTTTTTTTTTTTTTACACCTTTCCACAACCAAACCGAGGCCCAACATTGAGATACACTGAGATTAAAAAAAAAAAACTGAACTGGGTTACATTTGGAGCCGACCGGCACCCAATGAAGTACGGTTGGGATCCAATAGTGTCGGCCGGTTCGCGATAGCAGCAGGGATAGAATCGGTAAAACCATGACCGTGGTTGATTTAAAACAATTCGGGCCTTTCATTTCACACACACCCACCTCCCTGTCTCCCTCTCTCTCTAGGATCCTCCTCTCTCTAGATTTTTTCCCCCCTCGCATTACCTAACGGTTCTTGAGAAATTTTCTTTGAAAACGCTCCTAATCCTCTACCTTTTAGACCGATTGGAATTTGATTTGGTTGAGTTTTGGGTTTTTCTTGGTTTTTTGGCTCATTCTCACAATTTTCCTTGCGATTTCCTCTACCTCCTCTTGATTTTCAACTTTTTCTTCATTTTCTCTCTCCTAGGGCTTGGATTTGGGATTTTTCACCTAATCTCACTCACCCATACATTTTTTTTTATTTTTCCTTACTTTCATCACTTTCCCTTCAGGGCTAACGGTGAACTCCCCATCCCCGACCCCATTATTGATATTGGAGCCGTCCTAGGTGAGAACATAGAGGCTGAGGATGCCCTTCCTCCCATTCTTGAGCCGAAGTTGCCTCCCCTTGCTGAGAGACCATTTGATGTAGCCACCTACCAGCCACATACACATGCTCTGACCCCAAGCGGTATTCTACAATTTAAGGGCCTTATTCTAGGGATTGACAAGGACATCCTACTACGGGAGCCCAGCGAGCACTTGTCCGCCGATGCCTCCACAACAAGCACTATTCTTTTCTTATTTGAATTCCTTTCAAGGTATTACAGATACTGACAACATTCCCATACTACAAGTGATGGCTAGGAGGATTAGAGGTTATAGGTCTATTTCTGGCCCCAGCTAGTGGTACAAGAGGCTTCCTGTAGAGGTTCGTGCATTAGTCGACGCAGCTGGCTTCGGGCCCTTCTGCCTAGGACTAGTGCAAATGAGGGCTGATCTACTTCTACATGGGGCCCTGGTGGAGCGATGGTGGGACACCATAGACTTTTCCACTTCTCGTCAATCGAGGAGATGACTTTGACCCCGTATGATTTTGCGATGCTCACCGGCCTGCGGGTCAGAGTTGGTGGCCCGATCCTTTTCGATCCTGATATGGCATAGTGGAGGGCCACACAGCTTCACCTCCTTGGAGCGATCCCAAACACTGTCGGTCCTGGAATGGTGAGGTACAGTTGGTTCTTGGAGAATTTTTTTGATCTTCAGCCAGCTACTCCAGAGGAGGTTGCCCAATACACTCGCAGATTTCTTCTGTATCTCTACAATACTACCATATTTGCGAACAGGGAAAATACTGTGGGGCTTTATCTCTTGGGAGCACTAGTGCATCTGTAGTGGGTGGAAGAGTATAACTGGGGTGGTGCCGACATGGCCACCTTGTACTGCTATATAAGCTCCGCATCCCACCACAAGGCGAACTTACTTGGCGGTTACTGGAGAGTTTGGGAGATACACCTCACACTTCTTCTTTCTGTTTGGCTTTATAGTTCCTGTTTATATATGCTTATCTACCCGGTCCATAACTGTTTATCTACTTTCTTGTAGCTATGGGTTTACACATATTTCACCTCTTTTGCTTCGGTTGCAGTATGGCCACTTGAGTTGTCAGTACCCCGCTCTCGGTACTACAACTCTTGATTTGAGTGTCACCGACACATAGATTGAGATTTCCCTTATTTCTACCGTTTCTTCGACACTGTCACTGCAGATCAGGTAACAATACTAGCCTTTAACTTTTACATACTGTGTGTATACTACACTGTTTCCATCCTGCACTGTTTTCATGTTGTTGTTTCCATACTACACTGTCATTCTCATACTGTTTATACTCCTAACATTGGCCACTTGTTTTGTATATTCTGTTCACAGGTTGACTGGGGGACTCCACCATGTGGATCTTTTTCGAGGGCCCTTTTTGCAGGGCATACTACTTGGGGGAGTGGTTCCTCCGCCAAACCCAAGGCTAGGCTAATCTCGATGTTCCACATCCTTCTCTTCCCAATATGAGAATTACCAATGAGCTTCACAACGAACCTCTGATCAATCACCTGATGCAAGGAGAGGACGGTGACAGATACCATAAGGCCGGCGACTTCATTGCATTCTTACAGACCTGGGTGATGGCACCCGTTACTAGGGGTGTGGCTCGCGTAGTTCACGAGGCCGCCACCTCTACTGTTGGAGGTGCCCCTACTGCCACAGCCTGCGTACCTCTCGAGGCTACCTGCAATTCCTAGGCTTCCTGCGATTCCTGTTGAGGTCATATACATGCGTCCGGATGGAGTAGTCGAGCAGATCCCTCTTGAGCATATCGAGGAGAGGGACTGCAAGCTGGTGATCACTCCTAGCATTGAGCAGGTAAACACTTATTTATACTTTTGCCCACTGCACTTCATTTTTCCTTAACCCTGTGCTTTACTACCCTGTTCCGTTACACTCAACTTTCCACTATTTTGTAGGTGCCCGCGGTGTATGCTGATAATCTCCTCCGGATGATTGACCGACTACTCCTCATGGTGCGGAGGAGACAGCTGCTTTCGCCGCTCAAGGGATTAAGGTATTCTTTATCACTAGTTCACTGTGGTTGCCATACTGTCTATACTCCTATTAGTCCATACTGATACCTATACTTTTTTCTGCTTGAACCGGTACCAGCAGCACCTGCAGGACCTCCTCCAGCTGGAAGGAGAAGGAGACGGGGCCTAGTGAGAGGCCGAAGATGGGTTGATCAGGGGAGAGGCCAAGCGAGGTAGTGTTCACTTTCTGAGAAGTCTTTTGACAGATCCACGACCCCCGAGGATGAAGGAGAGAAGGTCGACTTCCAACATGGCAAAGCCTATGATCGATCAACCTTTTGGCAAGCTTTTGGGCAAGCCTCTGGCAAACCGTCCAGGAATAACAGATGGAGAACACAGTGACTTATAGTAACAACGCTATACAAAGAACATATACATGTAGATAAAATTTCACATCATGAATTTCAAGTGAAGCTCTCTGAATCCCCAGCAGAGTCGCCAGAAACTGTAGTTTGCTTTTCGTGCTCCTTTCATATACGATAGCCCTACAATTCGGACTCCCGTGGTTCTGAATCTGATTTCACAATTGTAATGTGAAATAAATAAACACAAATGAGTCCAAATTCAGCAAATCTTGATGTTTGAATCAAATGCCAAAAATTGACTGCTTTGCTAGATTTCAGAGCTGCTACCTAAATATTTTTTAGAAAATTTAGGAAACCCGTGACTCGTGCCAAAGGCCATCAGTCTGTCATCACCAAAGTGTCTCAACTCGGGAACTTAGGTATGAGAGGGGAAGGTTATGAATTGAGCATACCACTCACTTAATCAAAGATCGACCTCTACTAATCATGATGTGATTTTTATTTATATTATATGCTCTTGTTCTGATTATTTAGGCTAACATTATTGCCTGATGCACACAAGTATAGATTAATTTGCAAAAGTTGGAATGCTTGGATTTCATGTTTGTTTGAATTTTTTTTTTGATACTCGTCACTTGAAAAGGTGAGTTCGTACATTAATCAATTTATCCCAATTTTAGTAATTAGCCTTTATCCACTGACATTAAAATAAGTATATCAATTAAGCACCTAGTCTCATGGTATTACGTTTGGCATGACAACAATCACACTTATGCGGTATACTAAAACAATAAGTGCTCACTTATTACTCCAAGGCAAGCCAAATAAAGAAAAATGATTAGAAAATATTCATGTTCCTAAACAATATAATGTGACTAATGCAATGCACACATTTATGCAATTTTTATAGGCTCGGCTATAAGCATGGTATATGATCCAATTCAAAACATTTGATAAATCACATTTTCAAGCAATGAAATTGAAATTGACATTGGTTAGTATGATGAGCCGAACCCAAATGCATGTGAGACAAGTGTATGCAAACATGAGAATGCTAAGTAAACATGGTGCTCTACACTACTATCATAAGCGGGTAAATAAAAGGGAGAAAGAAATGGGGGTTGGAAGACATACATGTTATTACATATTTTGCCCTCACGCAAGAGGGTGCAATGAGTGTCCAAATGTCCGGATTAATTAATTATTACAAAACCATATGAATAAATTGAACTAAAACTAGCTAAGCTAATTTAATTAACTACTTATTACAAGGTTGGAACAAATAATAAATAAATAGCTAAACTATCTAATTTATTACAACAAATGCATTATATCAATAATAATTGCAATAAGGACAATAAGAATTATTTACAACAATTACAACAATACTAATGAGAATAGTACTCTAAGCAACCATGAGTCATCGCATGCACAGTGCCCAGAAGCAACTCTGTCTGCCCAAATTGCTCTGCCTCACCGTCAGCCACTGCCCTCTGTTTCTGCCAAAAGCTCATTGCTTACCAAACATTAGTAGCAGACCGGCCCCAAATGAGATCCGACTGAGCCAAAACAGTGCCGGTCAGCACTAAATTTTATGCCAAAAAGTGTTTTGTGCTCTAAGGTGAGAACAGTGCAGACAGAGCCTTTCTATGCCTTGTTTGTCCTTTCTGCCCCTCTCTGTCATGGGAAACTCAAGAGAAGGAAAAATTCGCATTTGAACCCATCAATTAGCACAAGTTGATGGCTTGATGATCCCAAGCATGTTTGGACAAAACTGATGAATGTGATGAAAAACCACCATCCCCTCTTATCATGAAGGCTTAAAGAGGAAAGTAGACTCGCTCTAATTCTTATCAACATATCATGGATTGATACGTGACAATTCTCGGAACGACGGACTCGGTATAACGTCCGGCCGAATCCAACCAGCTCTAAGTATTTTCTTTATGTCAGTTTAGTTCATTTTAAACCAATTTCATTAATCTTTGTCATTCTTTAATCAATTTCTCCAAAATGATGTTAAGTCCACTAAATGAGAAGAAATGTCAAATGAGAAGTGATTCTTAGCATAAAAGAGAGCCTATGCCTTGACGATGAACCTCCGTAGAGATTAAGCCATTGAGCATAGGTCTCTTTCCCATGCCTTAAATAACCATCAATCGCTTGAAATAACTCTCAAATGAAAGTAGGAAAAAAAAAAGAAAAGAAAAGAAAAGAGGGAGGTAGTAGAAATGATCACATGAATTTGATTATTGAAGATGGGACTCTTGACATGAAAATTAAACAAAAAAAAGCTATCAATACAACTTAATAAGCTAGATATGAGGACTTACAACACAACAAGCTAGATATTCAAAGCATACACTAAGTAAATAAATTACAACAGCCCTAAAATAGCCTTTAATATCCTAAAATAGTGGCTAAAAAAAATCATATTAAAGAGCATAAAAAGGTAGGAAAGAAAAGGCAAAGCAAGGCTAGTGAACAATAGCTAAGAGAGGTGGCTAACCTCTTCATTTTTGAGACCTCAAATCATGTTTTTTAGCATTTTTTAAACTTTGAAAATCAGTTTAACAGGTAAAGAAAATGGTGTAAAACAAGGGTGTGTGTTATGAAGTAGAGTGCAAGAAAGGGGGTTAATCCTTTCTACCCTTTGGTAGCCATTCAAACCCAAGTTTCAACACTTGAAATAGGATCAAAACAATACAAAAATACAAGAAATAAACAAAGAAAGACAGAAATGAAAGCAATACAAAGGTGGTGAGCTTATACCTTTTGAAGAAGGTAAGCTCTTGTTTGTGAACCAAACTTAGTCCGAGCACACTCTCAAGCTTGAATTGTGACTTACAAAGCTCAACCAAGGTTCTAAGTTCTTGCTCTAAAGTTGGCTATGGTATATAGATATAGTATAAGGATGATCAAATATCTCAAAGGTAGCTTGCACAAGAAGAAGGAGCTCTCAAGGGTTATTTAGCTTC
The DNA here is from genome assembly GCA_030407325.1 of Camellia japonica. NCBI lineage: Eukaryota > Viridiplantae > Streptophyta > Magnoliopsida > Ericales > Theaceae > Camellia > Camellia japonica. The sequence continues at coordinate 15,338,009 of JAPPVO010000010.1, forward strand.
TTTGAAATTTTCCAACCTCTAACACTGATATAGTGATCCCGGTTTCCCTTTCTTCAATTGTTGTATCCGGACTTAGGTTCCATGGAGTTGGTTGTTGTGTATATCTTGTTTACAACCTTTCTCCTTTGTGTTTGAGTCTTGGGTTGTGTTGGGCAGGTTTGAAACAAGTTGGTTGAGCTTAGAAACCAAAAGTAGTTGCCCAGAATTTAGCCTTCACGCTCGAGCGGAGATTTTGACGCTCAAGCGGGCCTTTGTTGTGCTTATCCACTCGAGCGGGGGTTTTGGCGCTCGAGCGGGAAAATCCATCTCCCAGTATTTCCTCTGCAGTGTTGGACACTCGAGCGAGCGTTTTGACGCTCGAGCGTGAGTTTGTGTGTGACGCTCGAGCGGGGACCTGGTTCAGCAAAAGTTCTGGGAGTGTGTATCTGGCGCTCGAGTGGCGGTTTGGACGCTCGAACGGGAGTTTGTGAGTGACGCTTGAGCGGGGAGTCAAGTATATCACTCCGAGATCCGACTTTTTAGATCACTTTTTCAACTCCATTTCTCTCTCTTACTTTTCAAAAACACCATTGGAGACCTCCTCTCACTAGAACCTCAACTTCTCTCTAGGTATTGATCTAGTAGGAGTGATTTCTTCACCTTGGGCCTTTGTAAAAGTTGTGTTGATCGTCGAGGGCTATCTTTTGATCCGAAAATTTTGGGATTTGGAGCATCTTCAATTTCTTCGTCTTCTTCCCTTAGACTCCGAATTGGAGGTAGGGATATCCTACTCCTCTTTATGAGCTTTGTCTTTGAATTTTTGGTATTTTGATATATCGGAGGTTGTTGTGTAATTATGAGAAAGTTTGGGTCTTTTGTGTAATTTTAAAAAAGTTGGGGTTTTGTTTATATAAACCTATATGCATGTTTAGCATAGAGAAATGAGATCAATATTGGATTATTAGTGAAAATGGAACCTTAGGGTTGTGATGTTAATTATGGGAAATGCCCTAATTACATTGATAAATTAATTGGTATAATTAATTTGAAGAAAAGAGGAATTGAATTGAGAATGTTGGAATTGGATGTGTATGGGATTAAAGGGTGTAGTTAGATTCATTCATCGCTCACCTAGTTGAAATGTTGATTATATATCCATTTGGTGCATTTATTTTCGGTATAGAAATAACTGTTTTGGGCTATCGGTGGAGGATAGTCTTGATTGTTGTAGACAATGCATGATGATTAGGCAAACTGAAACTAATCAATTGAGTATGCTATTGAATATAGCGGTAGGAATAATACATTAACTTTATGTATTGATTGATTGTATATGATCTATGTTTATATACATATGTTGTGTGGGAGGAGATAGGGGATGTACTCCACGGTTTAGGGGAAGATAGGGGATGGACCTCTAAACCGGATTTTGTGTGACATTGATACAGCACTACAATGTGTATCAAGTGTTGATTATGGAAGTGTTGAATTGATTTGATAGAGCACTAAAATGTATATCTTTATCAATTGTGAAGTATAGAAATGTTTCTATGTTATGTTGATACGGCACCAAAATGTGTATCGTTAGTGAAATATGGAAGTGGTTTAGGTGTTAATGATACAGCACCAAAATGTGTATCCATCATGAATTTCGAAAGTGTTTCAAAGATGAGTCACAAACTCATTAAATTATTTGGCTAAGTGTTGAGCCTTGTTTTCAAACTCAAAGTTGAAAAGAAACGGAAAATGAAATGGAACATGGACTTTAAGGTCATGAAACTAAAATGTGTTTTGAAAGAATGTAATGGTGTAGACCATCTATCAACTGCTAATCTTTTAGTCATTGTTCATAGCTGGTTTAGTGTATTTCTACTAGGCTGTGGCTCACCCTATATAGGGCATCATTTTCAGGTACAGGTAGCATGCCACCTCCAAGGACATAGCTTGGGAGGCTAGGGGTGGACAGACCTTTTTGTTGTTTTACTTTATTTCGATGTATTACATGTAGATTCAAGCCAAGGGCTTAATGTGTAATTGAGTTAGCACTCTCCTTTTTGTAACCAAGTGTTAACTTGGAAAGCTGTAAGCCCGTAGGGCATTGGCTTTTGTTGTTAACATGTAATACTTTTGTAATGAATTACTCTGATGAATAGAGGGTTGTTGATCTTTTATATATCAATGCATGTCAATATTGATGGGTTTATTGTTATTATTTTGAGGGCGTTACAACTGAGATATATGCTCGTATTTATAGAATTTGAGCAAAATAGGTCATAAATATCTTCAAACATGGACAGCTGGCTGATTCCCGCCCAGAACAGTGTTTCTCGCTATCGAGAGCCGGCTGGCTCCCAATGTAGTACAGTTGGCTCCCAAGGCTCTCCCATGTTCCACTGTTTTACACTCAGTGTAGGGTGGCATAATGGTCAAAAATGAATTTTTGGGGTAAGAATAATATGAATATGAAAGGTTTGGAATTAGTTTTGGAGCGTGAGCTTACGTTCCTTCATTAAGAATTCGAATCACGATCAACACAACTTCATCATCGAATGCCGAGGAAAAAGTGTCATGACCCAAACCCGCCCCCATGGATTAAGGTCATAACCGGCCAGTAATCAAGGGATTACCTACGGCCTCAAACTAAACAAAACATATCTTATCAGAATTGAGGGGCCAAAACGGAAGCAAGATTAAAAACTTTGTCCATAGAGCTATGCTTACATGGTATAGCAAAATCATTCCAAAATATATTCATTAATAACTCACACCAAAAGAAAATATCTTAAGGTTCCATACACACAGGATCATTCTAGTCTTAGTCAGCCAAACTCAAAGCATATGTACAAAGGTGATTCAACATTGTTGCCAACATAGCAAAATTTTATCAAAAGAACAAAAGGGTAAAACAAGTCTCATACGTAAGACGTTTGGGTTGACTCCTCAAAACTTTGACTGTTCCTCACATACTTCATTGAGGCTGGGTTTGGACATCTTTTGGCTCACCTACAGACACATGAATGAGAGTGAGCGAAAGCCCAGTGAATAATATCAAATAAAGAGAGTACATGAATGAAATTCGAAATAGATATATCAAACGGTCTTAGACCCATTCATGTTTCCAATTGGTGCGTTACACGGCTTCGAGCCTGAACGCATCAAACGGCCTTTGGCCCACTTGTTTTTAACCAACGGCCTCGAGCCCAATTCATTCATATCGAATGGCCTCTGGCCCAATCATTCATGTCAAACGGCCTTTGGCCCAATCATTCATGTCAAACAAATATTGTCCACCTTTCAAATTAACAAGCTCATGAAACTCGAATAAGAGTAAACAATTGGACAAATGACATACTTCAAATATCTTTACTAAGATATTACTTACAGTGATCCGCTGGATGATTTACCCTTGTGCTTGACCTTACACATTTCATAGACATAATGGGTCACAAGTAGTTTAATCCGTTCTAAATTCATATATTCTTCTTAGGCCTCTTTCATATCTTCTTAATCTATTCATAATGCTCAATGCATACCTAAGAGTGCTGAGAAATGAAAGAGAACGATAAATGAACACAAAACAATCTTTTCAAAATTTCTGAAACAAGGACCCCCGCTCGAGCGCAGCTTTCGCCGCTCGAGCGGACCCCTTTTGTCTGCAAAAGTATTGGTTGCCTTATTTTTGCGCTCGAGCGTGACTTCGGGCGCTCGAGCTGGAATTCAAACTACATGGTTGGCGCTCGAGCGTGACTCTCCCCGCTCGAACGGACATCAATGTCTGCAAAAGTTCTTGGAACTAATATTTCACGCTCGAGTGGACCTTACCCTGCTCGAGCAGACATGCCAAATTTTGGAATTTACAGAATCGTTCTTGAAGTTCAAACTCAATGTTTAAAGGTTTAAAACTTATGTTTTTGACACAAAAGCATGGAAGGACATCATATAACACAAGAACATGAGTGATTTGGAACCAATGGACCAAAATCATGGTCTACCTCATAAATTACCTTGAATTCCCTTCATAAGTTTTAAAACTCATGCATTCAACTTCATACAACCTCATATCTCCATGGATCATTCATGCATGTCAATTATTGACTCCAATTCCACTTTAAATGGCACAAATGATGTTCAAAAACATGGAATCTATTAGGAATATGCATGCATGTATGATTTGGTGCTCAATTCATCATATACAACATGCCTCATGCTTGATTATGCAAATTCATAGCAATTCTATGCATGTATGTGCATATAGACTTCAATCTCATCATGATCAATTCAATTCATGTTTTTGATTACCATTTAATCTTGAATTCACAAAATTACAACTCAAACACATGAACTTACTCACCTAGGAGCTCCAGTTCTTCAATTATAGCTAATCCTTGAGTTAATCCACTTAATTCTCCAATTCCCTTGCAAAATCTACAATGTTAGCCCCTATCTCTCTCTAGATTCGGCCCACTCTCTCTCTAGAATGTGATTTTCAGATTTTGAGTTCCAAGCAAGATGAATATGAGTGTAATAAAGCCCTTATATATGTTTGCCTAATCAAATTTAATTAAGGCTAAGTAATTGAGCTTAATTTAATCGTTCTGAATCTAATTATTTCGTTCCGAATCAGTTTCTAATTAAATTTCACCATAGGCTATAAAAATTACGCCAATCACAATGGCGTAGTCAGTTTCGGTTTCTGTGGCCGATAAGGCCTTTAATTTTCAATTTATAACAGTAAGTTGAACAGATTTTCCTATGGTGAACAGATATAAGGCCAAAACCACATATAATCATATAAATGGCACCCAAAATCATATTAAACACATAATCACATTATAATTAAGATTAATTAGCATAATACGAAACATGGTTATCACACAAAGCGTCCAAGTCATGCAGACAGTAAAAAATAGGGTGTCTATAACTTGTCACACAAAAAATACCTAAAACCCCTAAAATATAATTTTTAAATTTACTTTCAATGGCATAGACAGTTACATATCAGTTGTTGATTTATTTAGCAATCAACCAACTAAAACCCACTTTTACGGCGTCAATGGTGAGATTTTAGAAGTCTTTCTTACCACAAATTATCTAATGTTTCCAAAACACTACGTGATAACGTGTCCAATTAATAATATTTTGTGATTTTTTTACTTTGGTTCCATTTTTTTAAAATTATATAAATACATAATTCTTATTTATGAATAATGTTATATACACCAATTAGTGTACTAATTGATTATGTAACATAATTTAAGATATTTTTTATATTTATAATTTGTATAATAAATGAGGCTAATGTCATAACTAATATTAATATACTAATTGATATATATAATAAAAATGCTAGAGGCCCCAAAAATTCTACCAAAAGTTTTACTAAATGTCTCACATGGGTGTGGGACCCATATTGTGTGGGTCCCACATTATATGGGTCCCACACCCATATAAGACATTTAGTAAAACTTTTAGTAAAATATTTAAGGGTCTCTAGCATTACTCTATATATAATACCATCGCTTATTTATTGGACGGACACTCTAGAGCCCGGCTATAATTACACACTTTTTTTACAACATTTATTACTACCTCCTACCCATAAAGAGAATGAATCTCACATCATCACATGATATCAGCCTCACTTCCAATATGGAAAGACGGTAAAAAATATTATAAAAAATTGTATAATTGTAATCTTACTCAGACACAGTTCGACCATTAAATTCCCAAAAACCTAAATAATTATACCCTTTCTAGGCTTAGATGGGAAAAGTGGTAAACTATGACCACTACTCTCTAGTGGTCTTACCGACAGACCTCTCGTATTGCAAAACGTCTCTCCAAAGTCAAAGTCCATTTCCACTTCCGAAAGCTATGGGAAGGTTTTCAAAATGAGAGGAGTTGGATGGGGTTGGTCTAGTAGTAGTGATGTTCTTTTAGTCCTAAAGTTCATAATTGCCTTTGGAGCTAGCTTTGTGCAACACAAACATAAATAGTCCCCATTTCTCTCTTTTTCAAGCTAGGAGCCAATCTTTCATTTTTGGAATCATGGGCCATGGGGGTCCTAAAATTGAAAAAAGTCCAAGTAGGTGAATGGAGGCAGGTTAACCAATCTGCTAATAATAATGAGGTCCACTTCCAAAAAAAGAAAAAGAAAAAGAAAAAAGATTGTTATCGGAGCATAAGAGATTGGATTCTCAATTCTCACTTCTTTTTGTTTTCTTCCTTGTGGTAAATAATTTTACACGATGACACTACTCTGCTTAACTAAGAGATAATAGTTGAATAAAATTCGTAGTCGAGTGTTTAACCAATCATTCGGTCAAATATTAGGTTAAGTAGAGGGTTCAGATAAGCAAAGTCTACATCAAAGATAAGTTCACAATTCGTGAAATAATGCTTATTACTCCTAAGAAAATCACAAGCCGAAGAGAAGTTAATCCATGGGTTTGGAATTCCACGTCAGCCTTGTGCTCAGCCAATGAAAATAATACATGAAGGAAAAAAAATTATAATACATTAAGTAATTTTAAGAATTTTGCCCACGTGTTCTTAATTCAAAAAAAATAACTACTACATTCTTTAAAATTTCATTGGTTGGGCACACCATCATCTTCCATATATCTTTGTTCTCCTACAATTGTATTAAGGGTGTTGTTTGTTTTGGGTGCTATCTAGGTCGGTTTCTCACCAATTTGCTTTTTAGTGCCAACTTAATTGGGATAGTCTAATTTTGTTGTGATGCTATAAGTACACGTCGTTCCCCTTTATTAATGTAACCTCTCTGTATCTTGTAGGGTTGTTATTTCATTAATAAAAATTTATGTTGTTGATAAAATAAAATAAAAAAAATGATGATGTGGTGTATTTGACTTATTGAATAATTTTTCTGGATAGTGGACATAATCTTACTAAACGTGAAAGTAGAGCAACATAGACAAGTGATTACATAATACTCTCATTAATAATTTATATTAAGATGTCGTTTGACAACATCACATTTTAGTTTAAAAGTCAAAAAGTTATTAAAAAAAGCAAAAATCTAACAAATTATACAAAAAAATTAAATATTTTATTTTCTCTCTACTTTTTGCATATTTTTTTTTAAAAATCAAAAAGTTATCTCAGATATACTAATTTTCTTACCTCATATTTTAACTAAAAAATAAAAAAATTATTAAAATAACATATTTTCAAACGAGGCCTAAAAGTGACATTTAACTTTGGCATATAATTTTTTAGAAGATTTTCATCAAACCATGACCATGATGATATATATTAACATTATTGACTTACCATATAGAAGTGGGCTTGCACAAACATTAGGGCTCCACTTTATCCCCCATTAAATCAATAACCACTCCACTTCTTGAGCAGATATTCACTGCTCAATGCTCACATGTTCTTGACTCTCCTCTGGTCATCACCTTATATTATTCGATGTTTGACTTTTATTTCACAATCTTCTTCTTTTTAATGGGTTTTTTTTTTTTTTTTTTGTTCCTTGAACTTAAAGGAAGCTTCCATTGGAACAATCCCCCGACCATTCTGCTCCCTCTCCGCATCATTTGAACCTCTCTCTCTCTCTCTCTCTCTCTCTCTACATATATCAAACTACCTATGTCAACCTTTGGCAACATTGTCTCTAAACTTAGTCTATCAAATTGAAGCTGTAATAAGCCTTCACATCATTGTCCATCTCTTCTTAAATACAAAACCCTTCTCTCTCTCTACATTTTCTCCCTCCATGCTCCCTTTCTTCTTCCTTGTTCCCCCTCACTATGGCTCTAAAGGTTTCACATTCTTTAACTATCATTCTTTGGCTCTCTCTTCTCTTGTTCTTCATCTTTCATCATGGGTGGTCTAGTAATTTCAGTCATCTCTCTCCCTCTCTCTCTCATCACAATTTGAGCAACAGGAGAGCATTGACCAGAAAATTCAACTTCACACCGTTCATGCGGCACCACCATCACCGGAGACACGTGCCAGCAGCTGGGAGCGAGATTGATCCCCGTTACGGAGCCGAAAAGAGGCTTGTTCCAACCGGTCCGAACCCATTGCACCATTGAGGTTTTACACAAATTGCCTTTGTATTAAATTTAGGTCACAACTTGTAATCACTCTGATCATGATGTGGGCGCGGGGGAAGAATTTCTTGTTGTGAGTTTTAAAAGTTCACTTGTTAATGATCTATATACTTGTTTAAAGAATGGTAAACCCTAATTCAAATCATATATATAAATTGTGTATGGTTGTTGTGAAATGAATGATTTATCTTCTCATACTTAATTTTTATATATTGATTGATTTAACATGTATATATATGATATGTTATTTAAATACAAATTTAATTATTTATTTATTTATTTATTTTTGGGTACATCAATTATTTAAAGATACATGGGTAATGTCGAAATTTGAGTCTCACTAATGCAGCGTTCATTGATTATTAAAAGAAATTAACACAACATTTATTAGCTTTTAATTTTGACTTTTAGTAAAAAAAAAGTATCTAAAAAGTTGAAAGTTGATTAAATTTTTTTGAAAAACTTGATCCAAACAAACAATTAACAATTTAGAAATAGAAATAAAGAAGAGTAGTTGTGAAGACACGGCACGGCAAGGGCAGGGGAAAACTGGATATGAAAAGTGAGCATTATATTATTGGGGGGTTGGTTATGATTGCAACATGGAGTGGAATTAATCTATATATTTATTATATAATATGTTGCAAACCATTGCTAGAAAAAAGGATGTTGACTTTTAGAGTGTAATTATCGATCATGGTAGATTTTATGGTGGGGTAATGTGGGGAGTGCAAATCCTCTACATATACTCATTTCATTGCAAACAATTCTAAACAGCATGAATTGCAAAATGGTTCATAGAAAATAAAATGGATGATTGGAATTAAATCCAATTAAGATAGAATTTACAATCAAAATAAATCTCTACTTGTTAATACATTTATTGTGATTTTTTTTTTTTTTGGTATTCTATTCTTTGTTCTTAGCATTAGTGTTTCATGAACATGACTTTACATCACTATTATGTACTCTACATATATATATATATATATATATATATATTAAGTTTAGTCGATTTACAATTGATACAACCAGTTTGATTGTTATCATATTTTTTTCTCTTTTCTATTTTTCTTTTTGATTGATAATTTAAGAAATTCACAACTATATTACTCAATTTTTGATACGTGTGATATTCTCAACACTAATTCATCTCTTGATATCGTTATTTAAAACATTGGAGGCCAGTGAATGCTTTGAGGAGTATGGATTAGTTCATCAAATTAAGAAAATTGCATGCTTCAAGTCTCTCTCTCTCTATCTTCTTTTTAACATTTTTCTGATTTGAGCATATCTTATGATAAAGTTCAATAAGTTCAAGAGTTTTATTATAAACATATAAATCAAAATTTAATGACCCACTTTGAAAAAATTTTATCCATTCATATATATTCTGTATTCAGTTCTGTAATTAATTCGAGTGTTTCTAAACTTAATCTAAGTTCAATGGATGGATGATGGGGACTAGTTTGTGTGATATTGTGGGTTACAACATTTCAAGAGTAGTAGTTGTGATATATATATGCTTCTAACCCATCATTGACTTCCTTAGGCTCTAAAGTGGCACTACCACTCAACCATGAAGGATTCAATGCAATGATCATTGGCTTACACTAACACGTTAAAAGAAAGTAAGATAGAGAAAATATGATGATTTGGATACTCTGAATTGATATATATAAATCAATTTTTTAAATAATTACATACAAAACGAATAAAGTTCATATCAATAAATATATATAAAATCTGTATTTTTATGTCCAGTGATAAATAAAAAAAGAAGAAGATAAATTATCATTTTATGTATAATATTTTTTCTCTCGCTTTTGTAAGAACTAAAAGGGTAAACACGAACCAAGCATGTTCAACGTTATGTATAAGTTACACTTGATTTTTATGGAGTATAATTGGTGAGTGGGTGGTTTTCAAGTAGTGGTTAATTTTTTCAATGGTGGTTGTGGTCGGTTTTTGTTTTGTCTCTTGAGATGGACTACTTATCAATTTATTTTGTGGATTGGATTGTACTATTAAATCCGTGAGGTTTACCATAAGTTCTGTTTCGATAATTCGAATCGTTTTATATGTAAAACTCGTTGAGTATTTCATCCTTTGCAAATATCACGTTGATCGAATATCAATAGTCTCTTGATCAGAACACATTTTTGTTAATAATTTATTTTTAAAATTATATTTATCATTGACAAAAATATGTTCTGATCAAGAAGCTATCGATATCCAATCAACATGATTTTTTGTAAGGATGAAATACTTGATGAGTTCTACATTTTGAATAATTTAGATTATCAAGAAGAGACATGTGATGAATTCCGACCATCTAATCCATTTTATGAACGGGAGAGAATTCCGTCAGTTGTTCTTTCATTTATTGTATGGTATGTACTATTAAACTTTGTGTATAACTGCAAGTAATTGATACAATTATTGGTAGTTGAGTTTCCATATCTATCATCATAATTTTTGTTTTTACTGGGATCATCATAATTAGTACATGCCAAAAATATTTGAATGTGAAAAGAAAAATTATATGAATAAGATGTTCACACCCAATTGGCATAGCCCTTTTATATATTAGTATAGCATAGATAAAAATAAATAAATACAAAAGAGTAAAAATGAATTGTTGAGATTGATGAAATGAGTTAAGAATGGATTCACTACTCATGGACCCTCCAATATCAAATTAAACGGGGGAGAAACTGATTTCAGTACTAAAGTGCTCGTGCCTAATCGTTTGATAAATAGGTTAATTCTCAATTTTTAACACAAAATGGAGAGGATTCAAATTGGAATTTGATGCATTTTGGGGTTTTAATTGGGTTTGGATACTAATCTAAGGTTCACACACCTGGATTGTGATATCACCACTATTGAACTTTTTTTATAATTTTTTGCAAAGTAAAAAATTTTATTCAAATCAAAAATAAATATATCATATACAGGGCATTTTCTAAGACAAATAAGTGAAAGTCATCTAGACAGATAGGACCATCTAAGGCAAATAAATGTTACATAGAAGATTAATGAAGCAAACAAAAAAGCTACATTTTATAATCAATCAACACCAAAAATTAACTAAAATAGCAAGATCAGGTCTAGTAAGTAACTTTCATTCACCAAGACCTAGCACTCTGTTATTTCCTATAAAAATTATACTCCGCCATTTTCTATTTAAAGATTAGATTGAACTTATTGAAGATTCATTATTTGTCCTTTTTCTCTTTTCTTTTTATATTTTTTTAATAAAAAAATGTAGGAGAGAAAAATCAATATGATAATGAAAGTTCTTACCTGGAACTGAACAAACACGACTATAACGCCCTGGTGATAAAACTTGGGATGGGATTAAATTCTAGGATTTTTTTTAGAGAAATTTGGTCAAAGCCCCTTCATAATAAAACTTTAATGCATTGAAGACAAGCACAAAAAGTTATCTTTGAAAAGTCCAGCACACACCGCTTTTACCAAAATATTCTTAGTGACTAATTTAATAGTTTAAACTTTAAAATGATATAACTTTTGATTTAGATATCGATTTTTAATAAAATTAGTATTTTTAAAATTCTCTCATCAAGGTCTATCAAACAAAATCTAGGTTCATTATGAAATTCTTTATAATAAAAAAAACAATTACCGTCGAAATTAACATAAACAGTAAAATTTTACTGTGTGTTTCATAGTAAACTTTTAACTTTTAAATAACAACTTTAACAGAATAAAATTTTACTGCTAATTTAAAATAGAGCATTAACAAATAAATGGCAGATTACTTATTATTATAGCGAGCCACAATAAAATTTTACTGTCATTTAAACAAAGCATTAACAAATAAACACATTACAAGAGTAAAATTTTATTGTTTGCTCTGAATAGGACATCAACAACAAAAACAGAGTACTTATTAGAAGAAAAAACGCAACCAGCAGAGATAAAAATTGTCAACAATGATTGAACAAAACTTTAAGTCTATCTCAATCAAAAACCAAATGAACTTGAAACTGTACCAAATCAATCAATGTAGAAAAAGTGATGAAGAAAAGAGCAGTATGTTAGGGACTACGATGATAAAGAACTACGAACTACAATCCATGATGAATAACTACGAACTAGGATTGATGACCTAAAGTCAAAAACTTCGTAAAGGTGTGGGTTTTGATTCAGAATTTTTGTTAGAATACTGGTGACAAACTAATGAAAGTTCTTCTTTGTTGGATCCAAGTTATTGGTTACAAACATGGGTACGTAAGTTTTGCACAGAGATTGTAATCAGGAAGGAACACTCAATAGTAAAGAAAGAATTATGAACATAAGTATGTTTCCTTCACCGTGATAATTATTTATACAGTTAAAAAGGGTAAATACGTCTTCAAAATTCAATCTTGCCACTCAGATGTCCTTCATGCATCGTGCAAATTAACACGAGGGACCTTATGGATTAAAACTTATTCTGGTGGACTTTACACATGATATCTCTTATATGAGGGGCTTTTCACTAATTTTCCCTTTTTTTATATAGAGAAAATTGGTCATAAACCCAATTTATAGAATGTTTAAGGCATTAGGTTCAGTGGATATCTATCTATTCAATTTTTTTACTGATATGTTTAATTTTTTTTGATCTATCTGTTAAAATTTAGAGCTGTTTAATTTTTTTTTTTAATTTTATTTGTTGAAATTTTATCTATTCAAATCGTTTTCTTTGTCTGTACAATGTTCACAACTAAGTCTATTTGTCCATATTTCTGATTCAATGAACCCCATCAAAAGAAGTATTTATCTGTCAATTTTTGTATTTGTCTGTCAAACCAAACATGCCTTCTCTCTCTCTCTCTCTCTACACATTTGTGTTTTCCATTTTCTTTTCCCTCTCATCCCTTAATCTCCAGAAACAGATCTTAAAAAAAAAAAAAAAAAAGATTAGATCATATCAGAAAAAATTAAATCTAAAGTTAAACAAAATTAAATCAGAAATCAGAAATCAGAAATTACTTCAAATTAAAAAAAAAAAAAAAAAAGGGGGAGATGGAGGAGTCATGAGAGCAGATCTAGCTTCTGGAAGATCAAATCAAAAATTTCAAACTACTTCCGATCAAATCTAACTTCTACAAGATTAAGAGGTTGTTTGGGATGTCCTAAATATGTGTACTTTTTGACTTTTAGGACTAAAAAGTTGAGGAAAAAAAGATGATTGTTTGAGATAACTTTTTGACTTTTTACGAAAAAATGTGTATTAAAAAATTGTATAAATTAGTGTATAGGAAAAGATTGGGATAGAATAGGCAGTATGGTGGGATGTCCTCAGGAGCAGCGTGTGCAGAATATAGGCTAGGAGATGATTCTCTCCTTTCGGGTATTGAATTGGATGGTGCTGTTCGGCCCGCAGGGGCCCACCACTGGTCCCATTTTGCTAATCGGAACCATTCATTGTGTAGAACTCGTTGAATACTATATGTTTGTAAAAAATCACGTTGATCGGATATCGATAGCTATCTGATTGAATTAGTTTTTGTTTCAACTGTTAACTATAACACCATCAATTTTTTATACAAAACTGATTTAATCATGTAGTTAGCGATATCTGATCAACGTGATTTTTTAAAAACATATAGTACTCGATGAGTTCTACATATTGAACAGTTCAAATTATTAAAACGGAACCTGTGATATAACCCCACGGGCCAAACAAGCATCGTGTTGTTTGTACACCCCGCTTATGCAATTTTTTCAAAAAAGTCAGCTCTGTGTCTGTGGGGACGTCAGAGTTGTTTGTAATAATTTTGTGTAAAATTAATTTTTTTATATTTTTTTTGATAAATAATGATAATTTTTTAATTTTTTAAATAATTTTTTAACTTTTTGAATTTTTTGAGTATGCCAAACTAGCCCAAAATGTAAAGTTTCAAACTACTTCAAATCACAATATCTAGCTTCTACAGGATCAAATTTGAATTTTCAAAGTACAACAACAACAAATGGGACCCCAACAGCACCAACAACCACTAGAGAGAGAGAAAGAAGATGGTGGTGGCGTAGACCGGCCACCGGATCTGAAACAATTGGAGACGAAGGAGTCATAAGAGCTGCAAAGCCGGAATCGGAGTCGTCAATGCTGATATTTGTAGTGGCGTTCCGACGAAGCATGTGACTAGTGATGACGCGGCAGTGGTGCTCTCGTGGCTTTGGTGCGGTTCTTCTATTTCTGTTTCTCATTCTCCTTTTTCACAACTCCACTAGAAGAAAAAGCGGTGACCGCAGAGGTAGTGCCCATGGCCACCACCACAGCAGGAGCAGTAGCGGCGAAGCCATGGGGCGGCGGGGCTAAGGGTGAATGAAGAGAGAGAGAGAGAGAAGAATCATGACTTATAGAGTTTTGGGACTGTGTATATGATATATATGAAGAAGGGTATGTTAGTCATTTTGGTTGAACTAGTCACTTTGGGCAAAATATTTCTAAATCTTTGGCCAAACAAAAGTACAATTTAGACTTTAACACTATGTTTGGGAACCTAGGAGAGAAAAGAAAAGAAATGATTACTTAAGTAATAAGAGAAAAGAAAAGAAAAGAAATGATTGTGATTTCTCTCCTTTTTGTTTGGATAAGGAAGAAATAAAAGAAAAGAAATGATTGTGATTTCTCTCATTCTTGTTTGGTTAGGTTTCATTAAGAGAAAAGAAAAGAAATTATTTTATGTTATATTACCAAAATAACCTTTTTATATTTTCAATCATTTTATTTCTTTTATTTTTATAGGGACAAAATAGGTATTATGAAAATAGTGATTTCTTTTCTCTCCCAATCTCTCCACTTTTGGGAAGATTGAAAATGAGGCTCATAAGAGAAATGAGTTTCTCTCCATTTCTTTCCATTTCTTCCCATTTCTCTCTACTTAAGTTATCCAAACAAATAAGAGAAATACATATCACTCCATTTCTTTTCTTTTTTTCTCCAAATCACCCAATCCAAAAGCACCCATGTGTTTTAAAGATTTCTGAGTAGGGAGAGGGCTATCCCATTCGAGTCCGGATCCTCAGCCGCCATCTCCTGCGGCGCCTCAAAACGATGTCGTTTTGGGGCCAAATTTCAATTAAAAAAAAAGAAAAAAAAAGACAGAACAAGAGCAAAACCAGGGAGGGAGAAAAAGGGAGGAGAAGAATGGAGAAGAAGAAGCAGCCCAAATTCCACAAGTCCAGTTCTTGAAAACACTAAAACAAAAAATCTAACAAGATTAATACATGGCACCAACATTAAGGCTAAGTTTGGGATGTGCAAGATAATCCAAAAAGTCAAAAAGTTACTCAAAAAGTTAAAAAGTTAACACTATTCACCAAAAGTCAACAACTACGGCTGCACAACTCCCAATTCAAATTTTCCTCTAAAAACCAATTTTTACAATTTTTTATTACACATTTTTCCATAAAAAGTCAAAAAGTTAACCCAAACATCCATATTTTCAACATCAATTTTTTAGTCCAAAAAGACAAAAAGTGCACTTATTTAGTCTTCCCAAACTTGGCCTAAATCTAACAAAATCTAACTAAAATTCTGGGACATTTTTCCTTTACAGACTAATCAAACCCGATTAGGGAATGGAAACAAAACCCACAGAGCAAGAATCAAGAATACCACAAAATCATATATATATATATATATATTTAGGTGGAATTTGAGATCGAGATGGTACAAACTATTTTACCAATTTTTTTTTTGGCAAATTACACAAATAGTCCCTATAGTTTGGGGCTTGTGTCACTTTGGTCCCTGACTTTTCAATTGTGACACATTTGACCTTGAATTTTGAATCTTGTTCCAAATAAGGACAATTGAATATATAATTAGATTTTTCAAGGGTAAAATTGTCAATTTGATAAAATATAAACTAATTTGACAAAAATAAATGTCAAACAAATATTTTTGAATTTTTAAAAATTATTTCTACCTACTAAAAATAAAATTATGTAAAATTGATAAATCTTTTAGACATTTATTTATTTATTTTCACCAAATTAATTTTTATTATGTGTTTGGATGATGATCATGTAAAATTACTTTTAAAAAATTAATCATGTAATTTTTATTAATTTTACATAATTTTATCATTGGTGGATAAAAATAATTTTAAAAAAATTAAAAATATTTTTTTGACATTTATTTTTGTCAAATTAGTTTATATTTTATCAAATTGACGATTTTACCCTTGAAAAATCTAATAATATTTTCAATTGTCCTTATTTGGAACAAGATTCAAAATTCATGGTCAAATGTGTCACAATTGAAAAGTCAAGGATCAAAGTGATACAAGTCCCAAACTATGGGGACTATTAGTGTAATTAACCCTTTTTTTTTTTTGAAATCACAGATGAGTGCTAAGAGATCGAGATGGCACAAACTATTTTACCATTTTTTTTTTTTGAAATCACAGATGTGGGTTTCTTCAATGAGTGCTTTGTTTACTTGAATGAGTTTCAAGAAGATGAGACTCTTACATTATTGTCCAAAGGTAATCATCCTTTCACAAACACTGCTCGAACGGAAGTGCCTCTTTCTCTTCTTCTCTCTTCGTGCCTCGCTGGAGATCTCATCCAGGGTATGAAGACCACCGCTCGATTTGGCGACACACTTTCTCTTTTCGTTTGATCGGAACGATTTGGTTTTTTCTCTCGACTTTGTTCAATCCATAGCAGGCAAACATAGATTTGTTTCATCAGATTTGTTCCATGAATATGTTCTAATGTGGGTTTTGCTTAGAGAGAGAGATGAATGGTGTGTTCTGTTCTGTCTTTTTTTTTTTTTTAATTGAAATTTGGCCCCAAAACGACGTCATTTTGGAGCGCCGCATGAAGGTCCGTAGGAGATGGCGGCCGAGAATCCGGATTCATCCCATTCGTGTAGCATGTCACACCTTAATCTCAAAACATTTATATATACACCCTCCCAAAAAAATTAGGTGTTTTTTTTTCTTTTTTTTGTATTTATTGTTTACAATTTCTTCGTAAATATTTTTATACTTTAGTAATGATTTTTATTTATAATTTTTTTGATTTAATGGATTGATTTAATAATGATATCAAAATTGTCACCATATTTGACTTTTGAAAAAATAAATGGCAAGTTACACTCACAGTTTCTATAATTTGGGGTTCGTTTCACTTTGGTCCATGACTTTTTAATTGTAACACATTTCACTTTGAATTTTGAATTTTGTTCTAAATAATAACAATTAAAGATACCATAGCTAAATTTCAAGAGTAAAATGATCAATTTGATAAAATATAAACTAATTTGACGAAAAATGTGAAAAAATATTTTTACATTTTTAAAAATTATTTCTACTCACCAAAAATTATGTAAAAATAATAAATCTTGTAGACATTTATTTATTTATGTTACCAAATTAATTGTTTTGTAAATATTTAGATGATAATCATGTAATGAGTGGTTATTTTTAATTTCATTAAATTAGTTTACATTTATTAATTTTTATTATGTGTTTTTAATTTCATTAAATTAGTTTCTATTAGGTTATATAGTTGTGGATCCGGGCGGGCATGAAACACTCTTCTCAATCCTGGCCTACATTACAATTGGGCCTAAAAAATTTGTCCGCATAGCATTATTGGCCTACATTATGATTTCAAACCCAATAAATTGTAGGCGGACTTAGTGGTCAGTCGGGCCCTTGCCCATGCCCACCATCCCAAAACAAATACAACGCTTATTTTTTGTGCTTTCACTTTTTATTATTTTGTTTTTTATTTAATAGAATTCCACGTGGAAATGAACTTTGGTTTACTATTCATGGGATTATTTCCCTTGTTTGGTTTCACTCTGTTTGATTTCAATTTTCAAAAAATTTTATTTTTTTGTTTTCTATTTTTTTTCACTGAATTTTTTTTTTATATTTTAAGTAAATTTTTTAATTTTTAGGCACACCTAACATAAATGCACTTAAAAAATATAATATTTGTAAAAAAATTCTTTAAAAAATTCACTAAATACCAAAAATAAAAAAATAAAAAAAGAAATTCAGCACATTTTTCGTATTTTTTAGTATTTATTAATTTTTTAAAATATTTTTTCACAAATATTTTACTATTTAGATATATCTAAGTAAGGTGTATCTAAAAAAATTTAAAAAATATTTACTAAAAATAAAATAAAATAACACGAAAAATAAAAATATCCAATTTTTATAAAACTGGATTCAAAAAACTGAAATCAAACACACTGAATAAAATTTTTTTTTTAAATTTTTATTTCACTTTGTAGTCTTGTCTTTCAAATACTTGCCAAAAACCCAAAACTGAAACATGCACCAAGCATGTTTTTAATGTCATCCAATTTTCAATATTTTCAAAAACAGAAAACAAAACAAACAAGAACCAAACAGATATTTGATCGCCTAAATTACACATGTCTTGCATTACTAATTTGAGAAATTAAGGTAAGATTTGGGTTGTAAAACAAACCAAACTTAAATACATTTTCGTTGTGTTTAATTGGGTGATTTGGGAAGAGATTTGAAAAGGGAAAATGGAAGTGATATGTGAATAAAATATACTTACATTTTATCTAATTTCACACACTTTTTTCCTTTCCTATTCCAAATTTATTTTCAAATCCCTCAATCAAATACAGTAAGAAATTTGTTAATTTTCCAAGTCTATGACAAGATTTACAAAAGAAAACGAATAAACTCATAGAGATAAATTTAGGGAGATGAATCATATTATTGATCTTACTTATCCCTTACGCATACAACACATATATTTATAGAACAGTTGCACACTCCTAACCAACTTGCCAACTCCTCATAACAAACTCAACTAACTCCTCTCCCGCTTGACATAATACAGTTACACTAACACTTATCTTGAGTAACTTCAGCTCCATAAGTTTATACAAACTGTAAAAAAACAAAGTTAGCTTCTTTTTTTTTTTCTTTTTTTTATAATAAAACAATCACGTTATTGGCTAGATTAAAATTTGTTTGATATTGGCTCAGAAGATTAAAATTTGTTTGATATCAGCTCAGAAGGTAAATAGGTAAAACTTAAACACGTATTAAAATTTGTTATATTTTCATTCTAAGTTATTACTCAACTTGACTCTACTCGTTTGCAATTTTTATTCAATACATGTTTTTTTAATATTTTTTATATATTTTTTTTTTATAGTAAATAACATTGACCAACCCCTGAGATTTAAAAATAAAATAAAATGAGCTATATAAATTTGGGACAATTACATTCAAGGTTTTAAAAATCGGACTGGACTGGCCCGTTTGACCAGTTGAACTGTCGACCGGTCGGGATTCCGATCCGGATATACCTTCTAAACCGTTCCAATCTAAAAACCGGCCTATTTAGAAAGAATCGAAAAAACAGGCAATTGAACCGCCAAACCGGTCGACCCGGTGACGAGTCAAGTGAATTAACCGGATTGATAAAATTAAAAATTTTGAACTTTTTTTTGATAGTTTGTAACTATTTTTTTTATTCTTCCTTTCTTTCCTTTCTTTCTTATTATATATATATATATATATATATTATTGTTGGCACCATAATTAAATAATTTATTATTATTATTATTATTGATAAATTGCAGGACACGTGGCACTATCCTACTCATTTAAAGGTTATGAGAAGTTATGAATCATTAAACACATGTGAAAAGATGATGGAGAACGTAAAGGATCATGGAGCATGAATTGGAGGTTAAAGAAAGTTATGGAAATATAAAGATGAAGTGAAAGATCATGAAGTGTAAAGTGTGGGAAATAAAAGAATGTGGTAGTTATTAGGTAGTTTTTTACTACAAATGTTTGCCTATAAATAGTTATTCATGAGTACATTGTAAAGGGCCAACTCAAATCAAAGACAATTGATTTCTATTTTTTCTTATCATTTATTACTCAATTTAAACATATATTAAAATTTGTTGTATTTTCATACCAAGTCATTACTCAACTTGGCTCCACTCGTTTGCAATTCTTATTCAATACATGTTTTGTTTTTTTTTTTATATAGTAACATTGACCAACCCCTGAAATTTAGAAAAGAATACAATGAGTTATATAAATTTGGGACAATTTCATTGACCTCCCTTTTAATAAGGTTAAAGTGATTGGAACTAGACAAGGATAAACAAAATAAAATCAATTTCATCTATAAAATTAATAAATTATTAATCAAAAGGGGGTTAAAGGTTATGTGAATTAAAATTTTAACAGAGTATAATGTAATTATTCCAAATCTATGGGTGTCATGTATTTTCTTCAAACCTAAAAACAAAAAAAAAAAATTGATGTAATTTACTCTTATTTTAATATAAGTTTGTTTGGCCAAACTAGTCAGTTTTGCTGCTACAAATGCACAAGGGAAATGGGAGATGACCTAACACTATACATGCCTAATTTACAATTGTGGATTTTTTTATCTGCAAATTCATGACAATGTATATATGGGTAACCTACCACTATCACCATGTTAAAAATGACAGCTTTTGGTTCTTAATCTATACCACATTTCCACTTATATATCCTTTTTTGGGTCCTATTGGAAAGTTGCCCAATTTACCATTTTGTTCAATCTACTAATGATCACATATGACCCATTCATTTTTTTTAAATGTCCTTCATAATTGATATAACATATTCGATTCTACCATTCAATTCAACTCAATTTTTTAAATATATACTGAAATTAATATAATCTTACTAATATCTTAACATGTAAGCAATTTTAAATATTTAAAAACATATATTTGAAATGGGTGTTTTAGAAAGATGGTTAAAAGCTGAGTTTTTGACTTTCTTTTGGATTTTTTTGAAAAAAATGTGTAAAAAATGTGAAAGATAATATTACCCAAAATATGTTAAAAGTTAAAAAGTGACTTTTAACTCACTTTCCAAAAGAGACCAAAGTAATTATACTGAGAAAAATAAGAAGAAAGATGCAAGTTGGCCCACTCAGTCAATTGACTTTAGTTGGGGGTGATTAGTAATTTTATTGCAAATTTTGATACAATGATTTTTATTTTTATTTTTTTTTTATTTTTCATAATAGCTCTCAAGCATAATAATTGCACTCTCTGCTGGATGGGATAGAAGAGAGTAGAGGGAAGATG
Source organism: Camellia japonica (assembly GCA_030407325.1). Taxonomy (NCBI): domain Eukaryota; kingdom Viridiplantae; phylum Streptophyta; class Magnoliopsida; order Ericales; family Theaceae; genus Camellia; species Camellia japonica. The sequence continues at coordinate 15,359,219 of JAPPVO010000010.1, forward strand.
AGAGAAACGATGCAGAGAGGGAGAGACAATTTTGGGAGATTCTATACATTTGATATTTTTTCCCCTCATTCCATGTGTGCTAAAATTAAAAAAAAATTAAAAAAAAATTCACTGATTTGTAAACATTTTTTCCATTCTTCATTTTTTAATATTTCATCTCTTTATACTATCTCACATTTTATAATGCCATGCATGTTAGATTATCTTGTTTATTAAATACAAGATAGTGGAACTTTCGTTAATATATACATATAAAACCTATTTATTCAAATAGAAGAAAGGAAAACAAGAAAAGAAAACTTACATTCATAATAATAAGACTTGAATTGAGGGGGGTGGTAAAAAAAAAGCTCTTAAATTCAGACATGTTGAATTTGAAACAAAAAAAAGTAGATAACAAAACAGATGTTGATAAGTGGCATAGCTTACCCCATGAGTGGACTCCATGGTGTATTAGATTTATATTGAGATATTGCCTACACAAATGGTCCACTTGAGAAATTGGGTGGTAGTTCCATCAACAATTTTGGTGGAGCCAAGGATGAGAAGAACCCTAAATTTCAAAAGTTGCAACTCAGTCCAACTATGAAGGGCCTCCCAACCTTATAAAACTAAAAAAGGGAAGACTTAGCGAATTGTGTAGACATATATATCAAGTCAATCTCACTACATCTACGGTTGACTAACCAACTCTTCCCATTCATTGAATGAGGGTTAAGGTATGAAAAATGATTTGGACTCTAATTTTTTAGTTTTAAAGGTAGCCCTAATGAGTTGGGAGTGGGTTTCACCTATAGTGATGTGATGTTTTGGTCTTGGTTTGTTTTTATTTTATTTTTTTTGTTCATTGCCATGTCATTAGTGCTCCATTAGAGCACCAAAATTAGTGGTCTAAATAATTGTTGTTAAGGTATTGGTGCGTTCTTGGATGAGTAATGTTAGGAATATTAAAATTTCTATCAAATATTTTATTAAATGTCGTACATGAGGTGGGTTTAAGATAAATATGGGATTCACATCCATGGGAGACATTTGGTAAAATATTTGATAGAAATTTTGAGACCTCTAATATTTTTCTTCTTGGATAGTCTATGTTCACATATTGGCCCTGTTTGGTAGAGCTGTGGGAAAGTGCTTATAGCTTATGCCTAAACAGCTTATAGCTTATAACTATGAACATAAGCTGATTTCCAGCTTATTCTTAAAGCATCTCCTGCCCCACTTAAAGAATAAGTTGATTTCTGACTTCCAAAAAGCTAAAAGCTATAAGCTAAACCAAACACATCAAAATAGCTTAAATTAAACTGAAAGCTGAAATAAACTGATTATAATTTCTGCCAAACAGGCACATTATCATGAAGTTTTCACTCACTATATTATTATAGAAAAATTTGTAAATAAAAAAATTATACAAAAAAAAGTTATAAAAATGATATGGCAATAGCATTTAAAAAACTGTAAGACATGTTAATGGGTCATTTGGTTTGAAATGAATTGATATATAGGGCTCATTTGTCAAACTAGTTAAAAGTCAGTTTTCAGTTTTTAACTTTTAATTGGGGTCACATTATTTCTTATATTTTTTACTCATAAAAAGATTAAAAAAATTTAAAAAAATCAAAAAAATTAATTTTTAACTAACTTTTCAAAACACCTCATATTTGTCACCTCGTTTTGTGTGGACTTTTGGTATAATTTTTGTTTGTTCGTTTGTATATCCCAACTAATTATTATATGGAAAAATTTCATTCATATAATTTTTTTTTTTTCACAAAAAAACAATTCTACAGTCCTATAAAGAAAAAAAATTCAAAATTTAAAAAATTAGAGATCTTAAAAATTTTACTAAATTTTTTATCAAATATTTCACATAGGTGTGAAACTCACATCATATAGATTTTATGTAAATCTTACATTCATATAAAATATTTGATAAAAAATTTAATAAAAATTTTGAAATCTCGAGCGTTAAATTTATGATCAACGGCCAAAATTTATTCTGGTTGCGGGGTCACATCAAGAAGGGTAAACCGACACCATTGACCTACGATCTAGGAATGTTTCTGGGCATTTAATTGAGGAAAAATGTCATGTATTCAAGTAATTTATTAAATTTTTTTTAAAATATTTTATATGGGTGTGAGATTCACACAAATTTATATATGCGTGAGTTTCAAACTCATGTGAGAAGTTTAATAGAAAATTTAATAAATTATTTAAAATTGCTAACATTACTCTTAATTGAGTCCCTAGACTGCCTATTGAAAAAATAGAAAAATGTTTTGTACACTAATAGAGTATAATCTAAGTTTTCTATTATTTTTTAAACACCTAATATAAATATAGTATATTCTATTGTCAAATTCAATTACAATAATAGAAAGTACTACATAACATATACTCTATTCGCATACAAAAATTACTCACAGAAATGGCATAGCAATATTATTTTTTTAAATAAACTCATCTTTGTGAGTATTCTGCTTTGAAGTGAAATATTCATATTAAACTACATTATTTTGTATGAATTTTTTTAATTATATATCATTACTCTTATTATATTTATAATATTAAAATAAAAAAAAAAAGAATTGAAATTTGATGTAATCGAATTCTAGCACCTCGAGCTAGCTCTGAGGTGTACTCGTTTCAAAAAATATTTTCTGATACCCCCGCTCTTGTCTCCAAACCTTATCAAATGGGGAAAAATTTTAGTATAATTTGAGATGGGTATGAATGAGATGGACCGGAGGGCAAAATAGTCATAAAAAATAACATAAAATTACTATAATATAAAGATCAAGGATATGAAGGAGAGGGGAAAAAAAAATCAATACGGTTTCTAAAATTTTAAAAATTTTGAGAGTCATAATATTTTTAGAAATATAACAAATAATGTTTGAGGAATCAAATGGCTAAAGTTCTTCATAATATTAAACCAAGTTTTTAAAGAGTAAGCAAATTTCATAAAAATAGATCATTATTTGTAATAAAAAAAAAATAAAATAAAAATACTTTAGTGACACTATTTCATAAAGGAAAAATAATATAGCAACAAACAAATCTCACCACGTTTTTTTTTTGCTTACAAACGTGACACAAAATAATAAAATTGTAGATTCGAAATGAAAATCACTAGAATAATATGATAAAAATAACTCACTTGCATTCGTAAGTAAGAAAAATCAATAAGATTTGTTAATTTATTATAATGTTGATTATCAAAATTCAAATACATATTAATTGTGACAATAATATCTTATACACCAATCAATAAAGGCTGCAAATAAGATTAGACGGAGATTCCTCATTATTGCAATAGTAATCTTCATTATAAAATATAAAGAATTTCATTAATTAATGATATCATCATAACCGCGGTGCTTAATATTTTTATTTCAGTAATGCTAGGTATTATGAAAAAAATTTCATAAAAATAATTATGAAAGTTTTGTGACTCTTGGATTACACTTAAAATAAAGCACCACACAGTAATTAAAGTAATTCAAGAATCATAAATCTTTCATAATTATTTTCATAAAAAAAAAATTTCATAATCCTTAAATTTTCCCTTTTTATTTTTATTTTTATGTTTATGTCTTTTGGGATACACCACCAAGCACAAATCACAGCTAAGTGCAACACACGTGGAAGTCACACGATATGTAGTCGTGTCATGCTCATCTCATCTTCTCTTGGTGGAAAGATGAGTTTCCACAAAGTTCAAGGGATGTGTGAAACAATTTTATTAAGAATATAACTTAAAATTTAATAGTTTAGCATTAGCTTTTGATTGGAAAATGTGGATAACTTGGATGATAAATATGTTTTAATTTTGATGGAAAATAAATTTTCATGAGATACACTTGGTTCGTTTTCAAAAAACTATTTTCTATTTTTGAAAAAAAAAATGAATTTTAAAACAATATTTAACTTTTAGTGCTTGAAATTTTTTTAGCAATTTTTTTTTTTTAATATAGTTTTTTGAGTTTGAGGCTTATGATTTTTTAAATTTTTGATAGAGAGTTTTATTGTATTACAAACAACATTAGAGTTACAATATGATTTTTAAAGGCTTTAGTTTTTATTTTACTTTAATTTTAACGATGGGATGTTAGTGAATTTGTAAATTAGGTTATAACGAAAGGATCACAATTATTCTATCACCTCGAATTATGAACTTCTAACTTTTCCAAGAGACAGTTATATAGACTACTGTATTGGGCCATCTACCATGTCCACTAAATTGGGTATAGATTTTTTTTATACTAAAAAAATTTGCAATTACAAAAAAAAAAAAAAAAAAAAAAAAAAAAAAAAGAAGAAGAAGAAGAAAGAAAGTAGGATAAAGCACCAATAAATCCCAAAATATGATATTGTAAACTGTTTAGTCATTTCTTTTTTTCTTATGAACCTAAAGGGCCCACTAAAATGAAAATTATATAAAATGGTAGTCACTTATATGTTTGGATTTAATTTTCTAAGGATAAAAGTGGGTTTCTCTACATGTAAAATTATACATTTAGGCAATTCGCATTATAAAGGTTTTGGATTTTCCCTCCTAGAACAAATCCCACATTACCAGGAAAAAAAAAATGTAACACTCCAATAACATAATACTCTAATGTAACACTAATGTGACATCCAATGTAAAACACTAAAAAACTTCTTGGTGCACTTTTTCCAAACGTAACAATGTAATACTCCCAAAAAACTCATTAGTATACTTTTTTCAAACGTAGTACTCCAATGTAACACAAAAAAAAAACTCCTTAGTGTATTTTTTCTGAACGTAACACTCTAATCAATATAATTCCAAACGTAACACTCCAATATAAAACACATAAAAATATTAAAAAATTCCTTAATATAATTTTTCTAAATGTAACACTCACAATTTGAAATTATACATGCTCAAAATTTACTAAGGAATTTTTGTATTCATTTTGGAATTATTTGAAGAATCTCACATCCTTTTGGAATGGTGTGAAGAATCTCATATCATTTTTTTTTTTAGTATTATATTGGAGTGCTATGTTTGGAAAAAATACACGAATGAATTTTTTTGTGTGTTACATTAGAATGTTATACTAAGGAATTTTTTTTAGAGTGTTATATTTGAAAAAAGTACACTAATTTTTTTTTTTTGAGTGTTATATTGAAGTATTACAATTTGAAATTATACATTTGCCTAAAGTTTACTAAGGGATTTTTGTACTTCTTTTAAAATGGAATCCTACATCATCTTGGAATGTTTGAATGATCCCATATTTTAAGTATTTTTTGTACTTTTTTCAAAATATTTTCCAAATAAAAAAGATTCTTATATAAAAATTCATCACAATTTTGATTCTCATAAATTGTGTATATTACATTTCTAGCACAAAAGAAAAAAAGAGAAGGAAACATAATAGAAATAAAAGTATAGCCGTAAATCTAATTTTTAAATAATATATTAAATCTATCTTTCCAAAATCAATGGAACTAATTGGTCTATAAAAAAATTCTTGGGACTAAATGGATTATCATTCTCAAAATGAGATTTATTGGTAAATTTTCCAAAAAAGTAAAACAAGTAGTAGATTTAACAATTTAAAATTTCATTCAAGTTCCGTTTATTTCGACGGAACTCATTTTTTGTTGTTTGGTTGAACTAAAAGCATGTAAGATAGAAAAATATTTTTGCATCATTTTTTAAAAAATAACTTACTTTTAAAAATTTCATAAATCAAATTTTACAAAGTTGATCCTCACTCACTACATTTTTAATACATTTAGCATTTTCAAATAAATATCTTAACTCACTAAAAAGTCATAAATGACACATTATTATCAAAATTTATTATTTAGGCAATAAAATAATTTTGTTTTAAGTGTCAACTAAATGTCAAAAAAAAACAAAAATATTTTTTCTATGTAAAATCAATTTATAAAAAAAATAATTTTTTATGTAAAATATTTTACATTGAAACAAACATAACCTAAAGGCATTCAAATTTTAATCAACGGGACTAGTCCAATTAACTAAAACTCATGCATCTCACTAGAAGGTTAGTGATTCGAATCCCGTCAGCTACCTATGATTGTAATTGACTAGACTTCATTATAATCAAATAAAAAAAAAATATCATTCCAATTTCATTAATTGCTGATAGACTCCTTAAAATAAACTTCTTACTTTATTTGTATTTTCCTTTTGTTATTAATGGTGGTTTCTATTGAATTTTAGATTTGGAATTGGGATTCATCGCATCCATCACTAGATCTATGTAATCTTTTTATTTTTTATTTTTTCATAATTGTCAAATATAATCGCCAAAACATCCGCAAATAAAAGAAAATAACAAATTAATTATATATTCAAATAAGTGTTATTGAAAAAGATGGACAATATGTGTCAATCAAATTTGAAATTACCGCAAAAAATAATGTCACTTATTACCAATAGGAATTTTTTTAATATAAAAATGTTGGAAACACAGATCAAATCATAGAATATGTATAATGGGATTTTTATCTATGCAAACCATTTTATAGTTTTTGATAGATTTCTTTTTGTTTGTTGTTTTAAATAATTAATTACGTATTTTGCAATCTATCATCATAAAAAATATATTTCGCAAAGTTTTTTTTTATATTATAAACAAGACAAGTCCAACTAAATAAGTAACTATTTACACTTAACTTGAAAACTAAGCCAGCTTAAAAATATATTTAAGCTTAACATGTTTCAAATTAATTTTAAACAAATTTTAATCAAACGATCACGATCGAACTTAAGTAACTTATCCTTTATAATCCACAGATAACTTGCTCGAGTCAAATCCAATCTAAATACTTAGGTGTCATTTGGGAAGTGAGTTAATTTTTTAAGTCAAATTTGGTAAATCAAAAATAATCCATCTTTTTATTTTTTTTTTCATCACATCACTTATCTACTTTTCTGCTCATCTTTTCATAAAAAGACAAAAAATGCACTTATTTAGGTCATTCCAAACAATCCCTTAGTTTTTTGGTTTTTTTGGCGATTTTAGCTGGGGCTAAAAAGCTTGGTTTGGGAAGGGCTTTTTGGTTTTTTGACTTTTTTGAATTTTTTTTGTGAGAGAAGAGTGTAATGATTATGGATTGAATGTGATGTTTTGTTTGTTGTGGCTAAAACAGCCTATTTTGTCTTTTGTGGCTAAAATAGCTACAAACTATCTTCCCAAACTTAGCCTAAAGTTGTTCAACTTTAATTTATAAATTTTGAAAAAGATTAAATTACATTTATTAACAATTTAATCTGAAGGATCTAAGTACAACTAAGGCCTATTTTCAAAAATTGATTAAAAGTTAACTTTTTTAGCTTTTTTTTTTTAATTTAAAAAATATATATACAAAAAAATAAAACAGTAATATAATAAAAAAAGGTCAAAAAATTAACTTCTCAAAATAGGCCTGAACCTAAACTAGTCCAATTTATTACCATATATAATCAAACAATATAAATAAATGTCAAAAAAACTTACCATAGAAATACAAGCAAATATTAGACCAAGTCAAAACAATGTGCCACCGGCTATAGCCGGTAACCGGTATACCAGCCACCCTCGACCTTATAAATACCCAACCTCCCTCCTCTTTCCTCTCCGGTAATCCCAAAACCACGAAAAAGGAAGCCATGGCCCGAACATTCACAAAACCACCAAGCTCCACCGGCTCACAGAAGCGGCTCGCCACCGGCTTACTCGAGTCGGTCACTTCTCTCTGGGTTCTATGCGCCAAGCGCGCCATCCGAATTTCCAGAAAGCTCCGAGTCGAGAACTCGACTGGCTCGCCGAGGTCGCCGAAGCAGCTTCTGGTTACGATTAGCAACAAGGCGATTCAATTCAGGCTGAGGAAGAAGAGATCTTGCTCAGCCGCCGCCGAGGAGTTTGAAATCGAAGCCGGCGATGGAGAGCTGTGGCAGAGGACGATCTTGATGGGGGATAAATGTCAGCCGTTGGATTTCTCCGGAGTAATTTATTACGATAACAATGGAAATCAGCTTTCCGAGTTGCCACTCAGATCGCCGCGTTTGAGTCCGCTTCCGAGTTATGTTTACGCGAAGCGGGACTAGTAGTTTTTTTTCTATGGTCACCGGTCGGTCACCTATTCAGGTCACTCCTCATATTTGATAGGTGAACATAGCAGTTATGGGTGTGTAAAATGTTCAGCTTTTGTTTTTGTTTTTGTTTTTGTTTTTGTTTTTGTTTTTATGAAAAATTAGCGCCACAAAACTCAATCACCAAAAAAAGGGAACACAATCTCTGGCGGGAAGTGAATTTTATCTTTTTGTTATTCCCATGTAAGAATATCATGTTTTGTTTTGTGATTGTTTTTTTGTGTAAATAAAATCATCCTGGTTTGGTGATTAGTTATACCGCAATGTCATTGTGTAAAGGATTAGTTACTCTTATATTAGAATGGTATTTGATTTTTTGATTTATTTTTCTTTCTAGTATTGATTTTTTTTCTCTTAATTTTTATACAAATAGAAGTATTGTATTGTAATTAGTTGACTCACGCGCTTCGTTTGAGAAGTATTGCTTTTTAAATTTTTGGATTTTTTTGTTCTTTTAATCCAGGGCTAAAAAATCTAGTTTTGGACTAGGCTTTTTGATTTTTTTGAGTGTAATGAGAGAAAATAAAATGATTATGATTTGAATGTGATATTTTGTCTTATTAATTTTTTAATTTATTTTATCTTTTTGTTGCCATTTTAACCTAATAGACTCATGCTAAATGATGACACAGTCTCATAGTTTAAAGAATTTTAAATTAGCACACACAAATCAACCACAAAAAAAAAGGGGAACATAATCTCTCGTTAGAAGTGAACTTTTTGTTAGTCCCACACTTATGTTGTAAGAATATGGTGTTTTGTTTGGTGATTAATTTTTGTGTAAATAAAATTATTGTATGGGGATTAGTTATGCTGCAGTGTCATTGTGTAAAGGATTAGTTACTCTTATATTAGAATCATGTTTGATTTTTTGATTGATTTTTTTATCTTAATTTTTATACAAATAGAAATACTGTATTGTAATTAGTTGAATCACAGTTTCATTGTTTAAAGAACTCCAAATTGTGGTTTATTTTATGTGTTTTAACTTTAAAGTCATCTATTTGGATTTTTTTAAACATGTTGGTTACACCTTGTATAAGGGTTGTTTGTAAAAAAAATCGCTTGAGAAAATTTAAATATATAATTTTAAAATTAAAAGGAATAAAATAATATTTAGTGATAACTGAAAAATAAATGATATATATAGAAGGTAATTAACCCTTATTTCATAATACAATGGTTTTGTGTTGATTAAAAAAAGATAATACAATGGTTTTGAGCGGGAAGTGAGGAGAACAATGATTTCTCTTTGGAGAATATTAACAAAAAGGGAGTAGCTTCCCTCCAGTCTTATAGTGGATTGAATGATATTGTTGGGTTTGTGGGAATCCATCACAAGTTTTATTTTGATAATATAAATCATTCAATGTATAGAACTCGTCGAGTAATATATGTTTGTAAAAAATCACGTTAATTGGATATCGATAGGCATCTCATCGGATCAGTTTTCTATCAACCGTTAATTTGTTCACCATCTATTTTTTTTATACAAAATTATTTGATCACATAGCCATCGATATCCGATCAACATGATTTTTTCCAAGCATATAGTACTCGACGATTTTTACACATTGAACGGTTCGAATTATCAAAATGGAACATGTGATGGGTCCTCACGGGCTCAACAATACCATCCAATCCGATCTAGGACTGGAGATAAGCTACTCCCTAAAAAAAGTGAAAAAAAGATTCAAATTCTTAGGCACCGTTTGGTAACACTTACGTTTTCAGTTTATATTTATAAAAATTTTAAAAACTCAAATAAAAACTTATTTGGTAAATTTTTGATTTATAAATCAGTGGTCTCAGTTTATAAATTTGGCCAAAGAATGTAAACTCAAAAAATGAGTTTACGTTTTGAGTTTTTAGTTTTTTTTTTTTACCACCCAATACTAGCCACCGCCCCGCCACCATTTTCCACCACCGTCTTCCGCCACCACCCGCCACCACCACTCACCACCTCCCGCCACCACCACCACCATCCACCACCCACTTACCACCCACCAGCCACCACCACCCACTCGCCACCACCATCCACAACTCGCCACCACCACCACCCATCACCCGCCACCACCACCCGCCACCACTACCACCACCACCCACTTGCCACCACCCACCACCACCACCCATCCACCACCACCACCCACCACCCGCCACCACCACCCACCGCCACCGCCACCGCCACCACCACTACCCACTCGCTACCACCCGCCACCGTCACCGTCATCGTCACCCACCCACCGACCACCACCACCCGCCACCTACCTGCCGCCACCACTACCCACCCGCCACCACCCACCACCACCCGCCATCCACCATCCACCCACCCGTCATCACTTTCCACTACCGTCTTCCGTCACTTGCCACCACTTTTCACCACCGTCTTCCACTACCACCACCCACCCACCCGCCACTTGCCGCCACTTTCCACCACCGTCTTCTGCCACCATCACCCATCACCTGCCACCAATTTCCACCACCGTCTTCCGCCACCACCACCTGCCATCATTTTCCACCATCGTCTTCCGCCGCCACCACCCATCACCACCCACCACCCGCCACCACTTGCCATTTCTCACTCTTTTTTATATTTTTAAATTTTTTTAAACATTTTGTCTAAACCAAACGCGTTTGTAGTTTATGTTTTTCTAAAAATAAACAAAAATCAGTTTATAAAATTTTTGTAAATATAAACTGAAAACGTAAACGTTACCAAACAGACTCTTAGAGGTAAAAGATTTTACTCGCACAAATCAAGTGCATGAATCATTTATACTTTTATTAGTTTGAAATCATTTATACTTGCACAAATTATTTTCTTAATTCCTGCCATTCTTTCTTTATTTAGTTTTTTTTTTTTTTGGTCATGTGTATCATGCTTTTAATTAAATTTGATTTATTTGAGGTTTTTTAAAGTTATCTTCCAAATTTGAAAGAAGAAGAAGAAGAAGAAGATAGCAAAAAGACAGATAAAATTATAACGGAAGATTTTTAAATGAAAAATATTTTTCAAAAATATAATTATTTTATTCGGTTCTCATAAAAAAAAATAAGTATATATGATTTTTATTTTCCTTGACAAATCTAAAATTAAAATATAGCACTAGTTTCATTTTCAAGTAAGGTGGTCTTCAAAAGGAAAATATTAAGACTCCTAAACATCAATATTAAATCTAATCTTAATGTTATGGATTATTACATATTAGTTATTGAGTTGTTTAAAGAATACCAGCAAAAGGCCCAACCCGGCCACCTTCAGGGGTGATGTTAGCAGATAGTTTTGCAGAATAGAGCCACAAAAATGATCTCAGAATTGTTTTTTCTTCTTTTCATTAAGGTTCTCCTCCTAAATTCGAACCATGAACAAGAAAAAAAAAAAAAAAAAAAATTATGGCCAATTTTATGCAGGCATACCATATATTCTGGTTATGATTAAAAATAATGTTGGTTATAAGTCATGTACATTGTAACTTGAAGCTGTCCTGATGTAGTAGATTTATGTTGGTTCTAATGTTAAGTTTGGTTACGAATGTTAATTATGAGTTAAATTAGTGATTTTGGTTAAGAGACAAACTGGTGTTAGTTATAAACTAAATTAACTATAGCTGATGCTTCATTATTGGTTCAAATTCATTAATTTAGATCTTATGATGGCAAATCTAGATACATAGGTTATGTAGTTTATAATTTTATCACATATAGTAAGTTCGACTTGAAACTCGTTCGTAAAAATCCTATTAATAACTCTTGAGTGACAAATACTTTTAATTAGTGCATCTCGAATGGACCTGTCATTGGAGTTGCTATTGTAACTGATATAACATATTGGACATACCATATTGTTCTAATGGACCTGCCATTTGAGTTGCTACATGTTAGCATTATCATCCCATGTGCCAAATTGGACACAAGTTTGGCCAAATTTTGATAAAATTTTTCTCCCTATCTCTCTTTTGATGCAGCTACAAATAAAATTTGTATTTATTTTTTTGTAAAAAAAAAGAAAAAAAAGAAATAATATTTGTTCCACTAAAGCAAACTTGTCAAATTTTGACATTTTAAATACATTAACATGTCAAAATTTAAGACTTTGGTAAATCAATATTGGATATGCTCTTTTAAGTGTTGATGATAATCACCCACACTTTTGGGACTAGATAAATCATTTTTCTTTGTTTACTCTTAAGGATTATATGTTTAGTTAAATTACCTATATTAATTTCATTTTAACCTTAACATCTTGTGTCAGTTTAAATCTTCCTCTCCCCTAGTGTGGTCTTGTTCCAAGAAAATTTTAAAAAAAAGAACAAAAATACTATTTTTTAAATTTATAATCTAAAACTTAAGAAAACTAAGAATATCAGATAGATAAGCAGAGACTAACTCATTTTTCATCCAATTCACCCCTGGGGAGGTAAGATTGCATACTAAAAGTCATGAGGAGGATAGGGTCCTTTTCAAACCTCAATTGGAATTTCATATTTTTTTTAGTCCTGGCTTATTTTGGAAAGTAGGTTAAAAGTAAATTTTTTATTTTTTTATTTTTTTATTTTTTTAACTTTTTCTAAAAAAACGTGCAAACAAGTAAAGAGGTAATGTGATTTAAAAAAGTCAAAAAGATAATTTTTAACCCAATTGCCAAAATAACAATGCTACAGACTCCCAAAAAACACAACTTCCACAATCCCCACTCACTTGTGATTAGTCCAAGAAGGAAAGCAAAAATAAAAAATAAAAACAAAACCACATAATTAGTCTACATTATTTTGAAGGCCAGAGGGGTCTCCAAACTTTAAGGGTCTCAAGCATTTTTGTATTATACAAATAGAAAATTTATACAAAATTATAAACCAAATCAATGTGGCTGCCTCAAGTTTTCTCATTTTAAAATTACAAGTTCATCAAAATAATTTTTATTTTTAAAAACATTATTATCGTAATATTTTATATAAAAATTTTGTTTTTAGATTATTTTTTTGTCCACATGAGCTCTATCTTGTTGATTCTTAAAGAACAAATATTCATTAAAATTAGACCAGTTGACCTACCTTTTCACTATGGAAAATTTTAAACATACAAAAAATTTATAAAAAAAAAACTTGATAAAAATGATGTAATAATATTATTATTATAAATAAATTTATCTTCAATAATATTTTATTTTAAAGTGAAAAGTTCCTAATAAATCATATCATTATATATAATTTTTTTGTTTATATAATATTACCCTTTCACTATTCAATTAAATTATTGGGCAAATTACCAACACCTCTCTCGAGATTTGACTAAAATACAGATTCTCCTTGAAATTTGAGAAATTACATCATGTTCCTGAGGTTTATATTTAAATAACAAATTGTTCTCTGAGATTTATATTTACAAAATAAATTGTCTCTTTATTTGTTTTGTAAATATAAATTTCAAGAAATAATTTATAATTTTTTAAATCTCAAAAAAAAATTCATATTTTAATTAAATTTCGGAGATGTTATCACGTTGGTAATTTGCCCTAAATTATTTTAGCGTCATTGTCTCTGTCTTTGCCTTTGACGTGTAAGAAGTTGGTGATGTGGTGGGTTGTGTTTTTGATGGATCTGGGATCATTGGTGATGTGGTGGACTCGTTGTTGAATGGTTCAACTTCGCACCCCAAAAATTTATTATTTTATTGTGGATGAGAGAGAATCTATGGAAGTTTTTGGTGGAAATCCAAAATTCACTAGTCAATGTCAAAGTGAACAAGAATTTTCCAACGAGACATGTACAAGTCCTAAAAGTGTCATAATTTAAGATCAAGTTTGGCAACTTAAAAATATTTTATTTTTTTATTTTTTTTATCACATTATTTTTTTATTTTTTTGTATATTTTTTTATAAAAAGATAAAAAGTACACTTATTTAAGTAATTCCAAACAACTCGTTAATATGGTTGTTTTGGGATGTTTTATAAGTTGTTTTTTTTATTTTTTTTATTTTATTATTATTATAAAAAGACACGTAGAAAAATGTATAAATTGTGCGAATCAAATAAGTTAATAAGTAGTTTATTTATAGTGTTGCCAAATGAACCCTAAATATCAATTGAAATATAGGCACTATTTGGCATTTTCTTTATTAGTACACTTTTTTATATTTTTATGTTTTTTAAGTTGAATCACCTATCTATTTTTTTATATATCTTTTTATAAAAAGTTAAAAAAATATATTTATTTAGATTATTTCAAATACCCTCATAATTAAAGACATTTTTAAGCTTTGTTTGACAAGTGTTTGTTTTAGCTTAAAAGTCAAAAAATTATTAAAAAAAAATGTTAGAGACTCCAAAAATTGTATAAAAAATTATACCAAATATCTCACAAGAATGTGGGACCCACATGGGATCCATATTGTGTGGGTCCCACACCCATATAAAACATTTGGTAGAACTTTTGATAGATTTTTAGGGTCTCTAACATTACTCTATTAAAAAAACTAAAAAACCTATAACATATACTAAAAAGTTAAATATTCACTTTCTCTCTATTTTTTTAGCATCTTTTCGTAAAAAATCAAAAAATCATTCCAAACATACTAATTTTTTTTATATCATGTTTTAGCCAAAAAGCTAAAAAGTTACTAAAATAACTTCTTCCCAAACAAGGCCTTAGTTATAAGAAAATGCTACAATATATACTTGCACATTGTAAGAAAAATAATAATTTTTGTAAAAAAAGTTATTAATTTTTTGTGATGAAAGTTACGATTTTTGTAATAAACGTTATGAATGATGAAATTTTGATGTGCACATAGCTATACTTTTTGTGAGAAGTAAAAAGTTCTACTTTTTTGTGGAAAAAAAAAAAAGTTCTACTTTTTTGTGGATTGAATCCCATCACTCGATATTGAAGTTACGCTAGGTTGGGGGTGATGGTGGTTCAATACATAGGTTGGGTTGGAATGTTACATGTTATATTTAGGAGGTTACATTATTCATAATTCAATGGTGGAGTATTGGAATGTTACGATGGATTTGGAATGAGAAGCATATGAAAATGTTACGGTGGGTTTGGGATATTACATATTACATTGACGTTTGGTTTGGGAATATCACATTGGGTTTGGGATGTTACATGTTACATTTATGTTTTGAATTTCAAATTTCCAATCATACAGATATGATCGCAATTTATGGTAATATTAGATTTCCCATACATGGTATTGCCATTAATCAAGTTATTTTGAATTTCAAAAACATCTGAGAGTGTCACGATGGGTTTGGGAATGTCACATTGAGTTTGAGATGTTACATGTTACATTTACGTTTTGAAGTTCAAATTTCCAACCATATAGAGATCACAATCTATGATAACATTGAATTTCTCATATATGGTATTGCCATTAATTAGGTTCTTTTGAATTTCAAATTTCTAACCATATAGATATAATCACAATCTATGGTAATATTAGATTTATCATATATGGTATTGCCATTAATTATGTTATTTTGAATTTTAAATTTTTAACCATATGATCACAATTTATGGTAACATTGGATTTCTCATATATAATATTATCATTAATAAGGTTATTAATTGATTAAGATTGGGGGTAGATATATCCACAAGACGTATCCACAAGAAAACCAGACGACCTATTGGGTTATAAGTTTTTTTATAAGATCATATCTTGTATAGTCTTTCAAATAGGACTTATAAATAATTTATCCTAGATTTTTCTTTAGTTATAATCAAAATAATAATTACAATAGGTTATAACTGAATACTACTTGAGGTATAATCAAAGACACTTTCGATTATAATTAAAATAACAATCACAAAATATCATAGTAACTAAATTAGAACTAAAATAGTCAATAAAGATAAAATATATTAAAATAGTTAATAACATAAAACATTATATTTAAATCATAATCATTATACTTTTTCTTTTACAATCATCAAATTAACTATAAAAAAAGAGCAGTGCTAGAGAGCTCGAATTGAGCCCCCCCGAATCCCCCTAATCGACGAAATGACGTCATTTCGTCGTTTAATTTTTTTTTATTTTTTATTTTTAATCAGAAAATCAGAGGCAGAAGGAAGAAGACGAAGGAAGATGAAGAAAGAAAAAGCAGAAGAGAGGGAAGAAGGAGGAGGAGGCTCGAAGAAGGAGGGACTGGAGGGGACTAATAAATTGCGCTAGAGGCGGAGGCGGGGGGCGGGGGCGGAGGCGGAGGTGTGGGCGGAGGAGGCAGAGGCGGAGACGACGATCGGCCTGCGACGACGATCGGGCAGAGGCAGAGGCGCCGAGCTACGACGACGGCGGGCGGAGCTACGACTGCGAGGACTGGAGGCCGGAGCTCCTCCTCTTCCTAGCACGACTCCCCTCTCTCTCTCTCTCTCTCTTATGAAATTAGGGGGATTCCGGGGGGGAGGGGGGGGGGAATTAGGGGGAAAAAACATTTCCCATAAAAAAAATCAACTATCATCTTAAATATAACTTTTTAAACCAAATTAAAATAATTAAAAAAAATAAAAAATAAAAAGTCAACTAAAATAAAACTTTCCAAGCGCGGCTTTAATAAAATCCCATTTAGCACTCCAAACGGGAGGGATGGAAGGAAAGCTTGCTTCTAAAAAGTTTAAGGTGACATGACATGACTAGATCAACATTCAAAATTTGAAGGCCATGAATTCTAATAAAGAGGCCACCATCTCACACACCACTATCACCCTATGAGCTTTGTATGTATAAATAAATAAATGAGAGCCCACCATCTCAAACAAAATTAATTAAATAAATGAATAAATAAATACAATCAAACTTCACCACATATAGGACTTGACACAAGTAACAACAAAATTAATTAAATAAATGAATAAATAAATACAATCAGACTTCACCACATATAGGACTTGACACAAGTAACAGAGGGGGTGTTTGTTTTGAACGATTAGATTATGAAACTGGATTATTAGTTCAGATAGATTAATAGTCCGTTATTTGGTATTAAATTTTTGTTCTGGACTAATAGTCCCTTCGGACTATTAATCCTATATTTGTTGGCTTATTGTATCCTGGGGGGATTCGGACAAAATTTGTGGGATGAGTTATCTCATGGGATTAGCCAATGAATTACATTTTTGACCCGCAGTATTTCATATCTCTTTCTTCATCTTTTGCCCATTTTGCTTTCACAACAGCTTTATCTTTTGCCCAAGGGAATTTCTTGCATCTGTGTTGTATTTTTATTTTTATTTAATACTTTCTTCCCATGTGACAGACAAAACAAATTAAGGCCAAGTTTGGCATCCTCAAAAAAATTTAAAAAGTCAAAAAGTCACTATCCTATTTAAGTCACATCACCTCTCTAACACATCACTTCAAACCCAACCCAAATCCAACCCATGTTTCATAAAAAGTCAAAAAGTGCACTTATTTAGTCTTCCCAAACTTGGCCTAACTTTACTCTCATCTCAATGATCTGAAAAATTATTTAGTAGTACTGGAAAATTATTTAGTAGTCATAAAATTTAAAAATCTCAATTACAAATTAAAATAAATTTATGTAATATTTATTAATATTCTATTTATTTAATTTTTTAAAAGTTCTAGTAAAAAAATTAAATAAAATTTATAATTTAGATTTAATATTCCTATTATTTAGTAAATAATTCAAAAGGGCAAAATAGTCTTTTGATCATTTATTCTTCTCTATAATATCCCAAACAAACATGAGATTCAATAGAATAGTCTAATTCAAACCTCTAATCTCATGACTAAACAAACATAGGATACAAATTCAGTCCAATCAAATAGTCCAGGGATAATGTATCCCAAGACTAATAGTCCGATAGATTGCAATCCCCCATTATCCAGTCCGTCTAAACAAACATTCTCTCTAAGGGTTCTCCCATTTGATCCCAAAAAATAAAAATAAAAATAAAAATAGTACAGGTAATGTTAAGTACACAAAAAAAAAAAAAAAAACCACAAAAATATACATACAAAAATTCAATGCGTCACCCAAACATATTTTTGTGTGGTCTTCTTCACACTTAAAATAAATTTAAATCATACATATTATTTTTTTTTTATACATTTAGTATTTTTATTCTCGATAAGTTAATTTTAGTTGGGCAGTTTATGTGGAAGGAAACAGATTGTCTCGAGTCTGTTTGATTGACTAGCTCATAAAATTTATCACGAGTTGTACTTTGATGATATTATCTATTTGTTTTGTAAGTTTTACATGTAGATTGTTCATGAAAAAAATTACTTTTCAAACAAGTAAATAACAACTATAAATTTAAAAATAGACTGTTCTTTTTTTAGAATAAACATAATGAAATAAATGTATTACAATTAATCGATTAATTTTGATTCTTTTTTCAAAAAAATCTACATGACTTACAAAATAAACGAATTGAATCATCAAACTAAAACTCGGTAGGTATGTATCCCTTGAGCCCAACTCTAGGGCAGTTCTAAAGCTCCATAAGAAAACATTCAAAATTTGTAATAAATGGCTAAGATTTATTCATTCTATAGTCCCTGTCAACAAGTTGAGTAATGTTAGAAATCTAAAAAATTCAATCAAAATTTTTACCAAATGTCTCACATTGATGTAAAATTTTAAAACTTATAGTAGAATTTTTGAAATTTTTAATATTTTTGTAACAAGTTTAAACGTATGTAATAGATCTAAAAATCTGGACAATTTTCTAAACACTTTCTAAATACTTTCTCGTAATCTTACAATGATGATTTACTGGTGGTTTGTAATCTTACAATGATGATTTAATGGAGGTTTAAATCTTAAATTAGCCTAAAACCACTCAATTGATTGGCCTATGAAAATTCGTCGGTGGTGTTTGGCAAGTGGTTTTGGGGCTAAAATAGCCACAAAAAATAAAATAGGCTATTTTAGCCACAACAAACAAAACATCACATCCAACCCATAATCATTATACTCTTCTCTTACAAAACAAGTCAAAAAAGCCAAAAAGCCCTTCCTAAACCAAGCTTTTTAGCCCAAGCTAAAATAGCTAAAAAAGCCAAAAAGCCAACCCACTTCCCAAACGGAGGCTGAATATGTTTCTTTATTTTCAAATATTAAGAATGTGTTTGAAGTATAAATTTAACCAGGAATTTGAAAAATGAAAGAGGAAATATGTGTAAAATATAAGTAAAGTGTAATTATGTTTCACCTAATTTTTTTTTCTTTTCATTTTCTTTTGTAAGAGCATCTGCATTAGCCCCAACAAATTTTAAGTCAAATTATAACTCGAAATTCACTTTTGTATTTTAGCTAGCCTTCTTTTTATGTACACACTCCATCAAACTCTATCCTAAAATTCTATTTTATTAAAATATTATGAACAAGCAAGTATAAACAAATCAGATGTAATTTTTCAAAATAATTACATACTCATAAAAAAAATTATGACTTTAATAATAAAATTTATTATTAATTATTTTTTTCCACCAAATATACACCAATTTTTCATTTTTTCTTATTTTTTACATGGTTAGCAGTGCTATAGTACTTCGCTAGAAGTAACCAGCAACTAGCAACTGTAGCTCCATATTAAATTACCGAGCATGGAGCGAGGCTGTTGGAACAAATTTTCTCCTATTTTACTTGTTATTTCCACTAAAAATAAGATTTAATAAAATTGATGGAGATGTTTTAAATTCATACTCCAAATAAAAGACTTTTAATTTTTAATTATTCATGGTGTGGTCTCCATTGACTACGTTTTAAAACTTCTCTTCTCCCTATGTCGACAGTTTGAAAATCAATTCAAGTCGACAGTTTGAAAATCAATTCAAGTGCTTATAAATAACGTTCAGAACAAAAGTGCCTATAAATAAATCAGTTAGACTTTCACTATGCATTCAAAGTCTTGTACTACGACTATAATTTACCTTTCATAATATATAATTGCACATCGAATTTTAATGTTTAATTAACAAATAAACTCAATGAACTACGAAAATAATATGCTTGATTCATTTGACCAATAATTCTAGTTAATTAACCACACTTTTACCCTAAAAATGATGTATAAGGGTGTACATTTAAAATTAGAATTTTGTAAGCCAAATCCAAAATAAAACTTATCCACATATTTTAATTTTGGATAAAATTTTAAATATTTTTTTTGATGATGTAAAACAACTATTATTTAATAGATCAAGTTTATCATGAAAGCATCTATACCCCGTTGGTGCTATACGCACCAATTGATATACTAATTAGTGTACCAATATATATCATGACATTGTCATTTCAAAATTATGACTTCTCTTATTCTACAAATGACAAAGACTCAAAATCTTTAAAAATATATCACATCATTCGTTAATACACTAATTAGTATTCCAATTAGTACATATAGCATTATTCATACCCCTCCTTCCCCCTCCCCAAAAAAAAAAAAAACTGCCTATCATTATAAACCTCTAATTTATATATTCGGACCTTCAAAAATTTGTATGTCAATTTTTTTTAAAGGCATGTCAAATAAACATATGTAAATTTGACATTTTTAAGAAAAATACTTCAATTGATATGTCAAATTTATTATTAGTGCCCCTAATTTCCATATAAGGCAAAAAAAAAAAAAAAACAAAACAAAACAAAACAGTTACCTGAAATGGAAATTAGGGGCATTAGTGCCCCCATTTTAGTGCCACAAAACATTTTCCTATTATTTTTACTTTAATCTTTTTTAAACTATTTTTATAGTTCCATACTATTAAAATAATAAAAATAAAAGAATTTGACATCTTCTTTTTGCTATATCAAATTTGGTATTGCTCAAGACACGTTAATTGCTAACTCACTTTTGCAAATTTGGGTGGAGCACAATTGGAAGCCCAATTTTACTGTCAAATGTACTACCTTTTTTTTTTATCAGAAGGAGAGGATATCCATTAATCAAGGAAACAAAACCTGAAGCAAAGCATCAGGGGGTTTACAAAGCCAGTCAGGAGGCAAGAGGCCCTTAAGGAACTGTCTAGCAGTCCAATGGGCAGCACCATTAGCCTCTCTAGGAGTCCAAACAAAGGAGAAGTTGTTTCTACAAGCTAAAGACCGAATGTCAGCGAAAATAGAAGAGCACTCCCACGGAGGAACCGTTTCAGAGGTACAAAGGTGGATCACTGTCTTGTTGTCTCCCACTATCTCAACATGTGAAAGGTTGAGGGATTGGGCCATAAGGCATGCCCATCTAACAGCCAAAGCTTCCGCTTGCAGAATAGAGCCCGCCACTTCCATGCGGACACCCCCATGCACTAGAGATCCCGTCCAATCCCGAAATAGAATCGCTAGAGCAGCTCTAGGCGACCCTGGGATAATAGCCACATCACAATTGGCTTTTAGATGCCCGCGAGATGGCGGATTCCATACTGGATGGGTCATTGGGGCACTAGCCTGGTTGCCACCCACATGCTGTCTCGTGAGGTGAAGAGTTGCAGATTCCGTCCAAGCTTTCCCTGCTGAAAAGATAGTAGACAGTGGGTCAACTGGGATATGGTTAAAGACAAAGTCATTTCGTCCCTTCCAGATGTGCCAGGCTAACCACAACAATTTGCAAAAAAATTCCTGCCGATAGTGCGAATTGGAGAAACTTTCAAACAGTTCGCAGGTCCATCTAGCAATGGAGGAAAAGGATCCCCTTTGGGACAACAGAGTTAGCATGCTGCCAAACCAAGCAGCCTTCGCCCAGTCGCACCCACATAATAAGTGCTCCACAGTCTCCACTTCCTTTGCACAAATGGGGCAGAGTCCATCAGAAGCGTAGTGTCGTCTAAATAAGTTGAGTTTCGTGGCCACCGAATTGTGGCATACCCTCCACCAGAAATGCTGGAGTTTGGGGGGAAGAGGGAGGGCCCAAATGAATTTCCAAACCTCCTCCGGAACGGAAAAAGAAGAGGACGGCTGCTGCTCAAGCAAGTGGGGATGGAGGTCCAAAGCCACCCGGTACCCGGATTTAACTGAATATATCCCCTTTCGGTCGTAATGCCACACCACACAGTCAGCTTTATCTTCAACCGAAACAGGAATAGAACGGATAGCAGCCAACTCCCTCTCATTAACCAGAATGCCCAGCTTAGGCTCATCCCAAGTCTTGGAAATTGGGTTGATGGCCTCACTTACCCGCGTAAGCAGGCAGCTATTAGGCTGCTGAGAGTGAATCCGAAAGTCCTTAATAGAGGGCAGCCATCTATCAGTCCAGAAATTGATTGATGAGCCATTATGCACTTGCCAGCGAACCCCTCTAGTAAGAACCGCCCTGGCGTCGAGTAAACTAGACCATGCCCACGAAGCCCGGCCCCCTTTCTTGGCGTTCAAAAAATCCGTATCTGGGTAGTAGATACTTTTCAAGAAACTGGAACAGAAGGAGTGAGGATCTTGGAGGAGCCTCCACCCTTGGCGCGCAAGCAACGCTCTGTTGAAGGCACGAAAGTCGCGAAAGCCCACTTCCCCCAGGTTTTTGGACTTGACCATTTTATCCCAGGCAACCCAATGGATACCCCTATTTGTGGGATCACCATTCCACCAAAAATTACTCACGATCCGATTAAAAGAGGCACATAATTTCTTTGGGAAGAGGAAACACGCCATAGCGTAAGAGGGAATAGCTTGAGCCACCGACTTTATCAAAATCTCTCTACCAGCATGGGATAGCAACGGGAGTTTCCATCCTTGAAGTTTGGCCATCATCCGTTCAGCCAAGAAAGTGTATGCCTCAGTCTTTGAAAGACCCCAACATGACGGAAGCCCCCAACATGACGGAAGCCCCAGATATTTAGATCCCGGTTTAGTCGGAGCCATACCCAAAGTGGAACAAATTTGCTGCTGGAGGCATGGGCCCACAGTTGAGGAAAATTGAATGCCTGATTTCTGGACATTGATCAATTGGCCAGACGCATCACTATATACCCTCAAAATGTGAAGCAGGTTGTGACATTGAGGAACATTCGCTTTGAGGAAGAGCAAAACATCATCCGCAAACAACAAATGGGACAAAACAGGCAGGGACGGAACCAGAATTTCATCTCCGGAGGGGCCAAAAATAAATAAAAATTTTCACCATATACACGAGCACAGATGTATGTATAATATGATATATAAATTATATCTATACACAAAAAAAAAATTCAAATACCATAGAAGTAATTTCTAATAGGATAAAAAAAAAAGTGGTCCAAAATAAAAAGAGTATATGGGATAAGAATGAGATATATATGTTTTATACTGGAGCCATTTTATGTATAAAATGGGATATATATATATATATATATATTTAAAATGCCATGACAAATCATATTTTTCACAGAAACAGGGGGGCCATGGCCCCCCATAGTCTTCTCCTAGTTCCGTCCCTGAAAACAGGGCTTGTAGGCTTAACTTTCAGCCCCGAGAACTCTCGCGCCAGCAAACCCTGGTGTAGTAGTTTTGACAAAACATCTGCCACTAGGATAAACAAGTACGGGGACAAGGGGTCTCCTTGTCGAAGGCCCCGAGATGGAGTGAAGGATGTGCGCTTGGCCCCATTAACAAAAACTGAGAACGTGACCGTAGTCACACATTGCCGAACCCAGTTTGTCCACTTATCATGAAAGCCCAATTTTTGTAATACTGCAAAGAGAAAGTCCCATTGGATTCGATCGTATGCTTTATTGAAATCTAGCTTGATTGCCATGTCCGAAGTTGGACCTTTTTTCTGTAACTTGAGAAAATGAAAAGCCTCGTGCGCTACAAGGATATTATCTTGAATCATACGACCCGGAACGAAAGCCGATTGGTTAGGAGTAATGATCTTACCCAGAACCGCTTTCAGTCGGTTGGCCAAAATTTTGGTAATAATCTTGAGGGTAAAGTTGCAGAGGCTAATTGGCTGGAAATCCAAAAGCTTCTCCGGAGCCTGAACCTTTGGGATGAGTACTAAATTTGTGTGATTAATCTCCCTTAAGAGAAATCCCCCAACAAAAAAACACTTCACGGCCTTGCAAACATCTGCCCCAATATCTGCCCAATACCTCTGGTAAAAGAACCCCGGATACCCATCAGGCCCCGGGGCCTTAATAGAGCCCAATTGGAAGACTGCCATCTTGATTTCCTCCTCCGACACCTCCCGAATTAACTGCCTATTCATATCCGTTGTAATCACGGGATGCACCACTGCCAAGGCTTCTTGCATATTCCTATCACCCACAGAACAGAACAACTGGGAGAAATGGAGATGTAGATAAGAGTTTATGTTGTCATCAGACTCCATCCACACCCCTTCCTCAGATTTAAGTCTGACTAGCTGATTCCGTTGTCTCCGTTGGGTAAGGGTAGCATGGAAAAAAGCAGAGTTTCGATCCCCATAAGAGAGCCAATTAACGCGTGACCGTTGGTGAAGAAACATCTCCTCCCTGGCCAGAACCTCCTCAATACGAATCTGAATGGTGTGTTGTTGGCGGAGATTTTCTGCAGTAGGAGGTTGGCCTTGAATGGCGTGCAGCTTGTGGCGCCATTCGGACAGCTGTTTTTTGTTATGTCCAAATTCGGTTTTACTCCACGATGTCAGACCCTTACGACAAGCCTCAAGTCGATTAGCTAACTGGACCATGGGAGATCCATTGACCGGAGTGGCCCATGCAGTTTTGATGACTTCTTCGCAGGCCGGGCTCGACGACCACATCGTTTCAAACTTGAACAAGCGTGGGGTTGGTTTTGGAGGAAGACAACACTGGACCACTAACGGACAATGGTCTGACCCAATGCAACATTCATGAAGAACTTGAGCATGGGGAAACCTTTCACGCCACGCTACAGTTGCATAGGCTTTGTCAAGTCTCTCCCGGATATTTGCTTCACCAGCTTGGTTATTAGACCAAGTATAAGAATGTCCCTTGAATTCCAGATCCATCAACCTACAATCCGATAAAAACTGCTGAAATTCTGCAATTTGAGACCGACTACATTCCAAGCCACCCTTTTTTTCCCACATAGAGCCAACTTGGTTAAAGTCCCCAACATAGATCCAAGGGTAGAGAGATGCTTTTGTGTGAGAAATAAGAGATTTCCAAAATTCTTTATGCGTAGCGCGATTGGAAGGAGCATAAACAAACGACGCTCCCCAAATCCCCTCACCTCTGGGAGAGCCAATAACACAACGAATCAAATGAGGGGATTTAAATCTAACATCAACACCAATGTCATCCTGCCACCAGAGGGCCAAACCACCAGCTAGACCCACAGGATTAATGTAACATTTATTAGGAAATTGGAGACTCCACCGAATACGATCAAGTTTAGAGGCTTTATTTTTCGTTTCCATCAAAAACACCAAAGAGGGACGATGGGTTGCTACCAACCCTCGGAGGATCCAGACTGTCAGCGGTCGCTCCAACCCCTGACAGTTCCAGCAGAGCATCAACATGGGGCTCGTGGCTGTGAGGGACCAGCCACCAAAGCCCATGCCTGAAAGTCCTCATTTTCCCAAGGAAAAGTACTTGGTACCTGAGAAGCAAATTCAACAGAATCCTCTTGCACTGGATGGACTGGGATTGGCACTAAGGGATCATTGTCCTGCCCAGCTTCGGAGTTCGATATCTGAACCTCAAACAGGTGTGGGCTAGAGCCCCCTCCCCTCCGTCGATTGCAAGGAGCGCGTGTCGACCTGGCCTGAAGTGATTTCCTCGCCTTCTTCGTCGGTTTGCTCCTCTTGCAAGCCCTAGCTTCAGCCACTCTGACAGTTAAAAGTCGTTTGGGCGAACGGGGCGAAACCTCAAGGTCATCATGAACCTTGCGTTTAAGAGACAAGGTTTGAAAAATCTGGGCCATACTGTCATCATCATTCCGCTCCAAGGCAACGAATTGGGACGGGCTAGAGGTAGGGCTCAACTCTTCGATATGAAGGAAAGGGATTGGCCCACCACCACTCACAAGAGTTTGATTAACTAGTACTGTGGGCCCAAACTCAATAGGCTCAGTAACAAAATATTTAGGCCCAACCCCAGCATTGGGCTGGGCAGAAGACATTGGCATCTGGTCCACAATACTCAGGTTCGCACTGTTCTGTAATGCATCTTTATTTGGAGCAGAGTTCTGCAATACACCTGGCTTAGACGAGCTCGCCTTTTCAAGTGAGCATGTCTCCCCCACCTCAGGCAGCACCGTAGGGGGCGCAGTCTGGCCACCCGTCCTACTAGCCACACCAGTCCCCATAGTGTTTTTCTGGGGAGGTGTACGCACCACAGGAACTCCTCCACGCGCCTCCGCCGACGGGTGCTGCTGCGGCAAGGTCCAAACTCGTTCCTCTGCCATATCCACCCAGTGGCGAATTTGTGCATCGGAGATGGCTAA
The DNA here is from genome assembly GCA_030407325.1 of Camellia japonica. Classification (NCBI taxonomy): domain Eukaryota; kingdom Viridiplantae; phylum Streptophyta; class Magnoliopsida; order Ericales; family Theaceae; genus Camellia; species Camellia japonica. The sequence goes on from JAPPVO010000010.1 coordinate 15,385,712, forward strand.
CATGGGTGCACGACCAGTTCTCAGCCCCGGTCCATACCCCGACTGGGCCCCTTCTGCACGAGAAACAAATTTGCATGCAGCTCTCACATGGCCCACTCGTCCACAATCGTAGCAAAAATCCGACAGCTTCTCATACTTGTATGAAACCCATGTGTCGTTCTCCTCTGGGCCCTTCTTTTGCAGAAAAAATCCAAGTGGCAGAGGTTTAGTGACATCCATGTCCACTCGGAGTCGAAGATAACTACGGGACAGCAAGAGACCATCATGCATGGCCTCGACCCCATTGAGTTTCCCGATCCTGGGTCCGATAATCTGACCATTTTGTCGTGTCATCTTTGCAACCGGAAGACCATGGACTTGTACCCAAAAAGGGCACCACTGGAACTCCATCTCTGCAACAGAATTCCGCAAAGAAAGTGGTTGAAGGACCAACAAATGCCCCATCACCGACCATGGAGCCTCCTGGAGAACCCTGCGTCGATCTGCTGCGTCGTCAAACTGGAACAAGAAAGTGTTCTCTGACCATAGAGAGATAGCCAACTTAGCCCTAGGTCTCCAAGCCCCTTGGATAACATTAACGACGGCCTGACGATTCAAAGATTTTGGGGCCAAAATCTTTCCTAGTAAACACAGGTTGGAGACATCAACATTCGCACCAGCGCCTTCCTCTAGATCGATACAGTCTAGGCCTACAGGGGTTTGAGGGAAAGATTCCATGGAAAGCAAAAAACGAGACAAACAAGGACAACCAAAACACCTCGGAGCTTCCCCGCCGTCACCCGAACTCAGACCAACTCAGAAAACAAGGAAGAAAAACCATATAAAAACTCCCAAGCAGGGTATAAACCCTAAAAACTACCAAAGAGGTAGAGGTAGCTCTCACAGCGGAGAGAGGCCCCGTAAGAAAAAGAAAGGCTTGTCAAATGTACTACCTCATAAATAGTAATCCATGTGGAGATACTCTTGCACTCTATTTGGATGAGAGATTTAGTTATCAAATGTACTACCTCATAAATATTAATTCAGGTGGAGATACTCTTACACTATGTTTGGTTGGAAAATTTAGAAAATAATTAGGAAATGAAAAAGAAAAATATAGGTCAAATATGAATAAAATATATTAATATTTTACTTAGTTTCATACACATTTTCCCTTTCGTTTTCCAAATCTCTCTCTAAATCTCCCAACCATTATTTTTTACCCCCATGAAATCCGAGTAAAAAATTAATTAAAACTTAATTTAATATAGAATATAGCAATCCTTATTACTCTCTTTCTATTTTCCATCAAATTTGAGTAAAAAAATGGCTCAAAACCTTCAATCCTTACTATTTTTTTAATCAGAACTTTTTAAAAATTTCTAAGGTTAGTTTAAAAATCTGTTTTAACCATTTAAAAGAAGAAAAAAAAAAAAAGGGGATGCACCAATAAATCCCAAATTAATAACTTATGCACTGTTTAGTCCTAAAAGTTTTCTTATAGACTGAAAGGTCCCATTACAATGTTAATAACATCAGATACAATGTTAATAACATCAGAGTCATGTTACAAATATTAAATTTCAAACATCTAATGTTCATCAAATTTCAATGATGTTTGAAAATATAGGATGAAAAACATCTAATGTTCATCAGATTTCAATAAATTTTGAAATTATAAAATGAAACATCAGATCATTTACATCATTTACATCATGCTGATGTAAAAATGGGACTAAATGGAGCATAAGAAAACTTTTAGGACTAAATGGTTCAACGTTTCAAAAACTAGGACTTATGGGTAAATTTTCCAAAAAAGAGCTTCAACTCTTACTTTAAAAAACAAATTAAATTTGAATAAAAATATCACTAATACAAATTTAGTGAAAAATTTATGCGAAATGATTGTAGCTCATTCCTTGCTCTTTTAAAAATTTAAAACAAAAAAAATTCATATTTGAGTAAAAATATCACTATTAAAAATTTGATGAAAATTTTAATTCCTTCTTGATTTGGTAAAAAAAAATTGTTTATTCCTTAATTTAGGTCTCGTTTGTCAACTATACATTTTAATTAAAAAGTCAAAAAGTCACTATAAGTTGTCATATCACTCTCTCTACTTTTCGACACATCTTTTCATAAAAAGTCAAAAAATTACTAAAATAGCATATTCACAAGTTTGATAAAATAATTGAAACTTATTTTCGGTTCTTTATTTATTAAATTGAAATTTGATATATAAAAAAATAAAAAATAAAAAAAATTTGGGGAAAGATTTTGAGATGTTCTTAGAGTCTCTAACACTTACTCTTCTCTTTCATCAAATTTAAATTTAATGAAAAAAAGTCCAGTTTTGGTGCTCTAATTATAACATCAAACTAATATCAAATTGATAATGTCTTAAATTTTTCATCAAATTAAGGATGCCTAGAACATTTCATTAAATTTATAGGTGATTGTTAGGTCGGACGTCTATCTGGACGTTATCTCGAACATCCTCTCGAACAATCTCTTCCTTGCAAAATTGTCCTGCAAGTTGTGATCAATTTACACCAAATTGGTCAACCAACTGGACATTTGCCCGGTCGTCTTCCTGGTCGATTGGTACTTTGATAAAAATTTAAAATTTTCTATTAAAACGCATGATATCAAATAAAATTTTTAATCAAAATTTTTTCTCAAATTTAATAAGAAAAAAGAAAAGAAAATAAACATTAGAGATGTTCTTAGAAATTAGTACTAATGAAAATCTTCCATTATTATCCTCAAATCCTTATCATCATTATGTAGTGTGAGCTACATAATAATGTATTGGGGAAATATCAAATTACTACGACAATAAATAAATTATTGTACTAGAGATGAAATTTTTTTTATGGTGTAACTTTGACATACAATAAAGACTTACACCATGCACACATAAGATTTGGATCATCCACACAGTAAAATTGTATCACTATAAAAATGCAAATAATCTTTAATTGTATTTGATATTTCCCCTAATGTATTTTCCAATTTTCATGATTAACATTAGATTTAGATGTTTGGCTTAGTAATTATGTAACATTTTTTGTAGTGTGAAATCTTAGATTCAACTCCTATAAAAAAAATTTAATATCTTTTGTAGTGAAAGATTGTATATAATTAGCAGTGATTGTTAAGCTTGACCTTAGACTCTATACAATTGCCCAAGCAATCATGGAAAGGGTTCTTAGGTGTTCAAATTTGAGTCTATGAAGAGATGTTGATCTGAATTGTAATATAACTATTAACGTACTAACTGCAATCTTGTGAAAAAAAATAAAAATAAAAAATACACTAACTAAACTTTGTTGTGTTTGGCTTTGTTAACCAAAAAATTATTGACTAATTTGTTTGACAATATAAATATTTCTCATATTCTCCTATCCTTTAATAAAAAATTCTCATATCTGTAATTATTCTTTTATTGTTTAACCAAAAATTTGTTGACTTTCTAGGAACTTCATACCCTATAAAAAAAAATAGTGATAATAATATTTTTACAATTCTAAACCACAGATTACAACAATATGTATTTTATCTTGGAAAAAAAAAGAAAAAGAAGTCACGCTATAAATTACATAAATTTACAAATATTTTATGGTCGATACCTCTACATGTGCATAACTCTTTTTTATTTATTTTTTATTTTTTTAAAGTTATTTCGTAGGATTGAGTTATCACATTGTTTAGTTCTAATTTTTTAAATTTAATTTTATAAAAGTTTAATTTTTAATTTTTTATATTTTTAATAATTTAAGTAATTTTTATTTTACATTTTAAATACAGTTAATATAAATACAATTAAAAATATATAATATTTATAAAAAAATATTTAAAAATTCACTAAATATAAAAAATATAAAAATATATAAAAATTCAATACATTTTTGTGTTCTTATGTATTTATTAATTTTTTTATAAATATATTTAAATTAGATATATCTAAAAAATAAAAAATTATTAAAAATATTAAAAAATTCATTAAAAAAACACAAAAACAAAAAAAAAAAAAAAAAAAACAAAAACAAAAATAAAACAAAACAAAAAACTCAATTTTTATAAAATTAAATTCAAAAGATTAGAACCAAAGAAAGTGAAAGATTAGAACCCATTGTTCATTGGTTGAGAGTCCACTTCGGACTCACTTCGGTAATCGGTGTTCATTGGTTGGGAGTCCAGTTCGAGCTCACTCCGGTGATCATAATTATTCGAAGTGATCAATCACTTCGTGATTGTAATTATTCATCTTCTAACATAGATTATTCATGTTAAAAAATAACAATAATCAAACATAAAAAATTATATAAATGAATCACATTTATTTTATAAGAAAAAAATAGACACTATATGATTTTAATTTTTTTAAATGATTCAATTATACGGTTACAGGAATCTAATGTCTAAAATAATCTAATATTTTAAAGGAATAATCTACTCAATACTAACAGATAAACATGTCAAGATGAGCCCAAATTGGGTGACGAACTAAACCTTCTAATCCAATTATAGTGCACTTGGAAGCTTATTTCGGCCCTGTTTGGTAGAGCTGTGGGAAACTGCTTATAGCTTATGCCTAAACAGCTTATAACTTATAACTTTCAGCTTAAGCTGATTTCCAGCTTATTCTTAAAGCATCTCTTGCCCCACTCAAAGAATAAGCTGTTTTCTGACTTCCAAAAAGCTATAAGCTATAAGCTAAACCAAACACATCAAAATAGCTTAAATTAAGCTGAAAGCTGGAATAAGCTAATTATAAGCTGTGCCAAACAGGGCTTTCATCCCAAAGCAAATTCTTAATTGACTCCATAAAAACCAAAACCAAATCCAAATCCAAATTGAGTGTTGGTTTAATTAACATGAATCACTCATGATACATAATGCAATGCACACTGCAAGGATGTTACCACACAAACAAAAGCCTTGCTTATCAATCTCTCACTCTCTACTCCATATAATTCATATATATATATATATATATTTTTATATAACAAGGTGTTTGGATCAACTAACGTACAACTCGATTAATTCTAAAATCTATTGAACAAATCTTTCGCATTAGTCAAATCTTTATGCTCCAGCCCAAAATCAGAAAAATTATTGGGTGCAGATAGGGTATCACGTGACATGCTCCATGGTGCGTTCAACCAATCATAAACACTATAGCCTCTCATATTGTCTACTCATCACCCAACACATAAATATAGCCTCCAGTCAATTAACTAATGAGAAAAGAGAAAGGTACCATATGACATCTATCCTATCTGCACCAAAAAATTTCTCCCAAAATCAATCAAGTGCAAGAGCAACAAACAACCCCAAAAAAACCACATTAAAGTTAACACAACTACCCGATTTCCGATTTCCATGCCACACATGAAGGATTCACCTCAGAAACAAAAACACAAAAAAAATATATATATATATATATATTAAGGTACACAAACCTAAATTGAGTACCAAACATGTCCAAATAAAACCCGACCGGCTATCATGCGCCCGGCGCCGCATCCTTGACCCTACTATGCAAATACCCGCCGTACTCTCTGGCATAGTCCTTCACGTGGTTGGCCGTGTCGGCAATCCGGTTCCGGGCATAGTCGACCTGATCCGACCCGGGCGGGTGAAACCCGCGGAAGTAGCGGTACATCCAGGACATAACCGCCATGGTGACCATGCCGAAGCCGCAAAGGGATAAGAATCCGGCGAGTGCGACGAAGATGACGGTGACGAGCGGGACCCATATGGGGCTGGTAATGAAGAGCAGTGGAGTGAAGAAGATGAGGCCGAGGAAAGTGGCGGTGACGGTGACTCCTGTGAGGAAGAGGAGTATAGCTCCGGAGATGAGGAGGGTTAAGAAGCCAATGAGTCTGGTTGAGTTTGGGGAATTTTCATGGAGTCTTCGAAGAAATGCAGTGTGGTCGTTGGTGGTGGTGGTGGTGGGTCTTGTGGGTCTCTGGGTTTGGGTGGAGCCGCCTTGCCGATCAGCCATTGTTGAGAGAGAGAGAGAGAGAGAGAGAGGGGGTGGAGGGGTTTGATTGATCGATGAAGAGGAAGATGAAGATGAAGAAGAAGGGTGAGGAAGGGGGTGACACGTGTGAGTGATGTGGAGACATGCAAAGGGTACACGTGGGGGTTGGAGTTGGAGGCTTTGGATTTCCCTATGCATATGCATATGCATATGCTGTGGGGGAACTCTTGACTTTTTCTGTGGGCTGGGGTTTGAGAATTATTTGGGTGAAGCACAGACCACAACCCTTTTTATTTTTATTTTTATATATATTAGAGTTTAAAAATTAAATTTATTTTTTAAATTTAATAATATAATATTTAATTAAAATATTTAAGATGTATATATATATTTTTAAATATATATTCTCTAATTATTAGCGGAGTTACCTTACCCATCTGATAAAGGAAAGGAAAAATTATATGGTGATTTTAAGACATTTATTTATTAGTTAAGGGATTGTTTGGCATCTCCTATATTTGTACATTTTTTAAAAATCTTTTTATTTATTTAAAATCACATTATCTTTCTATTTTTTTATATATCTTTTCATAAAAAAATAAAACATACACTTATTTAAATTATTTTAAACAACCTTTCAATTTATAAGACCTAATACTTGTTAAAATTTTAAAAATTTAATAAATATAAGTGATAAATGATAGGAAACTCCAAGACTACAAAAAAAAAAAAGTAATCATTCCTGATAAAGATGTTCTCCATTTACAATAACTGAACAATTTTCTAATATTTTTTTTTCATTTGTCTAAGGCTGCAAACGAATCGAGTTAAGCTGAGTTTTGCTGAGCTCGAGCTCGGCTCGTTTACTTATCGAGCTCGTTTAATGAGCTCAAGCTCAGCTCGATAAGAAACTGGGCTCGAGCTCGACTTAGCTCGTTAATATTAATAAAACTCGAGCTCAGCTCAGTTCGGCTCGATAAATTTTTTTAAAATATTATTTATATTATTTTAAATAAAAATATTTAAATAAAAAATATGATTTATATTATTTAATAAATAAATAATGTATTTATATTATTATTTAATATATAAATAATAGGGTAAACTACCAATAGGTCCTATTTGGGAGACTTATTACCCAATAGGTCTTACTTTGAGACTTATTACCCATTAAGTCCTATTTGATATAATTTATTAAGTGATAAAGACAAATTTTATCAGTCTTTTTTTTTTATGAATAATTTTATAGTGATAAATTTATCAGTCTCTTTTTTTATGAATAATTTTTTAGTGATAAATTTATCACTCTCTTATTTTTATAGTGTTAAATTTATTAGTTAGGACCTGTAGGTAAATAAGTCTAGTGAATAGGACTAATTGGTAAGTACCCCTAAATAATATATTTATTATATAATTTAAATAAAGATAAACAAGCTAAGTTTGACGAGCCGAGCTTATGCGAGCTCGAGCTTGGCTCGTTTACTAAAAGAGCCTAATAGTTGAGCTCGAGCTCGGTTCGTTTACTAAACGAACCGAGTCGAGCCGAGCCCTTAACGAGCCAAGCCGAGCTTATTCATGAATAGTTCGGTTCATTTGCAGCCCTACCTTGCCCATGGGAAATGATTAGATGAAATTGGCGGGGATTAATCAACCATGAAAAGTGGTGGGATTAAAATTGGAAAAAAAAAACAAAAAAACAAAATTCATTGATGACTTACTTCGTCAATTTTATTTTATTTTTTCATAGGGTTTTAAATAGTGGCATCGAAAGACGAGTTGAGTAAAAATATACAATAATGATAGAGTTCTAATTTTGAAATTCTAAAGAGAACTCTAATGATGTGACAAGAGAAAAAAAAAAAAAAAAAAACAAAAATAAAAACAAAGGCATACACATCACATCACATCACATCACATGTGAGCCCCACTCCTTGCCACATCGCTAGAGCTCTCTGTAGAGCTCCAAAATTAGAGTTCTTAATCTTTATTTAAAAATATAATACCAAAAAGTTTGAGTTTCTCTCAAATTTAAATTTTAAACTTGAAAGAATTTGAAGAGTTTATGGGCTCACTACAAGTTCTATTTTGATAATTCGAATAATTTATTTTTAAGACTCTCCAGGTGTATCATCTATTAAGAAAATTAGATTAATCTGATAATTATAGTATTTTTATTTTATTGTGTTTGTTTTTAAAAAATGAATAATTTACTTTTAAAAATATACTTATCATATATTTTTATAAATAATCACAATAAAATAAAAATATTATAATTATTATTATTATTATTATTTTCACATTTGGTATACACTAAGGTTCGGATCATTGAAACAACAATCGTGGTGCTCTTGAAATTCTGTCAAGTTGAGAGAAACCCGACCACCTTATTGTATTTGAGGCCATTGTGGCCATGTCATCATCAACACTCTTGGGCCAATCTGGGCCTGGGGGAGTCACTGCAGCCTGCAGGCATCAATCATCTCAGAAATGTGATCCGTGAGGAAGACAACCCAGCCCAATAGTGAGCAATGACTGCACTTCGTTTGCATAGATAATTTCAAAATTATAAGGTGCCGTTTGATAATATTTAGGTATCGTTTGATAATACTTTAAACGTTTTTAGTTTATATTTATAAAAATTTTAAAAACTCAAATAAAAACTTATTTGGTACATTTTTGATTTATAAATCAATGGTCTCAGTTTATAAATTTGGTCAAAAAATGTAAACTCAAAAAATGAGCTTACGTTTTGAGTTTTTTTTTTTTTTACCACCCAACACTAGTCATCACCTGTCACCATTTTCCACCACTGTCTTCCGCCACCACCACCACCACCACCACCACCACTACTATCACCCACAACCCACCCGCCACCACCTGCCACTACCACCCGCCACTGCCACCACCACCACCACCACCCATTTGCTACCACTAATTACCGCCACCCATCCACCCACCACCACCTACCTGCCACCACCACCCGCCAGCTGCTACCCACCTGCCACCACCATCCATCACTACCACCACCACCACCACCACACCACCCACTCGCTACCACCCGCTACCGTCACCCATCCACCCATCACCACCCACCCACCACCACCTGCCATCCGCCACCCACCTGTCACCACCACCCACCACCCGCCACCACTACCACCACAACCCACTCGCTACCACCCACCACCGTTACCCATCCACCCACCACCACCACCTGCTATTCGCCACCAACCTGCCACCACTGCCCACCACCCGCCACCACCCACTCGCTACCACCAACCACCCACCACCACTACCACCACCCACTCGCTACCATTTTCCACCATCGTCTTCCGCCGCCACCACTCGTCTCCACCCATCACCCGCCACCACTTGCCATTTCTCACTCTTTTTTATATTTTTAATTTTTTTCAAATATTTTGTCTAAACCAAACGCCTTTGTAGTTTATGTTTTTTTAAAAATAAACAAAAAATAAACAAAAACCAATTTATAAAATTTTTGTAAATATAAACTGAAAACGTAAACGTTACCAAACAGGCCCTTACGCTTTCAGTTTATATTTACAAAAATTTTAAAAACTCAAATAAAAACTTGTTTGGTAAAATTTTGATTTATAAATCAATGGTTTCAGTTTATAAATTTGGCCAAAAAATGTAAACTCAAAAAATGAGTTTAAGTTTTGAGATTTTTTTTTTTTACCACCCAACTCTAGTCATCACCCGCCACCATTTTCCACTACCATTTTCCACCACCACCACCACCACCCACCTCCCACCATCACTCCCCACCCACCACCCCACCACCACCCACCAGCTACATGCCACCCATTTTTACCATCGCCCACTCCTCGTCGCTGCCGCCACCACCACCCACCACCCACTTGCCACCCATCACCCGCCACTACCATCCACCGCCCGCCACCACCACCATCCACCACCCGCCACCACCACCCACCCACCACCACCACCCATCCGCTACCACCTGCCATCACCACCCGCCACCGCCACCACTACCACTACCACCACCACCCACTCGCTACCACTCACCACCCGCCACTGTCACCCACTCACCACCACTACCACCACCCGCCACCTGCCACCACCACCACCACCACTACTACCCGTCATCCGCTACCCACCTGCCATCACCACCGACCACCCGCCACCACCACCACCACCACCACCATCCACACGTTACCACCCACCACCGTCACCCACCTACCCATCACCACCCACCACCACCCGCCATCCGCCACCTAACTGCCACCACTACCCACCACCCGCCACCACCATCACCATTACCCACTCGCTACCACCCACTACCTGCCACCGTCACCCACCACCCCCCATCACCTACTTGCCACCATCCACCACCACTCGCTATATACCACCCACCTGCCACCACCACCCGCCACCCGCCACCACCACTACCACCACCACCACTACCACTACCATCCACTCGCTACCACCCGCCATCGTCACCCACCCACCCACCACCACCTACCTACCACCACCAGCCATCCGCCATCCATCTGCCACTACCACCACCACCCGCCACCACTACCCACTCGCTACCACCCACCACCCGCCACCATCACCCACCCACCCACCACCACCCCGCCACCTACCCGCCACCACCCATCATCACCCGCCATCCGCTACCCACATGTCACCACCATCCACCACCCGCCACCACCACACCACCACCACCACCATCCACTCACTACCACCTACCACCCACCACCCACCACCACTACCACCACCCACTCGCTACCATTTTCCACCACCGTCTTCCGCGGCCACCACTCGTCTCCACCCATCACCCGCCACAACTTGCCATTTCTCACTCTTTTTTATATTTTTAAATTTTTTAAAACATTTTGTCTAAATCAAACGCATTTGTAGTTTATGTTTTTCCAAAAATAAACAAAAAATAAACAAAAACAAGTTTATAAAAATTTTGTAAATATAAACTGAAAACGTAAACGTTATCAAACAGGCCCTAAGTAGTTCATAATTTTTTAAACTATAGAGTAGCCTTCTTAAAGTCATAATTCTGGAGCTGTTCCTATCTACAAATCATGTTGACTTTTTTTAATGCCTATAATTATGGATGAACCCAACTTCTGTATTAGTAGTGATTCATCTCCCTAAAACTAGAGCTCTAATTGAGCTTTAGTGATGTGGAAAATCAAAAAAAAAAAAAAAAAAAACACAAGGCCAAAACATCACATCAGATGAGATCCACACATACATTAGAGCTATTAGAGCTCATTTTCTAGAGCTCCCAAACATTTTCCCTTCTATATTTCAACTTGAACAAAAAAAAATGGGCAAACAGTTACCCAATTAGTCATTTGTGTCAGTTCGATCAATTCAATAATATCTGTTAAGAAATTAAACAAAAATTAAAAACAAAATATCAAAGACAAAATTAACTATAGATGTGCAATGATTGTAATATCCTTCGTTATGTTTGTTTATCTCCATAGGATGGAGGGGATTAGGAGTACGGTATGATTGAATAATGATATTATTAGTGTGGTGGTATTAGATTGGAGATGTAGGATAAAAAGGGTTTGTTCGTACACCACTTGATTAGTAATGCTATAGATAGTATTAATATATAAAATTAATATTTTTTAAGTTTTAGTATTTGTTTAATATTATAATTATTTTTTTATTATAAAAAATATAATTTTTACTTAAAAATCATTTAAAATTTCACTAATTCCCTCACTCAATTTCTAATCCCAATCCTCTCTTGGCTTTATTAGTTCTACCACATGGACGGATTACTAGTCCAAAGGGATAGATTAATCTCCTCACTAATGTCCCCAACCAAACACTCTTTAGATGAGTTCCATAGACTAGGGGTGGGTGTGGGTCGGTTGCGGCCACGGAACCTTCAATCCGCCATCCGTCCGCCAACTTGACAGATTGGAGAAAATCAATCTGCATCTGTCCGTTAATCCGGCGGATGTAGATTGAACGGATTGGCGGATGGAGGCGGATCGGGTTTTGAAAATTTTTAAAGTTTCGACATAATTTAACTTGTGGATTTCCTTAAAAAAAAAAAAGTATTACAGTCAACGACTTAAAAAAGTATTACAATTACTGCATGTATCATCCAAAGAAAGAAAGCTTGAAATTTTAAAATATTACAATCACTGCATGTCTTATCCACATATTACAATCACATTATGCCTCATCCGCATAAAGTATTACAATTTATGATTCTTAAAATATAAAAAACAATTCAAACCATCAAAACCCTGAACAGAGTAGTAGTAGAGATGTATGTCTCTGTATTGTTACATCTATATCTGTTTTTGAAAACAAAAACCAACTAACATATATCATCTTTTTATTAGTTATTTTTAGAGTTAGATTTAAAAACCAAAAAATATAGATAAATAATGCATTTATTTTTTTTAGTTCAAAAAATATATTCAAGTTGAAAACTCTTTTTCAACAAAATATATTCAACAAAATATTTAAATTTTTTTTCAATTGAAAACAAAAATAGAACTCTAAACAAATTGAAAATAAAAGTCTTACAAATTAATAAGGGTACTCATGGTTTGGCAGTTCGGTTGTGGCCAAAGAACCTCAAATCCACCATCCGTCCAAAACTAGGCGGATTGAAAAAAACCAATCTGCAACCATCCGCTTATCATCATGCATTCGTCCAAAATGAGGCGGATCAGTTCAGTTCGGTCAATTTGGACAAATCAGTGTATCCGCTACTCACCCTTACCATAGACTATTAGTCCAATCCCTTTTTCTAAAGAGCTAAACAAACATGACATTAAGTAATAAGTCTTATGCATTTTTTGTTATTTTCTTTTTCTCTTTTCTCTCATATATATAATTTATAATTTATAACATTAATTCAATTAAATCAAAATCCATAATTATTTTTTGTATTTCCTAACTTTTAACCTAATTTTAATTTAATTATATTTTAGATTGCAATTAATCCTTAATCCTTAGTTATTTATTGTAATTTCAAACATCTTAATCTAATTTTAATTTTAATTATATTTTAAATCAATCGTTAATTATTAATTATTTTATATTTTAGATCAATGCTTAATTATATTAATTTTAAGTAACTTCTTAATCTAATTTTACGTTTGGAAAAGATGGGGAAAAATTGTCTTTTGATATGTTAATTTTAACTTCTTCTTTTTTATTTTATTTTTTATTTTTTATAAAGAAAACCAAATATACTCCAAAAATAGTGTGTGATACACCTTCACTAGTTTGAATGGAAAACTAACAGCGACACTTTAGTCAAACGCACATGGAATTTCTAACTATATCTTAACCATAAGGGTTGAAGTACCCCAGTTTCAAATCGGGGCAAAATTCTCGAACTTCAAACCAGGATAAAATGAATTTTGCCTATATATATGTTCATTCGTAATTCATGTGAACAAATTTACCACAGCCAACTAAAACAGCATAAAATGCCAGTCAAATATTTCAATCTATCAAATTGGCATTGTGGGAGAGCTTCAGTTCTATCATTTGCGAATTAATGAATGGCTGTTTTTTAGTAGTACTTTTTTTCCTCAACCATTTTTTTTTTCAATGAATGAATGTTCAAAGGGTATACATGTGCCTGACATACATACCCCTTGCTCTTTGTGAACAAATACAATGATATATGATCACTGCATCTATCTTTACAAACCAAACCAGATTATGAACAGCTCTATATTGTGTCAATGGCACTTTTTTCGTGTGCATGTCGTGTGAGAAAAACTAAAAACTGATGCCCAGCTCAAACATCCAAGCCCTAGGCTACAAAGATCTAGTGTAACCTGAATTTTGCTCATTCGAAGATGAAAACTATAGCCTGCTTTCAAGGATTCCTCTTTCTTCTAGTCTTCCTTGATCTCCATATAATTGCAGAAGGGTTTGGACATATTTGGTATGGGATTTTCTGTGGTGGTATATCCGGGATGCTGCAATATATCATTTGTGGAATTGGATAGTTAGAAGTCTACAATATACAAATTCGAATAAAAAAATGTCTATCCGTCTATTCTATCACTCTCAACCACATGATCTAATGAAAAAATCAGATCGTATGGCAATAAATGCATGGGACAAGAGGCATGCACATGTTTGGGGACAAAGGATTCTGTGCCCATGTGTTTTTTTTTTTTTTAAAGGCTAAAATCTATTATTCAAAGTAAAGCTAGATGGAATATGAAATGTGCATTCATCTAATGGTTATATGGGGGTATGCAGATTCCCATATTGTGGTAATCTTCATTATTGAGCATGTAATTCTAAAGGTTAGGTACTTTCAAAGCTAAAGACAAAAGAGCAATTGTGTAAATTAATAACACATACAAAGATATATAAATATAGTTGGCCTTTGTTTCATTGTCAATAAGATAAAAGACTTTTACCAAGTGGCATGAAATAACCTAACAATGAAAGGCATAAACATAGATTAATAATGCATTGTTAACTTTGGTTGATATCAAACATAAACAATATGAACATAATGGTATATCATATCTGTATACGATATTCATTTGATGAGGACATCTTGGTCATTTCGCATGTCATCACCGGGGAAAACAGAGTCAAAACTTCTCTCCACAACCACCCCTTTTCACGCAAATTGAGGATGGTATTCCCACAAAGTTAGGTGTGGAGAGAAATTTAACGGGTATATTTAAAAGCACCCGAACTTATAGGGAGGTTTTTCCAGGTCAAAAAAAAAAAATTCTTATAGGGAGGAAAAGACATGTTACTATGGAAAAGTAAAGGGAGCAGGTAAATATGTAGAAGTGGATGGAAAATTCAAAAGAAAATCTCACCTTAACTCAGCAGCAATTTCAACCTGAGAGAAGTCCATGTTGGTTGAACTGTCTTCTGGTACTCTAATATTAGCATCCCTTGTTGTCAATGGTGTTGTTGGATGCTTGATGGCAAGAACTTTGCAATTAAATTTGCTAGCAATATTGTTGTGGGCCATGGCCAACCTATGATCCAACACCACACACACAAACACAAAAAAAAAAGTGTTTTGAGTTCCACTGCCAATTATTACTCCTATTTCCTATTTTGTATCATTCTGGCAATAATAGTGAAAAGTTCTCTAGGGTCACTGCACAAAATTCTATGTGTAAGGCTAAAGGCCAAATTGTCAAATGAATGCCCTTATGAATATATATTAGGCATGGAACCTCCCTCATAAATAATTGTCCACTGAATGCTTTTTGATTTTGGATAAATTACATTTTTCATCTTTATAATTTCACATACATTTTATTTTGATTTCAATTGTTTCAATTTTGAACAATGTCAACTCTAGATTTCGAATTCCTAATTCATTTTCGTCTTTCCATCCAAATTACCATCAAAAGTTTCACACGCACTCTTCATGTCACGAGTTGTAATGTCTAAATTGGATGAAATGAACTGAATTGAACTTAAAATATAAAATTAGCAGTGTTCAAATTGAAACATTCTACAGAGATGAAAAGTATAATTAACCCTCGATTTAACTAGTGATTTGAACAGTAAATGTTATAAAAACAAACATAATTTACAAATTTTATTTATAAATTGATGTGGCTTATTACCAATCTTCAACTTGGAGCTTGCATGGCCACATCTCCACAGCCATTTTGATATCATATGTATGTGGTCCAACAATGTCAATCAATTTTTAAAAATTTAGTCTGTGTTCTTTTGGCATGTTGTAGCTTTTCTCTAGAAATTTTTATAGTGCTTTTATTCATGGTCAAATCACCAGACAGTCTGGTTTATCCAACTCTTCTGCCATTACAAACATGCCACGTGCCTTGTCATTGTGCATGTCTAATGACCAACATTTCATTATATATACTAAGGGAAACATGTTCAAGGGAAGTGATTGTCCAAACATGTCTTCAAATTAATTAATCTATTTTAGTTTTTCCAATAGATTAAAAATATAAAACATTAATCATCCCAACTATACAAAACTTGCTACTTAACCACTCTAGCTAACATTTAACTGAAAAAACAGAAAAAAAAGAAAAATACCTACACAAAATTAAATAAAAAATTATAAAATATATGTCAACATAACGAGACTCAGATTTAATGAAATTACAAATGCGTAATGATATTTCTAATGTGTCCCACTATTTCACTATATCCAATATCTTAAAAATTTTATATAATTTAATTCTACCAACAATGATTTTGGTACAAAAAAAAAAAAAAATGATTTTGGTACCATACTCTATAAAATTTTACCCATCAATTCAGTGATAAATAGGATAATATTTTTGATAAGTAAAATCAACACCACTAATAAATCGGACCAAATCATTTCGCTTTTTACATTGTTTTATTTATTACAAATCAACAGATGAATTTGATCTTTTAAAAATTGGGTTTTTTTAGTTAGGCTTCTTTTCTTTTCTTTTCTTTTTTTTCTTTTTTTTTAATCTTACAGTGAATTTTTTTAAAAAAAATTATATCAAAATTTCTTTACTTTTAAATCTGTCTCAAAATTTGAATTTCCTTTTTAAAATGTTTAAAAAGACAACAATAAATCAATTTTATTTTTATATAAAATTTAGCTCATTTTTGTTTGTAGTTAATTTTTTTCAAAAATAACTCTAAATGTCCCCTTTTTATATATAAAATGAAAATTATAATTATCTGGTTGAGACGGGCTTAAAAAAATAAAAATTTTAAATAGAAAAATAAAATCATAAATGGAATAAGGCCTTGTTTTGGAAGTAGATATTTTTTAGTTAAAAAGTCAAAAAATTATTACAAATTGTTACCATTTTCTTTATTGTTTTTACATCTTTTAATAAAAATTTAAAAAATTACAAAAAAAAAAAGAAAAGAAAAAGTTCAATTCCCGAACAATCCCTAGGTTTAACTTCTTAAGGCTCCGTTATGTGAGTTGGGTTGAGTTATGTCTAAATTAGTCACTAATAGACAAAATAGGTAAAAAAAAATTAATAAAATAAAATATTATATGTAAACTATAATTATTTTAATTTTTTTATAACAAAAATAAATAAATAAAACTAAAAAAATTTAATCTTAAATTAAAAAAGTTTCAACTTCAAAAAAAACTAAAAGAAAAATTTTACAGTGGTGCTATATGTATCAATTAGTATACACACTAGTGTATCAATACTAGTTATAATATTATTATTGACCCCACTTATTAATCACATTACAAATATTAAAAATCTCTTAAATTAAGTCATATCATCAATTAATACACTAATTAATATATATAGCATTATTCTAAACGTATAGTGCACGCCATAAAAAATTCCACGCGGAGGAGCAATGGCTAGTTAACCAATTGCCTGCCTGGCTGGTGCCTAAATGTGAATTTACCAGAAAACCCCCCATAGACATGGCGTTGACCACCATTAAAGCCTAGCTTGCTTGCTTGATCAATCCAAGCACATTCAATGCTCTAATCACTAACCAATTGATTGATTGATCCTAGTATTGTTAATATATTCAATACATTGTATTGTATTAAAATTCCTTAACTAATTAATTAAACTTACTTGTAAAGAAAGCTCTGATCATGAAGCCCAACAACAAGTGTGGAAGCTCCAATTTCTCTCACCACCGTCGCAATCGTCCCTCCTTCCAAATCACCTTCTCTCACCACAATCTCGATCTTCACCTGCAACAAACCCTAACACATTCATATATATATAAAAATAGAATCGCTTTGAATCATTCTGACCAAGTCATTGAAGAAGAAGAAGATTAAAAAAAATGTATATACGTTGGGGAAATTGTTGCAAATGTCTTTGAAAGAAAGAGCTAATTGAAAGCCTTTCAATCTATGGAGTCTGAGCTTGTTCCTGTTTCGAGATCTCGTTGTAGGGAATACATGGAGGAGAGTGATTACATCGTCATGGCGAATGAGGTTGTGGAGTGCCCATTGGAGTGCTGTTCTCGCCGCTTCTACGTCTTCTACTACCACCACGATTTTCCTCACATCCATTCCTCAACCTCAGCGCCGCCCTTTCCTTCTCTCTCTAGGATTTTCTCTCTCTAGAGTTTTGAGGAGAGAGTGGGAGTTTGGAGGTTGTGACATATACCATGTATGATTTGATTAATCATGCTTTTTGAATGATTAATCATATCATACAATTGTTTGGTTTTCTTATGGCCGGCCCTCTCTCTCTCCCTAGACTTTGCCAGATTGGGTTGGCGAGAGATTACAAAATAAAAATAGACTGCGGTATTATTTGGTATCTTTTTTATAAATGTGTATTTTTTTTTTAGGATAAATTACACTGACACCCCCTAAGTTTATATTTATTGCAGTTCACCTCCTCACATTTGGAAAATTAAATTAACATCCTATTAATTTAATTTTATGTATGATGATCATTATGGTGAATGGGAAACTGTTATGAAACTTTAAACCTCAAGGGACAATTTGTAATAAAACTTTAAACCTTAGGGAGGAGGATGTAATTTCTAAAAAGTGAGGGAGAAACTGTAATAAACATAAACCTCAGGGGTGTCAATGTAATTTACCTTTTTTTTTTTTAAGTTATACTATCTTTTTATTTTTTTTTATATCTTTTTATAAAAATTTAAAAAGTATATTTATTTAGGTCATCTTAAATATTTTCTGAGAGACTGTGTGATGTAAGTAGACGGCGTTTGGTAACACTTACGTTTTCAGTTTTCTGTTTATATTTACAAAAATTTTAAAAATTCAAATAAAAACTTGTTTGGTAAAATTTTTGATTTATAAATCAGTAGTCTCAGTTTATAAATTTGGCCAAAAAATGAAAACACAAAAAATGTGTTTCCGTTTTGAGTTTTCAGTTTTTTTTTTACCACCCAACACTAGCCACCACCCGCCACCATTTTCCACCACCGTCTTCCGCCACCACCACCCACCCCCCACCACCACCTGCCACCACCACTCACCACCACCGCACCACCACCCGCCACCACCACCCCGCCACACCTGCCACCTACTCACACCACCACCACCACCCACACACCCACCTGCCATCAACTCGCCACCACCCCACGCCACTACCATCCACCGCCCGCCACCACACTTACCACCCACCATCCACCACCAGCTACCCACCACCACCACCTGCCACCTACCACCCACCCACCACCACCACCACCACCAACCACCTACCCGCCACCCACCTGCCACCATCACCCATCACCACCACCACCACCACCACCCACTCGCTACCACCCACCACCCGCCACCGTCACTCACCATCCACCCACCACCACCTGCCATCCGCCACCCACCTACCACCACAACCCACCACCCGCTACCACCCATCCGCTACCACCACCACCACCACCACCCACTCGCTACCACCCACCACCAGCCACCGTCACCCACCCACCCACCAACCACCACCACCCGCCACCCATCCGCCACCACCACCCACCTGCCACCACCACTCGCCACCACCCACCGCCACCAGCTACCCACCACTCACCGTCACCACTTTCCACCACCGTCTTCTACCGCCACTTGCCATTTCTCACTCTTTTTTATATTTTTAAAATTTTTTAAACATTTTGTCAATTACCAAACGCGTTTGTAGTTTATGTTTTTCTAAAAATAAACAAAAACCAGTTTATAAAATTTTTGTAAATATAAACTGAAAACGTAAACGTTACCAAACACATTGGGTTCAGATTAAAAAGTAAAAATAAAATAAATGTCACATTCAAATTATAATTATTTTACTTTTTCTCTCACAATTATCAAATCAACCAGAAAAAAAAAAAAAAACTATTGTCATAAACACAATTTTTAAATCAGATTATAATAACTAAAAAATTAAAAAATAAATTAAAATAATCTTTTCCAAACAGGGCGTAATGTTCTTCTATTTGAATTTGTATTGTATAAAAGTGTATGGACTTTCTGTATGAGATGTTTAAAAAGTGAAATTTATTTTCATCCATTTCACGTTTCAAATTAAAATATTTATAAAAATGATTTCTTATTTTAAATTGAGAAAATTATAAATAAAAAAAATCTTAGGGTTTAATGCTTATAATAAAATAAATTCTGAATTTTTAATTTTATCAATTTAAATTTAAATTTTTTGATTTATTTTTAATCTAAATTATCCGTTTATTTTCGTTAGGTAAAATCGACAAGAAAAAATATATTTTAGTTATTAAACTCAATAAAAATGATATTTTAAATATTTTATGTATACTTATATTGAGTTTAATAATTAAAATACTACTTTTTTCGTCGATTTTACTTAATGAAAATAGGTAAATTATTTAGATTTAATACAAATTAAAAAATTAAGATTTAAATTCACAAAATTAAAAACTCAAATTTTATTTCGTTACAAAGGTCAAACTCTAAGATTTTTTTGTTGTTGTAATTTTCACTTTTAGTTTGTTATTCCACACATCATTTTGGTCAAATTGTTTGTACAAAAAATTTGTTTATAAATCATTTTCCAACCCTTAAAAATAAACCCTAAATTTACTTATTGTTAGTGCAGTTAATTCCTAAACAAATCAATAATTGACCTACATTAATCCACGTAAATCATGTTATTATAAGTAAATTCAACAGTGATATTTTATGAATTTTAAGTATTTTTTAATATAAATATCAAACACAAAATCAGATATATGTAACATACATAGATGTGTGTGTTAATTTCTGACCACACTGCCAAGCATGGGGGTTCTTCTCTTTTATAGCAAACATTTATCTAATCCCAATAGAAGTCTGGCTTCAATGGACTTAGGATTACTGCTAATTTTGGACTCCCAGTAAGATTGAGACAAACTCTCTAAGAGTCTTATCTTTACCCAAACTGAAGTTCTCTCTCCTTCTAGGACTCTTGTCCCTTATCCGCTTATTCCGGATTCCGGTTTCTTCGCAGATAACCTCGGCCTAACCGAGATCATCTCGGTGTCATGACCAAGACACGTGGCACCTCGGCTGGCACTTCGGTGACACTTCGGCCACGTGTTATCATTCAAAAATTATGTCCCCACAACTGCCCCCTAGGTTCTATTACCTCGGCATCCTGAGGTGATGGAACCTTCATCATTCCTTCCTTTAATCATGACTCCGGTTTAACTTCAGCTTGTAAATTTTTCTTAAAATTTCAACAAGTGTTAAACATGATCTCGGTTTAACTTCAACTTGTAAATTTTTCTTAAATTTCAACAAGTATTAAACACGATCTCAGTTTAATTTCAACTTGTAAATTTTTTTAAAAAATTTCAACAAGTGTTAAACATGACCTCGGTTTAACTTCAATTTGTAAATTTTTCTTAAAATTTTAACAAATGTTAAACATGACCTTGGTTTAACTTTAACTTGTAAATTTTTCTTAAAATTTCAATAAGTGTTAAACATGACCTCGGTTTAACTTCAACTTGTAAATTTTTAAAATTTCAACAAGTGTTAAACATGACCTCAGTTTAACTTTAATTTGTAAATTTTTCTTAAATTTCAACAAGTGTTAAACCAATCTTGGCTTGAAAATTCCAACTCCCAAGCATTATTCTCCAGCCCTCTGCATGGCTTCTACCTACTCCTTTGTGGACCTTATATAAAAAGTCTTTAACTTAGGCTGAGTTTTTCTCTTCTCGGACTTAATCATCTAGGCCGAGATCTTGTCTTTTGGAATCTGGGATCTGCTCACTTTAGGCTGAGCTCTTCTTTTCTCGGACCTAATCATCTAGGCCGAGATCGTGTCTTTTGGGATTCTCCATGCCCGACCTCCTGGGAAGGCCGGTGAGAATGTCCATTGGTCTTGCCATGCTGAGGGACTGCAGGAACCGTTTTCTGCCCCCTTTCTAGGCACCTTTCTTGGCCGCTGAAATCGACGTATCTTGTAGTGGGAACAGTGACTGCATGACGTTGTTTTGCATTAGGAAATTGACGACCGTTTGCAGGTCCGCCAATTTGTTCGCCATTCCCTTCATCTCGTCGTCCCTCTGTAGGCATCTATCTTTCCATGCCTGGAGGTCGTCTTCGTTATAATACCCGCTCCAGTCCGATTTCTTCGGTACGCCGCCCTCCTGGCCGACGTTCTTTCCTCCGTGATTCTTATCACGAGTCTCTTCGTTGCAGTTGTCTTCTTCGACGTTAAGGTCAATATGTTTCCCACTGTCGGTAGGGGTGTCGTCCCCAACCTTCTCTTTCTGTTCGTCGTTAGCCATCTATTCTCCTTTCTTTCCCACAGATGGCGCCAAATTGTGTGTGTCAATTTCCGACCACACTACCAATCAAGCACTCAGCTGGAGAACACTAGCAGAATAAATTAAGCCCGAATGACCTGTCATAGAAAGAAGAGATTCCGGCGGTGGTTCGTCTATCCGGGGGCACTCCGACGATCAAGTCAGTTATCTCTCAAAGATAGTAAAAGTGCTTAACTCACTATTCAGAGCATAAAAAGCATACCTTAGACCCATGAGGGTGCCTCTCTTTTATAGCCAACACAAACCTAGTCCCAATAGAAGCCTAACTTCAATGAACTTAGGATTACTGCTAATCTTGGACTCCTATTAGGATTAGGATAAACTCTCTAAGAGTCTTATCTTTACCCAAACTGAAGTCCTCTCTCATTCTAGGACTCTTATCCCTTATCCGCTTATTCCGGATTCTGGTATCTTCATAGATAACCTTGGCCTAGCTGAGACGATTTTGGTGTCATGACCAGGACACGTGGCACCTCAGTTGGCACTTAGATGACACCTCAGCCACGTGTTGTCATTCAAAAATTATGTCCCCACAATAGATATATAAAGTTTCACAGAATTTGTCGATAGAGCCTACTTCTGAAAAATTATGTCTACTTACACACATTCATACATATTTTTTATTTCAAATTTTGTGTTTAATTTATGAGTTATGTTACAGAGATCTAGTTCTTAAAATTTTTTTAATGACTTTTTTAAAAGGCTAAAGTTGATTTTTTTTTATTAAAAGAAACGTACTAACTGATTTAAAATTTTTTTTTATTTTTAAACAGAATGGATTTATAAGCCAACTTATATTAGTCAAACAAAATCCAAAAAATATGCTTCAAAAATCTTATTCTTATTCTTAATTTTAATTTATGTACTACTAGAGTTTACTTTTGAGCACTAGGAAACTTTAGACACATGCATTAATATGCATACAAATTAAACAACCACACAAGCAACGGATCTTCGAATGTTTCCTTGCTTTGTTTCGAGATGAAATATAAGGTGAAATTTGCGCAGATTTAATCTGAACAAATTTAACTTGAATTTTTTTAAGATTTAAATAACATACTCTTTTTTTTTTAATTTGGTGTCGACTTATAAAAAAATTTAAAAATTTAAACCAAGTGTATGAGAGGACACTCAGGATAGCCTTTATAAATAGAAGATGGCTTATAGGTGACTTGATGCCTTGACCCCTAGAAACACAAACAACTCGAATAACGTGAAACTTAAATTGTATATATAAAATATTAAATAAACGTATAAATTATTAACTTTTGGATGATGTTTAAATATTTTAGAATGGTAGATTATATTCACTATATATGTATTGTTATATACATAAATAATACAATACAAAAACTTATCATTTTATTGTTTCACTCAAAAATTACAAAAATCACCACAACGAGACATCAATTCTTCAATTGTTATCACTCTTCTCTCCATCGCTCTCACATTATATAAATAATTTACTTTGATATTATTAATGATTTTACTAATAGAGTCTAATTTTAATAAGTTAATCAACTTAGTTGCACCAAAAAAAAAAAACTACAAAATATATGTATAACTCGGATTAATTTTGGACAGACAATCTCGAGTTATAAGTCGGGTGGGGTGAGTTTAGATAAAATATTCATGAATGATTTTTTTGACTTTTACTTAAAAACATACAACAAATATAGAGAATTAAAATGAATCTTAGAATTTTTATTTATTTATTTTTTTGTGTAGATTTTTTTAGTCAAAGGGATTGAGTGATTAGATTTATATAAGGGGAAAATACTTAAAATTATAATATTTTTCATGATTTTGTAATTAAATTCTAAAACATCACTGACAAATAATTTTCCTTTCATATAACGTTAAGGCTAGCTCCGTGTTCTCCGCAATGACCAATCTAATAATTGGTCGTATGAATTTGTCTTTATGTATGAGCTCCAAGTTTAAAAGTCACTTTTAAACTAAAAATATTCTTATCCAAAAAAAAAAACTAAAAAATATTCAGCCCCATCTTACAAGTCTATCTCAATTGGCATTTCATATCAGTTTTGATATGACCTTAGCTTTGATATTGAAATTGTTTGGTGGAGTTTGTATAAGATGTTTATAATTATTTTTATTTTGATAGAGCGTGTCAAATTATTTAATGTAATTGTTTTTATAATTTATTACACAAAAATTATTTATATAAGTTAAAAAAAAATGAATATCTAAAAAATAGGAAAGAGATGTTTTTAATTTCTTCTTTATAATTTTAGATTTTAATAGGTACGCACCCTAACCGCTTTTGAAAATATTGTCCATTATTATCCAGTCAAATAATTAGCATTATTTTTTTTGAGCTCTAACTCCAAAAAAAAAAAAAAAAAAAAAAAATTCAAAATAAAAATGTCATATGTCATTTTCAAAAAAAATTAAGTCAATTCAATAACAATATACTTTTTTTTTTTTTTTTATCACGTTTGTTTTTAAAAAAAGAAAAATGAATACCTTATTTAAAAAAAAAATTGCCCATTTTTGTGTGTAGGCAATATGATAAAAGGCCAAAGTAAGGCCTGGGTTGGAGTTCACTTTCTAATGACTTTCTAGTTTTTTGATTTTTTTTTTTAAAAAGTTAAAAAAAATAATATATTTGGAAACTTGTAATGATTTGTTAATTTTTGTGAGGAAAAAATCTGACATTTAATTTTTTTAATTGATGACAAACTAAGTACTTTTGAACTTTTTAATTTTTTTAATTAAAAAATGTTATTATTATTAGTAGATCCCAAACATTGCATAGAATACTGTGGAAAAAACATGACATAGAAATTTTGGTATGTCTATCATGAAATTTTCAATTGATACATACTTTAGGACGAATTGAAAAATTGTCACTATAAAATTTCAATAATATATTTAAAAATATAAATTTTTATAATTTTAAATTATTTAAAAAAATATAATATGATACATAAAAATTTTCAAATTTTGGGGCGCGTGCGACCACTCCATCCGCGCCCCTTAAATCCATCCTTTGGGTGCATTAATCACACAATGGTGGCACAGCAGTGACTGTTGTGCCTCATTTTGAGATGCATTATGGATTTATTTTTATAATCTGAACCGTTCATGTTGTAAGGTTTGTTGAGTACTTCATGTCTACCAAAAATCATATTAATCGGATACCAATAACTATATGATTGATAACCAAAAAAATAAACAAGAAGTTTTTCTTTTGAAAAATAGTATAAAAATATGCAATTCGATCATATAGTTATTGATATCCGATTAATATGATTTTTGGTAGGCTTGAAGTACTCAACAAATCCTACAAAATAAACGGTTCAGATCATAAAAATAAGCTCATAATGCATCTCAAAATGAGGCACAACAGTCACTGCTGTGCCAAAGGCACAGCAGTGATCCCAAGTCCAGTATAATTAGGAAGGTAAGAAAAATCGAAAAAATCGATCAAATCGATTGAATCGGATTAAATCGGTTATATTTGATTTATTTTTTAACAAGAATTAGTCTGTACGATTTTTAAATATGATTTTCAGTTGGTATCGGTTTAAGCATCTTGTGCATTAAATCGATCGCTTTAACATATATTGTATTTATAATATATATATATATATATATAATCTAATATTATAATGATATTGATAAGTATAATAAATTATTAATCTTATCATCTTTATAACCTAAGTTTGTAAACTCTTATTATATATAATCTTAACTCTAACTCATTATTCTTGAAATTTTAATATTTTTAAATTTTTTTTTTTGTTAATTTAGGAATTGAAAAGTATATATTAAATGGATGGATTAGATATGTTTGAAATGGTAGATAAATAACTAATTTAATATTTTTATATAGATTAATGATTATATTTAAAAGTGGTTTAAGTTTAAAAAATCCTAAACCGATTAAACCGCACCAAACCGAACCGTTTTAATCGGTTAGGTTCGGTGCGGTTTGATGGCAAAAGCGGCCTGTATCGATGTTCAAAATAATAAAACCGATATTATTAATTTAATGTAATTTTTTACCTAAATACCGATCATACCGAACCGATTATATTCGTAGGTATAATCGTCTCTTTATACCTACGTACATGAGGAGAATCGTGAGATAACGACGAAACGTGACACGTGTAGGGTGAGAGAGGTATTGATTAAAAATAGTAAGATGTGAATCAGCTGCTGCAGTGTCACACAGCACGTTCTGTTATTTTAAAATTGAGCACCCGCAGTGACGATAGAAAAGCGGCTGTCATCAGATGCCTTGTGGCTTTGTGTTTTGTTTTGTCTTTGGTTCGATTGATGCTTTGTCTTCAACCTTGTGGTGTTTCCTGGTTTGTACTTTAGCAAAAAGTAATTGGTTTTCATTTTTTAAAAATTAAATTATTATTTTTTATATTTTTTATTTCAGTGAGTATTTTTTAAATTTTAAGTAGTTTTTTTTTTTTTAGATACAATTTATTTAGATGTATCTAAAAAATAAATTTTTTGAAAAAATCAATAAATACACAAGAATATAAAAATATTCTGAATTTTCATTTTTTTAGTGAATTTTTTAAAAAAAATTTCACAAATATTATATTTTTTAAATGTATTAATTATGTTAGATGTATTTAAAATTAAAAACATTGTTTAGAATTTTTTAAAAATTCAGTGAAAATAAAAAAAGTGAATCTTGAAAATAGGAATCAAACAAGCTGATTCTTTATTGGAAAAAAACCTTGGAATATCTTCAATCTTATGGTGTTCTATTTTGGGATTTATTTATTTATTTATTAAGAGTAAATTACACTTTTCTTTTGAAGTTTTGAAAAAATATAATAATTTTATAATTTTAATATAATTTTTTGAGACTTACGTGTATATTATAATATATGGATTTATTGTCTAATAGGTCCTATGATAATTAATGACATTTTTTATCAAACACTATTAAAAAATATCACTAATTGTTAATTTTTAGCGATAATTTAAAAATTTTGTCACAAAAAATGTCATTAATTATAAATTTAGCGGCAGTTTAAAAAAACAGTCAGTAATTTAACTTTCAGTGATAATTTAAAAATTCATAATAAATACATGCTAATAATTGTAAATTTTAGCGACAATTTATAAAAACCGTGACAAAAAAAAGTCACTAATTGTTAATTTTTAGCGACATATACAAAAAATTATTTTTAACAACGATTTTATTAGGACTTATTTTTAATAGGATTTAATGAGAATTAAATTCAACTATTAGGATCTATTAGTAATTTATCCTAATTTTTAAATTTTTTTAATAAAGTTGAACGATTCAAAATTAATTTAAAGAGTATAAAAATATGAGGGTAAACAAAAATAAACATACATTGTAGTGGAAATGATATTATTTTTTTATTCATATGACTAATAAATTATTAATGAAAATTGAATTAAGAGTCATATTAATTAAAATTTTAAGATAACTTGATATAATTATATTAAAAAAATTAGGACTTGTTATATGTTTTTTAAAGAAAAATGCTAAAAATAATCTGTAGGGCTGGTGTTAGTATTGAAAAAATATATTGAAATATGCAAAAATGTTTTCGAATGGGTAAAGAGTGGATTAAGATTATAAATGTTTTAGTTTTTTTGCTTCTTATTAACAGTCATAAATTTGTTATTAGTAAAACATTTTTCTTTAAACTGCAAAGAAGGTTAATTTTTTTTCCTTCTTATATGATCATTATTAGATCATCTTTATGATAGTACTGGACAGAGCTTGTATCTGGTATACATTTGTTGTCTAGACAATTCAGTTGGGCATATAAACCCACCACGAACTCATTTTAATGATTTGATTAGTTTATTCTACAAATTTTTATGTATAGATTATTTATAAAAAAAAATTAGATTAATCAATTCTACATCTAATTCTTTTTTTTTTTAAATATGTGAAATGACCGATATTTCTTCACCTATACCATAGAGATGAAGGACTTCTTTTAAGAAAAAGATGGTTAAATTAAATTATGATGTTTAATTAAATGGAATCACTCAAATTTTATATGACATCTAAAAACAGGCTCAGATTATAGTATTAAAGGCTAGGGCCCATATAAGTATAGTGGTTTAAGTAGAGGTCATATCATTTTTTTTATTTTACAAGCTCTGATTTAATTATTCAAAAATTATATTACAATTTAGATATAATTCTACGCTACACAAATTTAATTCTAACCACCCACTCATTCCAGATAAATTCAGAATAATTAAGTGAAACTTATATAATTATTAATTATTACTTCCTTTTGGTGTTAAAAAAAAAAAAAAATTTGATTGTACAATGAACAATGCACGCGAGTCCACGACACATTGCCCCTCCCTAGCTTTGTTGTTTTGTCCTCTGCCAACTTGAAAAGGAAGGATCATGATCCAGTAAGCTGGACCATTTGATTATACTATTTCTGTGTGTTAGCAAACTTCCATGAAACACAGCTTCTGATTTTCTTCTAAAGAGGCAACCCACCACCACTTCATATTTAAAATTTTAGTGCCTAAAAAAAATCTGTATAACTAAACATCAGTTAGATGGATAAACCAAAAAAGCAGTTAAAATAATTCAAAAAACGAGAGAGAGAGAGAGAGAGAGAATTTTTAAATATTTTTGTTACAGTTTCGATAAAAAAAAATAAAATTTTGACAGTTAGTATGGCAGAAAATAAAATAAACAGAAACATTTTCAATAGCCAACAAATAATGGGTTGAGTTGGGTAAATATATATATATATTTATTTATTTATTTATTTTTAAATGAGAAATATTTTCTGAATTAAAATCTTACTACTGCGGTTATCGCCACTTATACTAGTGTTGCCCTATCACCGTATCTCTACCACCACCACCACCACCTCTAACCACTGCAATCTTCACCACTACCATCACCACCTTACTACTGCTGCCACTCTAACTCCAGCACCAAACACCACAACTGCACCAACAATACCACAAGCACTAACAAATCATTTTTAAGAGTGCAATGAAACTTAAAAACGTTTTTGCAGAAAGTATTATTTTAGCATAAAAAAATCGTCTCGAAAGAAAATGCTTCATGTCGAAATAAACAGGACATAAATAAGAGCATATTGGATGAATTTAAAGACCAGGTGTTATTTAGCGAGGCAATCCCTTCATCCTTACTTCTCAAAAATGATTCAAATAATGGAGCTTTCCCTCCATACAATACAATGATGTAAGGTGATTTCACCATGAATAATGAGAAGTAAAGTTTTTACTTTATTAATATTAATATTATCATTATTATTATTATTATTATAGACTTACACATAGGACAATGTAGATTAACTCGCGTACCCATTACTTCAAAAGTTTGTCTCTTTAGTAGCCAAGAGGGCATCCAATTATACTTGAGATTATACCAAATTTATTTTTTTATTTTTTTAATTTCTACCTGAATTCATAATTCAAATATAACTTAAGCGTTGACTGATATTTCCTTATTAAGGGTGATGTTTAAATTTAAATCTTCCCTGTTATGTGATATAGTATTCTTTTAATTCTCAATTCCCTTCTAGATGCCTAACCTTCTTTTCTTTGTGAAAATTGCTAACATACTAAATTATGTAACATGAAAGATTTTAAATAAAAAATAACAATGTTTACTGCCAATGTGGTTGCACCAATTACATTACTCCATTTGGACTTAACTAATTCAAAACTGGCGAAATCTTAGTTTTATTGTTGCAAATACAGGGGTTTTTTTTTTTTCTCTACAATTTTCTTTTCCTTGTCAAGTTGTTAAAAAAAAAAAAAAAACAAACAAACAAACTAGGATAAACCAAATAAATAGAACTAATCTACAACAAATGATGTCATGGCTAGAAATTCATAATGTGTCACACATCACTCCACTACTAGTTGACCCACCCCAATTGCAACTCCATTGATTTGCATGGTCTACTCAGAGACACCAAAGCATACATGTCATAATTTAAATATTAATTTGTAAGATGGGACATATATAATACTAGTATAGTAGTGTCATTTACCTATTGGATGTGAGCAATTTAGATTTGGTTTGATCTTGTCCCAATCATTTTGCTGATCCCAACACTACTTTAGTTTATGTTTGTAGAGTAATTTTTGAGATAAAAAGTATAAAAACTTGTTTGATTTGTCTTTTTTCAGAAATGATTTTAAAAAATTGTTTTGGAGAGAGAGTTTCAAAAAAAGTGATTAATTTGATGTGTATGAGAGAGGGAGTGATTTTGGAAAGAAGTAAACCAAACAAAATTTTGAGATTTTTTTGGAAAAATTTGTTTGACTTGATTACTCTTGAAAATTTGTTTGTAGAAAATTTTTCCTTCCTAAAATTTTTTTCCAAAAACAAACCAAACAAGAGTTTTTTTTAAGGACCTTCATTGGACATTATTG
The DNA here is from genome assembly GCA_030407325.1 of Camellia japonica. Classification (NCBI taxonomy): domain Eukaryota; kingdom Viridiplantae; phylum Streptophyta; class Magnoliopsida; order Ericales; family Theaceae; genus Camellia; species Camellia japonica. Next base: position 15,416,361 of record JAPPVO010000010.1, read on the forward strand.
GTGCACCAATATCTTCACATTAGGGTGATTTCTCAACCTTGAATTACTCCAATTTTTATTTCTCTAAATTATGTTTAGTTGACAAAATTGTTGAAAATGAATCAGAACTGCGATTCTCATGATTACAACATTTGAAAGAGATTGAAATGAAAAATAATTTATAACTACTAATCACATTGCTACGTTTTTAAAAAAATAAAATAAAATTCATCACCACTCGTCATGTATAAATCTCACATTTCTAAAGGAATACCAATCATTTTATTTAGTTTTCAAATCTAAAAGATGTTTTTAAATTTTAAATTTTCTTAAGTTTTTGTCATTCATGAAATTTTTTACATTTCAATCACAGATACACACACACATATATATATATATATATATATATATTTCACTTTTAAAATATACTTAATTGCCGACGATTGGTTTGGGGTGAAGTTTTTTTTGACTAAAATAGCCAAACCAAAACACTCAATCATATTACTCTTTATTTTTCTAATTGTTTTTTATAAAAAGTTAAAAATCTAATTAAAATAGTCAATTTCTAATTAAGCAACTCCAACTATCATCCACCGTAACCAATTGCCAATGACCAACTTCGATCACTTCTGATTGACAAGCTCCCGTCATCCCAAGACACCAACTTCGAAAATCACATCCGTCCGTCATCTACTACTGACCATCACTTTCAACAACTCACCAAATATATTTTTTATTTTTTATTTTTATTTTTTAAAACATTTTTTTACACCAAACAAGCTTCTTTGTTTGTTTGTTTGTCTTTGTTTTTTTTTTTTTTTTTTTTTTTTTTTTTAAAGAAAAAAAGAAAGAAAAGAAAAGAAAACTGACAATCAAGTGATAGCTTAACCATCCATGCAAGACCTCCATTTGAATATCACTACAGCAATGCTAGATTCAAACAATTTTTTCCGCAGAATCGCTCCCGAATGAGACCCTTGTAAGAATTTACAAAATGAGAAACTCTTACTAGTAAAAGTCATTCAGGGGGATTTGGAGGGGGAAGAAATTGTGTAAATGAATTATTAATCTTATCCATAACTCGAACAGAATCCACAATCCATATGGTGGGGGAAGGAGCTCTCCGTGGCTAACAACAGTAAGATTTTTGCAGTAGCTACTGTTCAAATCAATTGGACAGTTTTCCAACCCCAAAAAATTCCAATTTCTGTGGTATGAGCTAGAATACAAGAACACGAAACATCGGCATCCTTTGTAGAAATCCTAGCTTGATCTTGTTATTTCTTGTACCCATTAATCAGCTTCCTTTAATTATGAACTTAAATTAAACAAGGGTAGTTACCGACTCAAAACCCTGTGCGACTCTTTTTCTAGATCCTACACATAATGATTAAACCCAAGACAACAAAGCTAGCTAGCTAGGTCACACGACACCAAACTGTCCGTCCTCGGCCCGACCCACATACACGTATCCTTAGTATGGTATTGTAGTATTTGGATGCGTTTGTTTGGACGGACTGGATAAGGGGGGATTGTAATCCATCGGACTATTAGTCCTAGGATACATTATCCCGGAATTATTTGGTTAGACTAAATTTGTATCCTATGTTTGTTCAGTCATGGGATTAAAAGTCTAGATTGGACTATTCTATTGAATCACATGTTTGTTTGGGATATTATCGAGAAGGATAAATGTTCAAAAGACTATTTTATCCTTGTAATTTATAATTTTATTTAATATATAATTTTAAATTTGTAATCTATAATTTATAATTTAACAACACTAAAAAAATTTAATTTATAAGGCCATAATTTTTAATTTATTATTTTCTATTAAATTAAATTTATAATTTATATTTTTATTTAATATATAATTTTAAATTAACGACAATAAAAAAATAATTTTATTTAATATATAAATTAAATTTTCAACAACACTAAAAAAATTTAATTTATAAGGCCATAATTTATAATTTATTATTTTTAAATAAATTTAATTTATAATTTTATTTTTTATTTAATATATAATTTTAAATTAACAACACTAAAAAAATAATTTATTTTAATATGTAAATTTAATTTTTTAAAACACTAAAAAAATTTAATTATAAGCCCATAATTTTTAATTTATTATTTTAATTAAATTTAATTTATAATTTATAATTAAATTTTTTGTTTAATATATAATTTTAAATTAACAAACACTAAAAAATAATTTATAAATGCTCAAAAGACTATTTTAAATAATAGCATGGAGGGTAAAATGGACATTTCACAAAATAATCCCATGGGATACCAATCCTATGGTTTCTATCCCACCTCCCCCCATGGGATAGGATAAGTCCCATATTTGTGGGACTAATAGTCCGGGGGGACTATTAGTCCGGAGCAAAAATTTTCAAACAAACAATGGACTATTAGTCCGGTGAGACTAATAGTCCAATCCCACACCCTTATCCCTCAAAACAAACATGCGGTGTATGAGATAAAGTAATTTATATTCATTTATTTTAAATTAAAATATCAGTTTATTATTTTAAAGCTGTTATTCATACTGTACATTATTTTGGTATAATTTTTTATGCAAAAATTATGTTCATAAATTATTTTTCAACTCCTAAAATATCCTCCTGTGTCAGTTGATTATATAAAAATTGAGTTATAACTAAACATCATATAAGGTATATAATCAAATAATTCTTGGATCGTAACTAAAATAATATTATAACCAATATTACAATATGTCATAACTAATAATATAATAAGTCATAACCAAAAACACAAAGGGCATAACCAAAAATACATATGATTGAATCATAAAAATTTTCCTGTTGATTAATAAACAAATCAATTATTGACAATATCCACATAATACACATAATTGACAGTGAATTTAAGAACAATGTTTAAAAGTTTAAGCATCTTTTAGTATAAATATCAAACGCAAAATCAAATATATAAAATACATAGAGCTCATTTGGAATGTGAGTTGGTTTTTTGACTATTTTAATCTGGGGTTAAAAAGTCTCGTTTGAGATGAGTTTTTGACTTTTTTAACTTTTGTGAGAGAAAAAAAAATTATTATTATGAGTTAGATGTGACATTTTATCATATTTGACTAAAATAATTTATTTTGTCTTATATGACTATTTTAGTCCAAATCTTCTTCCAAACGAGGTCAATAGACATTTTCAAATTTTGTGTTTAATTTTTGAATTCTATTAGGATATCATATTTTACTGTGTTTTTATTTATAGTCCAATTACAAAGATATTGAAGTTCACACCATCACATGGTTGAGCCCAACTCCAGTTGCATTTATCTTTTAAACTAATTTATTCACTTAAAATAATAAATTCACAAATAAATTGTTGCTTAAATAAGATAATTTGTTTGGTATATTTTTAATTTTTTAAACTTTTTTAAAAGGTTAATTTTTTATTTTCTTTTTTCTTTTTTTTGGGACAAAAACTGAACATGCCAAAAGACCTAAATTTTTTTTTTTTTTAACAAAATGAATTTATAAGCCAACCTATAAACCTAGTCCCAAAAGATCTAAAAAATATACTTCAATAATCTTACTCTTAATTTTATTTTATGTATTGCTAGACTTGTTGAGCAGTATGACTCTTTCAAAGGCACATGCATTCACACGAGCAATGGATATTTCCTTATTCTGTTTGGACGTGAAACATACTGTGAATTATGTTGTGAAGTAATCTTATTTCACCTATAATTGTTCTTTTTCATCGGCCTAAAAGTAGAATGGAGGCTGAAATTAAGTTTTGTCAAAAGTGGTTGCAACCATTTGAAATTCACAGCCTCAACCGTATTTGCATTTAATGATTTCACATTACTAGTTTTATCTATATATAGCTATTGTATTTTGAGAATTCAGAGTGTGGAAGAAAGAAGAGAGTTAGAGAGTAAAAGTGTGTTTTTCTCTCCTCAGTGTATTATACATATTTGAGTGAAATAAATCTGTTTTTTAGATTATCAATCCTCTCTTGTATTTGTTTTTGTGAACCACTATAAGTGGTTTGCATGTCACTCTCACCAACAGTGGTATCAGAGCACCAAGAGGGCCTATTTTTTCAAAAAAAAGTAGAACAGAGTATCGTTTCAAATCTTGCCTAGAAATCAAAGTTGTTGAAATAAATTTTTGATCACACCAGTGTGTAGGTCTCATCGAGACGATTACACTGCAAAAAACCACATTGAAAATCGAGTCCCACAGAGCCCACTCGCGCCCCACGCGCCTTCTGATGCCGTCGCCACGAGCAGCAACGCGTTCACGCTCCTTCACGAGTCTTTTTCACCCGGGTTGCAAAGTCCGACCCGTCTGACGCACGATCCGATCCATTAGCCCGAATCTAGATCCGTATACAGGAGCTGATGTCATTGACGACGTCATTGCTGATGTCATCTGAGTCGTTAAGCCGAGCTTAGCCAGAAACTGAGCGAAGCCTTCAAGCTGAGCCGAGCCATAACAGAGCCGTGCCGCCAAGCCGCAGACGAGCCGAGCCACGCCGCTGACATCATCTTGTCCGGAAAATTATTCGGTGCCTCTCAGAAGTCTCAAATTTCGTCGATCTGAGCCGTTTAATTATTTTTGCTAGATCTAAGTCGTTTGAAGTCCGTTTTTGGTGATCGAATAGTGCTTTCTAACTATTTGGAATATTTCAGACACATTTGTATGGTCAGAATTTGCAAATTCCATCCTGAAAATTTATAGATTTCTTAAAGTCAACCAATAGCCAACACAAATAATTTCTTTCAACCCCAGTTTCCAAAACTCAGCAAGGAGAACTATGAAAATTGGAGTATGCAAATGCAAGTCCTACTAACCTCACAAGATTTGTGGGAGTTAGTGGATCAAGGATATGACGAGCCAGCTACTCTCCAAGATGAAAGAAATTTAAATGAAGCTCAGAAGACGGCGTTAAAAGATTCAAGAAAGAGAGATAAAAAGGCATTGTATCTACTCTATCAAGGTATTGATGAGTCAAGCTTTGAGAAGATTTCAGCAGCAGCAACCTCTAAAGAGGCATGGAGTATTCTTCGCAATTCACACCGTGGAATTGAGAAGACGATCAGAGTTCGACTTCAGGTGTTACGTGGCGAATTCGAGATGCTGCACATGAATGAGAATGAGTCAATTTCTGAGTACTTCAATAGAACATTGACCATTGTTAATCAGATGAGAAGATATGGAGAGAAGATGGAATCTCTTCAAGTGATAGAGAAGATTCTACGATCACTCAATCCCAAGTTCGAGCATGTGGTTGTAGCAATAGAAGAATCCAAGGATCTCAGTGCCATGACCACCGATGAGTTGATGGGCACACTTGAGATTTATGAACAAATGATCAACAAGAAGACTTCCTCAAGTTCTCTAGAGCAAGCTCTTCAATCAAAGCTGTCTTTCAGAGATGATAGAAACGAGCAAGGGAGGACATCATAGAGAAGCAGAGGAAGAGGCCATGGTTACAATAACCGAAGTTTTGGTTTTCGAGGAAGAGGCGGAAGAGGTCCAGCCAGAAGAAGAAGAAGAAGTCAACCACACTTTGCTCCAAGAGGAAGAGGAGGTGGTTGCAACAACCGACCAAGATTTGATAAAAGTAATGTTCAGTGCTACCATTGCCACAAGTTCAGGCATTACAGTTAATGAATGCCGGAGTAGAGCAATAACAGAAGCTGGAGAGCAAGAAAATTTTCCGAGCAGGAAACAAACAAAGTCGGACCTATAATCCTGTTTGTCCACCATGGAGATACTGAAAACCAAAACAATGTTTGGTATTCGGGAGCTAGTAATCACATGTGTGGTAAAAGAGAGTTGTTCGTCGAGCTTGACGAGATTGTACAAGCACAAGTCTCATTTAGTGATTCTTTAAAGACTCCAATGAAAGGAAGATGCAATATTCTGATCAAGCTTAAGAATGGAGATCATGATTATATCTCCAATGTTTATTATGTTCCTGCCATGAAGAACAACATTTTGAGTATGGGAATGATGAAAGGGCTCCCCCATATTGCTTATAGTAATGAAGTCTGTGAAAGCTACATTCTTGGCAAGCATCACAGAACTAGCTTTGCCAAAGAAGTGAAGTGGAGAGCAACAAAGCCGCTGGAGCTAGTGCACACTGATGTGTGTGGTCCATTAAAGCCAATGTCAAATAGACAGAATAGATATTTTCTCACCTTCATTGATGATTATAGTCGGAAGACATGGGTGTATTTTCTTAAAAGAAAATCAGAGGTGTTCAGTATCTTCAAAGAATTCAAAGTTCTTGTAGAAAAACAAAACGGTTACTACATCAAGACATTGCGGTCAGATCAAGGTGGAGAGTATACATCAGATGCTTTCAAGAATTATTGCAAAGAGCATGGAATCAAGCATCAAACAACACCATCCTATACGCCACAGCTGAATGGTGTTGCTGAAAGAAAGAATCGCATAATCTTAGATATGGCAAAGAGCATGTTGAAAGGAAAAGGATTGCCCAAGCAATTTTGGGCTAAAGCCATATCATGTGTTGTATCTACTACCAGGAGCCTTCACTCTATGACTCCAGAAGAAGCTTGGAGTTCACATAAGCCAAGTGTCAACCATCTCAGAATATTTGGGTGTGTTGCGTACACCAAGATTCCAGAAGCAAGAAGAACCAAGCTCGTTAATAAGGAAGAAAAATGTATCCTTGTCGGATATGGAGATAGAACAAGGAGATACAAGTTGTATAATCCCATTACCAGAAAGGTGATCATGAGTAGAGATGTGATATTTGAAGAAGAAGAAGCTTGGAACTGGAATCAAGATGAAGCTGTTAAAGATGTAGAACTCATTCTTGACGATGAAATATCAAAAGCTCCGGTTGAAATCACAAGAGAAGTTCAAGATGAGCCATAAACTTCTCCACATAGAATACCGGCACCTAGATCGCTTGTTTCTCATAGAAGTGATGCACCATCATCATCATCAGATGATAATTTTTTCAAACAACCAAGACCAATGAGAAATTTGCAGGAGATATATGAAGCTACAGAAGAAGCAGATCTGAATTTGTTCTGCCTACTCGCAGATAGTGATCCACTTACTTTCTCAGAAGCCATCCAAGAAGATAAATGGAAGAAAGCAATGGATGAAGAAATTCATGCCATTGAGAAAAATGACACATGGAAGCTTGCCAGTCTACCGGAGGGGCACAGACCCATTGGAGTGAATGGGTATACAAGACAAAAGGGAATGCACAAGGCGAAGTGCAACGCTATAAGGCAAGATTAATGGCAAAAGGTTACAAGCAGAGAGCTGGAATTGATTATGGAGAGGTGTTTGCTCCAGTTGCCCGGTCGGAGACTATCAGGCTAATGATTTCTTTGGTTGCCCAGCACAAATGGCAGATCTATCAACTTGATGTGAAATCTTCATTTCTTAATGGTTTTCTTGAAGAAGAAATCTATATTGAACAACCTTTGGAGTATGTTCAGAACGTGCATGAAGACAAAGTGTACAAATTGAATAAAGCACTTTATGGATTGAAGCAAGCTCTACGTGCATGGAATACTAGAATTGATCAGTATTTTCATGACAATGGTTTTGAAAAATGCCCATATAAGCACACACTATATTTGAAGAAGGAAGCTGATGGAAGTATTTTGCTTGCTTGACTTTATGTTAATGATCTAATTTTTGCCGGAAACAATCCAGCCATGTTCAAAGAATTTAAAAGAAGCATGATCCAAGAATTTGAAATGACAGATATTGGATTGATGACTCATTTTCTCGGCATTGAAATGGCACAAAAAAAAGATGAAATTTTATTTCCCAAAGTGGCTATGCCAAGGAGATTCTCAAGAGATATGGAATGAAGAATTGCAATTTAGTGAACACTCCTGTAGACAGTGGAGTGGAGCTCAAAAAAGGTACAAAGGCGGGTGATGTGGATCCACCTTATTTCAAGAGCATAGTTGGAAGTCTTCGCTATCTTACTTGCACTAGGCCAGACATACTCTATGGAGTAGGACTGATTAGCAGATATATGGAAACACTGGATCAGTCACACCTGTATGCAGCAAAGAGAATTCTTCGCTACATCAAAGGTACAATCGATGATGGTTTATTCTATAAACCAATTGATAATTTCAGTCTTGTTGGCTATTCAGATAGTGATTCGGGACGTGACTTAGCGGAAGAGTACTACTGGGTTTGCTTTCTTTATAGGAAATACAGTGTTTACTTGGTCGTCCAAGAAGCAAGCTATTGTGATACTGTCAACTTGCGAAGTTGAGTATGTTGCAGCCAACTCAGCTGTGTGTCATGCAATTTGGTTAAGAAATGTGCTGAAGCATTTAGGATTTCCACAAGAAAATCCTACTGAGATTTATGTTGATAATCGCTTAGCAATTGCATTAGCAAAGAACCCAGTTTATCATGAAAGAAGTAAGCATATTGACACCCGCTATCATTTTATCCGAGAGCATGTGAAAAATAAAGAGATGGAATTATTTCCTTGCAAATCTCAAGATCGGCTTGCGGATATTTTCATGAAACCATTGAAAAATGATCTGTTCAACAGAATGAAGTTGATGCTTGGGATGAAGCAGCATGAAGAATCAAGATTAAGGGGGGATGTTGCGAAGTAATCTTGCTTCACCTATAATTGTTCTTTTCCACCGGCCTAAGAGTAGAATGTAGGCTGAAATTAAGTTTTGTCAAAAGTGGTTGCAACCGTTTGAAATTCACAGCCTCAGCCGTGTTTGCATTTAATGGTTTCACATTACTAGTTTTATCTATATATAGCTATTGTATTTTGAGAATTCAGAGTGTGGGAGAAAGAAGAAAGTTAGAGAGTAAAAGTGTATTTTTCTCTCCTCAGTGTATTTTACATATATTGAGTGAAATAAACCTGTTTTTTAGATTATTAATCCTCTCTTGTATTTGTTTTTGTGAACCACCATAAGTGGTTTGCACCTCACTCTCATCAACAAATTATAAATATGGTTTATAAACCATCCAGGTAGGCTTGCATAACTCCTATTTAGTTGGTTAAAATCAATTCGTTAAGTAAATAAGTTAAATTTAAAAATAATTTGAACTTTTTAAATTTATAAGTTGAGTTTAAACAATTTACTACTCAGTTCAATAAACTTACATACATTATAAAAAAATTGAACTGCTTGAACTCGACTTGTGTTCAACCTGCTTAATATTTGTTTATATAAACAAATCTAATGATGCTGCTAGCCACAGATGGAGCCGGTCAGACTGGTCCACGCTTCTCAAGCCGTTATCCGATGTTGGCCCACCTGATGATGCTGCTAGCCACAGATGGAGCGGTTCAGACTGGTCTACGCTTCTCAAGCCGTTATCCGATTGTTGGGCCCACCAAAAAACTTGCAAAGGAGTTCAGCGGGGAACGGGGAGTCCCCCAGCGAACCCTCCGACGAGCAAGTTAGAGAGGTGAGAGGGATGGAGATATAGAGAGAGGATGGAGATAGAAAACTTAACCTTTTCTTCATCTCAGGAGCCTGCTTATATCCTTTGCTCATCATTTCCTTGTCCACTCCGGGCTGTCACGTTGGCTGAAAGTCTATGTTCTAGCTTGCCTTGTTCATGGTGAAGCTATTCTGTTCCGACGTGAAGGGTTATCGTAATAAATGCTGCAGGGAAGCTCATTAATGGCTGATGTGTGATGCAATAACTCTGCAGGATCTTTGTCTGCTGATGTAGCTCTTTACTTACCAAGTGTTTAGATGTCACGGTGCTTGGTTGTAACGTTAGGTTTTCGGGATGTTGGGCTTTAGTATTTGAATCATGGACTAGGCCTTAAATGGTGGGTCATATTGTTTATGGGCTTACCCATGTCAGTAGTCCCCCATTCCTAAGTGCCGCTTTAGTCCAACGAAGGGAATAAGGAAGAAAACAGGGGTTGTGACGGAGAGAGGACCGACCGGGAGGTGGGCCGACCACGAGGAGTGGCTGAGCGGGGGGATCGACCGTGAGGAGGGCCGACCGTGAAGGGTGGCCGAGCGGAGGGACCGACCGTGAGGAGGGCCGACCGCGAAGGATGGCCGAGCGGAGGGACCAACCACGAAGGGTGACCGAGCGGGGGGACCGACCGTAAGGATGGCCGACCGCAAAGGGCGGCCGAGAGGAGGGACCGGCCGTGAGGAGGGCCGACTGCGAAGGGTGGCCGAGCGGGGAGACCGACCGTGAGGAGGGCCGACCGCGAAGGGTGGCCGAGCGGGAGACCGACCGTGAGGAGGGCCGACCGCGAAGGGTGGCCGAGTGAGAAGGAGAAGTGGCGGCGCGCAGGGCTCGAGGAGCGGTGGGGCACGTGGTGAAGTGAAGTGGAATAGACAGGGAAGGGGAAGGGAGTAGTGGATCGTGATCGTACACAGTGGAAGGGAGGAGGTGACGTGTTAGTAAGAAGTGAAGGGACAGGGTGATATAAGGCAGTGAAAAGGCAGGGGGGAGTTTTTTGAAATATTTCAAACTGGCGAAATTTAACCTTGACCCTTGGAATATAGGCAAATCGTGGGCGTTTGGGGTTGTCCGCTGTACCTATCTTTTTGCAAAAAACCAACACGTCCCAGAAGTAAACTCATTTGTTTCCAGTGATACACCTCTGCAACACTTTGTGAACTTCCTTGTGCCCGCGTCCGAATCAATACGCAGACACGTAGGAGAAATGGCCCAAGAGGAAGTGCCCGCCGCAAGGCTTGATTCGTTAGGTGATGACGATGCGGTGGAGTTGGCAGAACAGTACCGGGCGGAGCAAAGGGAGGGGAGGGTAGTTAGTCAGGCGGTGCAGGCTCGCCCTATGCCAATGATCGCGGCCGCGAGGCCCATTAGTCAAGCAGAGCCGAACCGAACCATTGGCACACCAAGCCAGACAGATCCACACTTACGGCGGAGGAGTTGGAGGGAATAAGAAGGAAGTACCAAATTCCCTCGGAAATGGGGTTGAGGCTGCCCACATCCAAGGAGAGGGCGTCGGATGTGCGGCCGGATAAATTCAACCTTTACGAGAAAGCGCTGCGAGGCGTTTGAGGCTACCTCTCCCCCAAATAGTGGTGGATGTGCTAAAACAGTTAGAAGTGGCGCCAGGGCAGTTGATGCCGAACACCTGGAAAATAGTAGTGGCCTGCGTGAGTGCCTGGCAGTAGGCGACCGAAAGGACGGTGATGACAGTGGAGAAGTTTTTCTCCTGCTACAAGGCCTCCGGTCAGCAGGAGACTTGGATGACTCTACAAGCAGTGGCGGGCCGAGGTTTGGTGGCGAGCTTGCCATCTTCGGTGAAGGAGTGGAGGCCGAGATGGTTCTTCGTGTCGGCGAACGGTAGGGTAGGAGTTTACACAACATGGAAAGTCCCCACGAAATCGGTGGAGCCAAAGTTAGGCGTGGAGGCTGAAGACAGAGTAAAAAGGTGAGAGAGTAGAGGGAGGAGAAGGGATTGAGGTATGACAAGCTGGTTTTCCTTCAACATTGTTTTCCCTGAACTTGGGACCAGAACTGTTGGAAGAGGATGCGGCGAGGGAGGAAATGGAGGTACAGAGGAAAGCGGAGGAGGAGGAGGAGAGGAGGTTGTTCACCAAGGTAGAAAAATACAAGGAGGCGCAATGGGGGCCTGCCCCGAAGCTGGTGATGAAGGAGCAAATCCGACTGCGTCCCAAGCCGGTGGGCCACAAGGACCTAACTGGCTTCACCCCTCTGCCGCCTCCAGTAGACCCACTGAAGGTGAGGGGCAAGCAGGAAGTGGAGGCGGTTGTGAAGACGCCAAAGAAAAAAAAAAGGGGTGTAGAGAGGGGGAAAGATGCCCCCGTTTTGAAAAAGATGAAGGCGGGGGGGAGGCTGGCCCTATTGGGAAGGAGTTGGAGGAGAGGAGGGCGGAGGAGGCCCCAGAGAAGGAGAAGCTGAAGGAGAGGGAGATCAAGGAGGGCGAAGAAGAAGAGACCGCCCAAGTGGCTAAGGAAAAGCTGGGCCTAGGTGCCCCCATGGTGCCGATGGTGGTACCTGCACCCGAAGTAACCTCAAGCCCCCGCGAGGGGAAAGCGGGGATCAGCAAGCCAGCGACAAGTGACGCGTTGGCGACCGCCTTGTACCACACACGCGTTGGCAGGTCACTCTGCGAAAAGGGAGGGGGCTAGGGTCGCAGCCGACCGCTTTGTTGGAGTGGTGGAAGATGCGCGGTGCGCTCAACGACACGTTTTTCAGAGGCCAATCTGCTGAGAGGGTTTTACTCAGACCAAATGGAGGCAGCGACTCTGGCGACCACCCTGATGAATAAGGCGGCATGCTAGGGTGGAAGTGGAGCCGCTAAGGGCCTAATTGGAAAAGGCAAAATTGGAGCTCCAGAATCTAAGAGTGGAGACGGCGGGGTGGAGGAAGACCGCCAGGAGTGTGTGCACCAAGGGTTTGGAGAATGCGCAGAGGGCGAAAATGATAAAGTGTTGGCGGTGATGCAGAAGAATGTGACGGAGCGAGCTAGTGCCGAGCTCGTCGCAACCAAGTCAGAGCTTGAAGCGGAGCACCACAAGGTGATATCGTTTGAGTTCCAATTGGCGGGCGAGCGGAAGAAGCTTGAGGAGGTCCAGAAAGCTTGCACCACTGCCAACGAAAGGTGGGAAGAGGCCATGACCAGCAACGAAGATCTGCGGGACCAAGCGCTGAAGGACAAGGAAGCGGCCGACGGTCAGATCGCTGAGTTGGAGAAGGCTCTGGCGGAGGAAAGGGCTAGATTGGCGTCTGAGAGAGCGGCGTACCCCGACCTGTGCAAGGCGGCGGTGGAGCAATTCAAGGAATCCGCCGAATTCCACATAGCGATTGATGCCGCAGTCGCCAGGAGCTTGGCGAGAGAGGGTGATAGGGGGGCTGGGCCGTCGGGAGCGGCCGTTGGAAGTAGGAGCGAAGAAGAAGTGATTCAAAGCTTCCAGCGGTCGGATTTTTATAAGCATGAAATGGCTGAGTTCTGGGACAGTGGCTGGAAGACCTTCATGCACAAGGCGCAATAGCTGTTTCCAGACATCGACTTCAGCCTCGTGAAGATAGGAGAAGACGACGTTGCCCAGACCCCCCTGGACAGGGGGTTAAGGAGGAAGACCTGGCTTCGAGCAATGAGTGATCTATGTAAAAATTGTACTTTTGTTATTTTGTTTGGTGTTCGTTTTTTTTTTTTTTTTTTTTTTTTTTTTTTGTAATTTCTGCAGCAAGTTGTATGTAACCATAAATTTTGTAAATGAAACAACGAGTTTTCTCTTGTATCATTGTTGCCCTTATTTCTTCTGAGTTGTAAATTTGAAAATAATGAAAATGGCAGAGCAGAAATTTGTAAAAGTAAGACGTGTGTATGAATTGTGAAACTTGCTAGTAGGTTGTGATGTAAATAGTTTAGAAATGGGCAGCCAGCCTGACTTGTGAGAAAACCATGATGCACAAAATGTCAAAAGTGGGCGTGCATGAGAATGTTAAGAGTGTTAGAAATGAAAAATAGGCTTGGATGACTATGGGCTTGGATTTTAAATGAATTAGAAATTTAAAGTTAAAACTGTAAAGAGTGCTAAAAGACGTCATAGTATGGATCTGGATTTGAACTGAATATGGCAACCATGCTGTAACATGAAATTACGAAAATGGACCGGCTGAATTCTTCATTCGTGCCCAATCTGGCTGGGGCTTTTAATTAACTCGGTCTGGCTGAGCCCTTCGTGCTCAGTCTGGCTGAGGCTTTAATTAACCCAGTCTGGCTGAGCTCTTCGTGCTCAGTCTGGCTGAGGCTTTAATTGACTCAGTCTGGCTGAGCTCTTCGTGCTCAGTCTGGATGAGGCTTTAATTAACTCGGTCTGGCTGAGCCCTTTGTGCTCAGTCTGGCTGAGGCTTTAATTAACTCAGTCTGACTGAGCGCTTTAATTGACTCGGTCTGGCTGAGCCCTTTGTGCTCAGTTTGGCTGAGGTTTTAATTAACTCGGTCTGGTTGAGCGCTTTGTGCTCTGTCTGGCTGAGGCTTTAATTGACTTGGTTTGGCTAAGCCCTTTGTGCTCAGTCTGGCTGAGGCTTTAATTGACTCGGTCTAGCTGAGCCCTTCGTGCTCAGTTTAGCTAAGGCTTTAATTGACTCGGTCTGGCTGAGCCCTTCGTGCTCAGTCTGGCTGAGGCTTTAATTAACTCTGTTTAACAAGTTGTTATTGAAGCACAAGACAGATAACGGAGCCATAAAACCATTGTCATTTAAGGCATAGTCATTGATCACAAGTTTACACCATGTATGAAGAGGACAAAAATAACCAAAAGTGTAAATGGTCAAAAAGCACATATAGTAAATAGTCAATACAAAAATAGGACACGACACTTTATTGAAAATAACGCTTCAAGTGCTCGGCGTTCCACGGGTGGGGAGAGGTCTCGGCCTTCCATATCCTGGAGTCGGTAAGTGCCCAGGCAAGGTCTAGCCTTAACAACGTAAGGTCTTTCCCACTTGGCTTCTAGCTGGCCCTCGGCCAGATTTTTTGTGGCAAGAGTTGCTTTGCGCAAAACTAGGTCACCAACTGCGAACTCTCTCGGTCGGACTCTACGGTTGTAGTGTGCTCTCATTTTCTGTTGATATGAGGCTCGCCTAACGGCAGCTGTTTCTCGGAGCTCTTCAATCAGGTCTAAGTCAGCCCGACGTAGGTCTTCGGTTAGTTCTGGGTCTTGGTGCAGAATCCTCGGGGTTGGCAAGCCGATTTCCACTGGGATGACTGCCTCAGCGCCGTATGTTAAGCGAAAGGGGGTCTCCCCAGTAGGGGTTCGGGCGGTAGTGCGATAGGCCCAGAGTACGTTTGGCAGTTCCTCAGCCTAGAGTCCCTTGGCGGCTTCCAACTTGGTCTTGATGATCTTCAAAAGAGAGTGGTTGGTGACCTCGACTTGCCCATTGGCTTGGGAATGGCCTGGGGAAGAGAAGCACGGCTGAATGTGGAGCTTTGCACAAAATTTCCTGAACTTGGTGTTGTCAAATTGCTTGCCGTTGTCTGAGATAATGGCTTGGGGGATGCCAAATCGGCATACGATCGACTGCCAGATAAATCTGGTTGTGTTCCGTTCGGTGATTGTGGCGAGGGGTTCCGCTTCCACCCATTTGGTGAAGTAATCAATGGCGACCACATCGAACTTGGTTTGGCCCCTACCGGTGGGCAATGGACCAACTAGATCAATGCCCCACTTGGCGAATGGGTAGGGACTGCTGAGTGTAATCAGTTCTGTCGACGGGGCATGGGGGATGTTGGCAAAGCGCTGACATTTATCGCACTTAAGGATGAACTCAGTGGCATCTTGATTGAGAGTCGGCCAGAAGTAGCCGGTGTAGAGTATTTTATAGGCCAGCGACGTGGCACCCGAGTGATTACCACATACACCCTTGTGGATTTCCCTCATCACATAGGTCGCTTGGGAAAGACTGAGGCACCTGAGGTATGGGTGTGAAAATCCGCGTTTGTACAGGAGGCTGCTGATGAGGATGTAATTGGACGACCGGGCTCTGACTTTGGCGGCCTGCTGTGTGTCATCTGGTAACTCCCCACTTGTCAAGAATAGAAGGATGTCCGCCGCCCATGGGATCTGTTCATTTTGGAGGAAGTGGACCCCCAGCAGGATTGGCGACGTGGCCGGGTGGGCCAGGTATTCAAGACGAACTCCGTGGCTGAGGTCCGATTGGTCAGCCGAGGCTAATTGGGCCATTTCATCTGCCTTGGAGTTTTCTGATCGAGGAATGTGTTTGATGTGGAAAGTGTTGAAGAGGCAAACAAGGGGAAGTGCAATATCCCTATAGGCTCGCATTGTGCCGTCCTTGGCTTTGAATTCCCTCGTGATTTGTCCGACGATCAACTAGGAATCACTGAATATTCAGATATGGCTCACACCAATGTCTCTGGCTAAGCGAAGACCTGCTATCAGGGCCTCATACTTGGCCTCATTGTTGCTTGCGTCAAACAGAAAGCAGAGCACACTTGAAATAACCACCCTCGGGGGCGGTGAGGATGAGACCAGCTCCACTTCCTTCTTTACGGGATATCCATTGACATTGAGGGTCCAAGAGTGGGGATCTTCTGGCTCAGTGTTGAATTGCTTGGGCGGTGGGGCCGTGGTTGGTGGGATTAGTGAATTCTAAGATAAAATCGGCGACAATCTGTCCTTTGATCGCTGTTCGAGGTCGGTAGGAGATTTCAAATTGGCTGAGCTCGACTGACCACTGCATAAGTCTGCCGGACAACTCTGGTTGTTGCATTATCTTCTTCAAAGGTTGGTCAGTGAGGACCACTATGGAGTGAGCTTGGAAGTAAGGTCGAGTCGTCTTGAGGCTATGACCAAGGCCAAAGCCATTTTTTCCAGTAATGGATAGTTTTGTTCTGCTCCCCTGAGAGCCCGGCTAATGTAATAAACCGGACGCTGTACTAGGCCGTCCTCCCTGATGAGGGTCGCACTGACTGCGGTGCTCGATACGGCTAAGTAGAGAAAAAGGAGTTCACCCGTGAGCGCCTGAGAGAGTAAGGGGGGGTTGGCCATGCACTGCTTCAATTGTTGGAAAGCCTCTTCGGATTCGGTCGTCCACTCAAAAGCCTGCTGAAGGACTTTAAAAAAGAAGACACTTGTCCGTTGCGGGAAATGAAGCGGTTGAGGGCGGCGACTCTACCAGTAAGCCTTTGAACCTTCTTAACTGTTTGGGTGACTGCATTTCTATCAGTGCCTTGATCTTTTCGGGGTTGGCCTCGATACCCCGTTGATTGACCATAAAACCTAAGAACTTCCCAATCTTACGCCGAAGGCGTATTTCTCCGGGTTGAGCTTCATTTGATACTTACGTAGGGTACCGAAGGTCTACCGCAGGTCCGCCAGATGATCTGAGGAGAGTTTGCTCTTGACTAGCATGTCATCGACGTACACTTCCATGTTCCGACCTATCTGGTGATGAAAAACGACATTGACTAGCCGTTGGTAAGTTGCTCCGGCATTCTTTAACCCAAATAGCATGACGCGATAGTGGTAGGTTCCCCGGTCAGTGATGAATGAGGTATGTTCCTGGTCAGATGGGTGCATCAGAATTTGATTGTAGCTAGAGAAGGCGTCCATGAAACTGAGCATTTGATGTCCGGTTGTGGTGTCGACAAGCAGATCTATGTGAGGAAGGGATAACTATCTTTGGGGCAAGCTCGATTGAGATCGGAGTAGTCGACACAGAGTCGCCATTTACCGTTGTTTTTACGAACCAAGATCACATTTGACAGCCATCTTGGATAGTCCACGTTCTTGACAAACTGTGCCTCCAGTAACTTGTCTACCTCAGAAGCAATAAGAGCGTTGCGTTCTGGGTGGAAGATGCGCTGCTTCTGGCAGAAAGGTCGGAAATGGGGCTCGATGCTCAAACGATGAGTGATGAAGGAAGGATCGATACCCGGCATGTCGGAATGGGTCCAAGCAAACACATCATTGTGCTCGGTCAGGAGGGTTGTAAGATCGGCCTTGGCTTAAGAGGATAGTTGGCTGCCGATCTTGGCTGTTTTTGTCGAGTTAGTGGGGTCGATGGGGACTTCAACATGTTCTTCCATTGGTTCCCCTCTGACTAACTCATCTTCGTCTCTGACATCGAGTCCCTCGATGATCATAGTTTCCTTCAGCTTGACCTCTTTGAGTGAAGCGACGTAGCATTCTCTGGCTACAGTCTGTTCCCCCCTCACGGTGCCGACCCCGAGGTCGGTTGGGAATTTCATGGCCAGATGGTACGTGGAAGTGACAGCTTGAAAAGCGTTAAGGGCGGTGCGGCCAAGGATGATGTTATAAGCAAAGGGACAGTCGACGACGAGAAAAGTGAGCAGCTTAGTGGTCTGCCGTGGGTATTCTCCAATGGTGATGGGAAGATCGATGGAGCCTATGGAGGTCATCCGATCTCCAGTGAAGCCGACCAGTGGGGTTTGAAAGGGGGATCAACTTTCTTCCCCGACCTTGAGCTGGCGGTAAGCATTTAGGAAGATGATGTCTAAAGAACTACCGTTGTCGACAAGCACCCGTTTGACTTTGTAATTGGACAGAGAGAGAAGAGATGACGAAGGGGTCGTCGTGGGGGTAACGGATACCTGTGCAATCGGCCTCCGTAAAGGTGATGGGCTCCATCCACTACTTGGGGTGTTTAGAGGGGCGGTCTAGTGTTGCGACTTCTTTATCTAAGCCCTGCCTGATTTTTCTGAGTTCTACCCGTTCGGCCGAACGAGATGGTCCTCCACATGCAAGCCCGCCGGCAATAACTCTGATCTCCCCAACTGGGGGGCAGGGTTGCCTTGTGCCCGGGGTTGTTGTGGGGGCCGATCATGGCCTTGGTTAGGTTGTGCGAGTTGTCGAGGAGGGGTGCGCTGGTGGTTGTTTTTGGTAGGTTCGATCCTTAGGCGTTGCTGAGGGCGGGCTGCCGTTAATCGACTGAGACGCCCCTGGTGTATTAAGCCCTCGATCTGGTCTTTGAGGCTAACACATTCCTCGGTATTATGGCCGTGGTCTTGATGGAAACGACAGTATTTGGACTGGTCTCGTCGGTTGGAAGGAGACTGCGACGGCAGGGGCCATTTTAAAGGGTAATCTCGCTGGATCTGGTTCAAGACTTGTTCTATGGGGGAATTGAGGGGAGTGTACCGTTCGAACCGACGAGGCGGTCGGGTAGGCGCCGACCGGCTGACTTGAATAGGTCGGTCGGAATACTGAAGCGTTTGCTGTGTGTACTGAGTGGTTCTGGTTTCAGAGTCCTTTCTCTTCTTTCTGGGGGTCGGATTTTTGGTTGTGGAATCTAGTCGGGCCGCTAGGAAATCTTCGGTATTCATGTATTTTTGGGCTTTAGAGAAAAGGGTTGCCATGGAGGTTAGAGGATTTTTGGAGAGGGAGAAAAGGAAATCGGAACATCGTAGACCGGCCATGAAAGCCGTGAGAATGACCTTGTCATCATTTTCTACCACCTACATGGCCTCGGTGTTGAAGCGGGTGATGAAGCTATGCAGTAACTCCTCCTCCGTCTGACGGATGTTGAGGAGTTGAGTCGCCGGACGCCGCTGGCGCTGGGCACCAATGAAGTGGCTGAGGAAGGAGTCACTTAGGTGCTGAAAAGTAGAGACTGAGTCCGTCAGTAGCTGACTAAACCACAGTCGGGCCGACCCTTTAAGCGTTACGGGGAAAGCCCGACACATGATCTCATCAGGGAATGCATGGAGGACCATGAGGGTCCTGTAAGTCTCCAAGTGGTCGACTGGGTCCGTTGTACCGTCGAAGGAGTCGATCGAGGGCATTTTGAACTTAGGAGGTAGAGGTTTGTCCCTGATAGAGGCAACGAATGGTGAGTTGGCTGTGGTAGAGGGTTTGCTCTGTATGTTCTGCATGACTCCTTGCAGTTGGAGTTTCATGGCTCGGAGTTCTGCATCCCAAAGAGGAGCGTTGTCACTACTGGAATGCAACGGAGGTTGGACACTGCTGGCCTCCCCCCCAGGGGCAGGTGCTTGTATCGGTGGATGTGGGGCTCGAGGTGGCGGGTTCATATCTTGAGGAGGGGGTCGTAAGCCCTCCAAGTTGGATGGGTGAGATTGTTGGATGGGATGGCTCGGGGCTCATTCTTGGTTGGGTGGGATGTCTTGAGGTGGTGAAGGAGGTATAAGAAGGTCTCTTTGAAGCAAAGCATTGATCAGGGCTTGGTTTTGCTCGGCTAGGCGGTTAATGCTGTTGGTGAGTTCTGTGAAATACTGCGGTGGGTTGTTTGGGTTAGGAGGATCGGCTTGGGGGTCGGCAACGTTGTGTTGAGAAGCCATGGATCTAGTTTTGACCATCCACCTTAGTGGGTGGCAGGTAGGGATTATCAGGAATGGGTCTCCGGCGACAATGAGCACAGTTGCCACATAGAGCAAAAAGATTTCCCACAGACGGCGCCAACTGATGATGTTGCTAGCCACAGATGGAGCGGGTCAGGTTGGTCCACGCTTCTCAAGCCGTTATCCGATTGTTGGGCCCACCGAAAAACCTGCAAAGGAGTTTAACGGGGAACGGGGAGTCCCCCAGCGAACCCTCCAACGAGCAAGTTAGAGAGGCGAGAGGGATGGAGATATAGAGAGAGAATGGAGATAGAAAACTTAACATTTTCTTCGTCTTAGGAGCCTGCTTATATCCTTTGCTTATCATTTCCTTGTCCACTCCGGGCTGTCACGTTGGCCGAAAGTCTATGTTCTAGCTTGCCTTGTTCATGGTGAGGCTGTTCTATTTCGACATGAAGAGTTATCGTAATAAATGCTGCAGGGAAGCTCATTAATGGCTAATGTGTGATGCAATAACTCTGCAGGATCGTTGTCTGCTGATGTGGCTGGCTCTTTACTTGCCAAGTGTTTAGATGTCATTGGTACTTGGTGTAACGTTAGGTTTTAGGGATGTTGGGCTTTAGTATTTAAATCATGGATTGAGCCTTAAGTAGTGGGCAATATCCTTTATGAGCTTACCCATGTCAAAATCAAATTTAAACATATTTTTAAAATTTATTAAGATTTCAAGTCAAATTTAAATAATTTATCAGGAACTCACAACTTGGATATGAACACTCAAACCCGAACAATATTTTGTAAAAAATAATTTCTTTATTTTTTGTAGCATTTGTCTGGACTAGTCAAAGGTATTGAGCGATTAGATTTACCTACCGCTAAGCCCGCAATGACCAATCTAATAATTGGTCTTATGACCTTAACTTTGATATTAGAGTTGTCTGGTATAGATTGTGTAAGATATTTATAATTATACTGTTAGGTTTGTATCAAATTGTTTGATTTATATCTTTTTAAAAATTTATTAGACGTAAATAATTTAATTTAATTTAATTAAAAAATTTAAGTATTTATACTATTTATAATCTATCTATATATATATTATATAAGAAAAATGAGATTTCTAGTGAGAAGGCTTGTAAGAATTCCAAAGTCTCATTCCACAATTACTAATTTTTGTGATTTTAAAAATATTTAAAAATAATTCTATTCACTAACAAAGTAATTATAGATTAAAAAAAAAAAAAAAAAACCACTTGAAATTTTGAATTACAAGTTCCTATAATCTCTCCTCCAATATTTTTCTCTTTCTTAAATCTCATCTCATAACAAAGTAACTATACATTAAAAATAAAAAAATTAAAAATTTAAAAAAAACACACAAATCTCATCTCATAACAAAGTAATTATATATATATTTTTTAAAAACATTATAGATTAAAAAGAATGTAAAATCACAATTGCTAATTTTTGTAATTTTAAAAATATTTAAAAATAGTATTATTAGCTAACAAAGTAACTATGGATTAAGAAAAAAGGAAAAAACTTAAATTGCTAATTTTTGTAATTTTAAAAATATTTAAAAATAATATTATTGGCTAACAAAGTAACCATAGAGTTAAAAAAAATAATTAAATTACAAGTTCCTAAAATCTCCCCCCTAATATTTATCTCTTTCCTAAATCTCATATTCTATCTATCTGTTCTATATATTATATCAAAGTGACTTTTCATCTTACAGGTTCTAAGTGTTTCAAAACCTTAAATCTAATTTTTTTGAATTTTTTATTTTTATAAAAAAAAAATTAAAACATCTATTGACTATTCCAAGGATATAAATATTAACCTTCAAAATTATTTAATGAAAATATATTGCCGGTAAAAAAAACACACACACACACACAAAATTCTCAACCCCCCCCCCCTCTCCCTCTCAAAATAAATCAAGCGTTTATTTGAAAAGAACATAAATCTCATACAATCTTCTCTCTCCTAAAATAAATCTAATAAAAAGAAAACTCTCTCACCTCCCATAAAATGTATACTATTAATATCTTTCTCTCATCTCTATAAACCTAAAATTAAGCCTAACATAAAATAAAAATTAAACCTTATACCCAGATTCTCTCTCTATTCCGTAATTAAACACAATTTTATTTCCAAATAAATTTAAGCATATCTATACAATATATAATTTTTTTAAAAAAAATTCATAATTTATTATTTTTTATAATATTCCATGATTTATAATTTAGAAAATGAAAGATGAAAAAAATTATTCTTGTGCACTCTTTCTCTAACAAATTTTTTTTCTATCCAAAAATCCTAACCATTATACGTTATACTTTTTTCCAAGCCATTCATATCTTCCTCACCCTACAAATATTACATTCATGAAACAATGAAACTCATTTTTTTTAACTTTCTTTTTATGATATAATTTAGAGGTTAGTTTATGTTTAATCTATTGTATTCTCTATGACCATTTTTTTTGTTTTTGTATTTCATATTTTGTGTGTCATTTCTCCCTCTCTCTACCAACCATTTTTTGTTTTTGTTTATAAATATTTTTTGTTGGTTAATATTGTTTTACTAGAATTTTTATACTAAAATGGCGTGATAGGGTCATTTGTATAATAAAAACAAGTCACTCATTATAAAGTGATAGATCAAAATTCAAACAAATTCATAATAAGTTCTATGTATTGATTTTATGTTTGTATATCATTACTTTTTTTTTTTAAAAAAAAAATTACTTTTAATATTTTTTTGGATATCATGATATATGTTAATTGACAATTGGTGCAGAGTATTACTTCAAAGGCATATAATAGTTTTCCAAAGCTATAAAAAGAAAATATTAATTTTAATCAATTTTTTCAAAACTATTAAAGGTGTTAGTTAATTATTTATCTTTAATATGTGTAGTTCCTCTTTTCTTTTATGGTACTTCTCTCTCTACTCCACTCTGAGTTCATATATTTTTAGAAAAAGATCATATATAATTCAAAATTTTGAATATTTTTATATAGGAGGTTAAAAAAATAAATTTTGGAATTTAAAATATAGCTATACAAAACTATATCATTTTAAATATAGCTATATTTATAATTAATTTTAATCTATCTATTACCTATCCTTATTTATATTATTATATAAATAAAAATATTGTACGATAATTGAAGTTCAAAGTCCTAATATATTTTGTTTTTTCAAAATTTAAATTGTTAAAATGCATATGGTGCAATATCATTAATTTCTTCCTATTATAAATTTTATTTTAAATCTTATAAGATTTGTTCAATGAGTAATTCAATTTTTGTAAAAAAAAATTCCAATATATTCTTTCCAAAAGTTAATATAGCAAGTCTACAAAATTGATACTAATGAGCAAAGGAGCCCACGGCTCAGGACCCAGCTCACGACCCAAGTGTTAAAGCCCAGTAAGCCCAGTAACTTTGAAAAGCCAATGCTGGTTTAGGACCAATAGCATTCAAACACTTGTTATATGAAAACCCGCATTTAATTATTCTTAAAAGAAATAATAATAAATTAATTAATTAATTAATTAATTAACTTTATCCAGAGTTTATCTGAAATATATATTAGTGTAAAAGTTAATTTTAAATTAACCCAATTCAATCACTAACAAAGACATTATTAAGAATAATAATTTTGTGAAGGTTTAATGTTTGCTGTTTATAAATTATTTTGATAAGGATTCAATATGATAATTATCTTTACTAAATGCCTTAGTTAAAAATCTTAGTGTATCAATTTTAAGAAACCTACACAAATATACAAAAAAAAAAATGATTTTCGGTGGCATGGGATGCCACTTGTTTGTTTGCATGTCAATATAGGAATTAGACCCCATTATGCTTCTTGGAATTGGAAGATTGGATTAGACCACCTGAGAGAATAATAAGAGAGAGAGAGAGAGAGGGGCTCAGCAATGAATTATATATATATATATATATATATGCATGCTTGCATTCGGTGAGGAAATGAAGAAAAAGAAAATTCTGTGAGCAACAAAGCAGTAGGAGAAGAAGAAGAGTGGGAGATTAAGGATGCTAAAATTTTCTACCTTTTCATCATCCTATTATTAAATAAGAAAACCCTCTCAACCCTCTCATTTTTTTAAATGTTGAAATTTTCAGATTATATTTATATGATAAAATGACTAAACTTGTAAATAAAATTTTATGTATTGTTGTTTGAACCTTTAGTTATGTACGAGAGTTGGAATGTCCAATTAAGATGTCAACTTTTTGATTTATTAAGTCATTTTGTTTATTTAATTTCCCTTGATGTTTCAAAAATTTGGAGCATCACAATTTGGTATCAGAGCTCCAGGTTAGAATACCTAGGGACGGTGGGAAGAGGTTTAACCTCAATTGAGGAGTAGTGTCATGTGTTAGAAGGAATAGAATTATGTGACTCATAGTCTGTGCGAGCTTTATACTAATCATAGTAAGTATCCTTATTCGATCCTAACTGTACCTGTAGCTTGACGCTGACTTTGTCGAATGTAAAATCATCACTTTTGTATCTTGATTGAACCTTTCCAATTCGGAAAAGTATTGCCTTAAGATGATCAATTGGCAATTTTTGAGCCATGATTATTGTATCTTGTATGTTGTTCTCTTGAAAACCAGTTGCACTCTTTTAATCCTTACAGGATGAATAATCTTAGGTATTTGGTTTGAAATGTGTATGGCCAAACACAATTTCAATTCAAATATCTAGTTTGGTCACCAGCTCCATAATCTTAACCCTATTAAAAGTTCAAAACTATCATGTCATCCGACTGTACCGTCAAATTCCATTTAAATTCTTATGTTAATTATGCTATTGTCGTAGCCACATCATACTCTTTCTTCTCTACTACAACTGTGTGAATCTTGGGATTAGAGCTTGAACGATTAGAAACACCTATGAGTGTAGCTTCACCGTTAGGAGGTCAAACTCGAGTAGAACTCGTATGCAAATCATGTGAACTAGGAGTCTCTAGTTTGTGTTTAATTTGCCACCTACGAGTCATGGAAATGTTAGACTTTGACATTATCCTAGGAATGGACCGGTTATTAGCCCATAGAGCCACCATTGATTGTTATCGAAAGACGATGACTGCTTACTCTCAGGACAGAACGCGATTCCAATTTAAGGGAGATAGACAAGATTCCCTATCACTAACATTTGGACAGTCAAAGTGGCATAATCACCTAGCTGGGTGGCTAGCTAGCTTAGTTCTGGAAGACAAAGAACATACAGAACTAGGGTTACCTCGTATGGTGTGCGAGTATGCTAATGTGTTTCCAGAGGAACTACCAGGACTACCCCCAAAGCAAGAAGTAGACTTTACCATTAAACTACAACATGGTGTTCTTCGCCTTACTGGCAGGCGACAGCTTTGCCTTGGTCGCCCGTCGGATCTCAACCTATTCCGCTGTCATCTTTTCTTGTCAATATCGTTTCTCTTCCTGTTGTTCGTTGGTTTATTCCTACTCCAAATATCTCTATCATATATATTTTGGTCAGTGATAAGCTCAATATTTAGTTCAGACTTCATTAAACTGCAGTCATTTTCAAGTTCAACATTTAAAATAACAACCACCACAACACACACACACAAAATAAAAACAAAAAACAAAAAAAAAAAACAACAAGAAGGGATTTTTTTTCTTTGCTGGCCGTGAGCCAACCTCACTTACTCGACTCTCCCGCTGATCTCTTCTTCTTGTCTTGGGAGACCTTTGAAGGCCCTGCCTTAGTGCTTACAGGACCACCGGAGGGTTGACTCCCTGCTGGCCGTCAAAAGCAGAGTACGGCAGAACTCCGAATCGGACAATGACAGTGGCCTTCCATTTCAGCTCTTTGTTCTTTGCCTTCAGCGTGCAAATCTCTGCTCGCTCATCCTTGTACATGCGCTGGAGTAGAGAGAGTTTGGCGTTTAACTATTGTACCTCACTTGTCCTATTCTACAGCCGGTGAGACAACTTGGAGACCGTAGTCACTGTCTCCATGCAAGACTTCTGCATTTAGTGGTTAGCCTCAATGTCAGATTGAGCTGCCATTATTTGCTCGACTGATAACATAGGAAAGTTAAGAGGAGTAAGAGTAGGAGTAGGGGCACTCGGTCTAGGAGAGCTTATGGGATCATTCAGGTTCGGAAAGAGAGTGAGGGGACGAGACGAGGCCATGTGTTAGAAGAGAGTGATAAAGAAGAAGACAGAAGAGGAGAAGAAGAAGGAGATGGAAGAGAATAAGGAAGAAGAATGAGAAGTGAGTGCTTAAGAAGAAGACGGAAGAGAAGAAGACAAAGAGAGAGAGAGAGAGTCGAGGCAATCGCTACAAATCGAGGAAGGTCTAGCTTTGTCGGCCAGCTGACGTAAAAGTCAAAGCCGCGTGTCCGGTATGGCATTCGACGAGAGAGAGAAAGGGAGCCGAGGCAATTTGTCGGTCGGCTGGCGCAAAAGTTGGAGCCACGTGTCAGGTGCGGTATTCAAAAGAAAAAGACAAGGGAGGCGGGAAAGATATATATACACACGATATCTTCTACAACGGTTCAACACGTCCACACGGTGTCTTCTACAACGGTCCGATACGACCATAGAGTGTCTTCTATGGTGGTCTGATACAATGTGTATTGTAATGCTTTCAAAGAAGGTCTGGGGTGCGTGTTGATGCAAAATGGCAAGGTGGTGGCATATGGATCAAGGCAATTAAAGAACCATGAGAAGAATTATCCCACCCATGACTTGGAGTTAGCAGCTATAGTTCACGCACTCAAAATTTGGAGACATTACCTGTATGGTAAAAAGTTTAAGATATTCACAAAAGCTTGAAGTATCTGTTCACCCAAAGGGATCTGAACATGCGTCAAAGACGTTGGATAGAGTATCTCGAGGATTACCAATTTACCCTTTCCTATCATTCCGGCAAGGCTAACGTGGTGACAGATGTGCTAAGTCGTAAGAATAGAGGAACTATTGCTAGTTTAGCACTTAGAGAATGGAATATGGTTAGAACGCTCAATGAATTTGGGGTACAAATGGGGATTCAAGATGAAAAGGCTTACCTTGGTGCTCAGATTGCTACACCTAAAATTTTGAGCGAGATATTGGAATCACAAAAGTACGATCAGGAGGTAGCATTCATCAAGGCACAAATGGAATCTAGTGAAACCATGCCTGGTTAGAAAATTCACACTGATGGGAGTTTGAAATATCAAGGTCGAATGTTCATGCCAAACGACAACTCACTAAGGGAAAATGTACTCAAGGAATTCCACCATTTAGTATTCGCCGTACATCCGAGAGGTACTAAGATGTACCAAGACTTAAAACGCCAATATTGGAGGGACGGAATAAAAAAGAATGTAGCGAAGTTTGTGTCTCAACGCCTAACATGTCAACAAGTAAAGGCTAAACATCAAAGATCGGAAGGAACACTTCAACCCTTACCAATCCCGGAGTGGAAATGGGAACACATAATCATGGATTTTGTGACATGTTTGCCTCGGTTGCCACAGGGACAGGACGACGTGTGGGTAGTGGTAGATCGACTAACTAAGACAGCTCGATTCTTACTTGTCAGGTCGTCAGATACATTAGATTCACTTAGTAGATTGTTCGTCAAGGAAGTGATTAGATTACACGGAGTACCAGTTAGTATTGTGTCTGATCGTGATCCACGATTCACTTCGCAATTTTGGCAGAGCTTGCAGAAAGCGATGGGAACGAACCTATGCTTTAGCATGGCATTTCACCCACAAACAGATGGGCAGTCTGAAAGGATGATACAAACCTTAGAGGATATGCTTCGAGCTTGTGTTGTGGAAGTTGGGATAAACATTTACCTCTCGTTGAGTTTGCTTACAACAATAATTTCCAAGCCAGCATTGGAATGGCACCGTATGAAGCACTTTATAGGCGATCTTGCCGATCACCAGTCTGTTGGACTGAAGTAGGAAAAACAACCTTGTTAGGACCAGACTTGGTTCAAGAGACCACTGAGAAGATAAGACTGATCAGACAACGATTAATCACAGCCCAAAGTCGACAAAAAAGCTATGCATATCAAATAAGACAACCCCTAACATTTGAGGTAAGAGATCATGTTTTTCTCAAAGTTCGACCTCGTCGAGGTGCTTCACGATATGGGAAGAAAGGAAAACTTGCACTTCGATATGTGGGCTCGTTTGAAATTCTGAGCAAAGTAGGAGAAGTGACATACTGCTTAGCACTACCGCCACAGCTCGTAGCGGTGCACAATGTTTTTCACATCTCAATGTTACAGAAATATGAGCCACACCCCTCCCATGTTATCAACTGGAGAGAGATTGATCTTAATGAAGATGCAGGTTTTGAGGAAAGACCTATAAAGATTAGGGATCAACGAGAAAAGAACCTGCGAGGCAAGGCCATTCACTTGGTGCGAGTGTTGTGGCAGCATCGTGAGATGAAAGAGTCAACGTGGGAACGAGAAGATATGATGCGTGCCAATCACCCTCAACTTTTCGAGTCTAAAGGTACGAATTAATTTCGTGGACGAATTTTTTTTGAAGAGGGTAGATTGTGAAAACTCGCATTTAATTTTTCTTAAAAGAAATAATAATAAATAAATAAATTAATTAATTAACTTTATCCAGAGTTTATCTGAAATATATATTAGTGTAAAAGTTAGTTTTAAATTAATCCTATTCAATCACTAACAAAGACATTATTAAGAATAATAATTTTGTAAAGGTTTAATGTTTGTTGTTTATAAATTATTTTGATAAGGATTCAATTTGATAATTATCTTTACTAAATACCTTAGTTAAAAATCTTAGTGTATGAATTTTAAGAAACCTACACAAATATACAAATATCCAAAAAAAAAAATTGATTTTCGGTGGCATGGGATGCCACTTGTTTGTTTGCATGTCAATATAGGAATTAGACCCTATTATGCTTCTTGGAATTGGAAGATTGGATTAGACCACCTGAGAATGATGATGAGAGAGAGAGAGAGAGAGAGAGAGAGAGAGAGAGAGGCTCAGCAATGAATTATATATATATATATATATGTGCATGCTTGCCTGTGGTGAGGAAATGAGGAAAAAGAAAATTCTGTGAGCAACAAAGTAGTAGGAGAATAAGAAGAAGAGTAGGACATTAAGGAAGCTAAAATTTTCTACCATTTCATCATCCTATTATTAAGTAAGAAAATCATCCCAACCCTCTCATTTTTTTTAAATATTGAAATTTTCAGATTATATTTATATGATAAAATGACTAAACTTGTAAATATAATTTTATTTATAATTGTATGTAAATTTATGATTTGTATATCAAATATTTGAAGATATTGATAGTCTTAAAATCATGATAATATTGTGGAATTTGGACTTGCAAGTGTAGTTTATGCCATTAAAAAGATTATTAAAGATTTTATTTGGCCCTTAAATCTGCCAAAACATTGGTACGAATTTTTAGACAAATTTATACTCAAACTTTGAAGATGATTTCTTCTACAACGTTGTTGGGAATGATGTCTAGTTCATCCACGAATTTTTGCAACAATTATTGAGATTTTTACGAATTTATACAAATTTTTAATTAAATCTGAAACTATAAGACAGATTTTACTATATGTTTGAAAATTTATAAAAAAAATTCTATATTAAGCCAAATCTGGTAATTTCTAACTAAAAGATGAAATTTGAGAAGTCTAGTTTCATAATAAATTTTTAGATTATGGAGTTGATCTATGAATTTAAGTATGGAATTAATTTAAGAAAATGTGATAAATCTGTGTCATGAAATTTCTGAAAATTTTATAGAATTGTTTATAACTTATTTTTTGGAAATTCTTTCTGAAAAATGACCTAAACATGTTTATTGAATATTCTGTATATTTTCACAAATTTCACAATTGTATAAATAATTTATTTATAATTTTTATTACCTAAGGTATATCCTGAAAATTTCTGGGTAGGTTTAAGATCATTACTTCAATTAATTATTTTGTTGGTGTAATTCATTAAATATTGTAAATTAGTAATCCATGTATGGTTGTATTGTGGTTTATTTAATATTGTGGTAGTCTAATCTTGTAAATTAAAAATCCACGCATGTGTGTGATTATGGTTTATTTTCTTTGTATTTAAATTATTATTTCATACTATGGTTTAAATAAATTGTTTATTTAAATTTTGTACATTTATTTATTATTGTGTGACATGTATAATATTTTATGTTGGGAATTTTAATGAGTTGGTATAACATTATTTGTGATTAATATCAAAACTAACTGAAATGATTAACGACATATATAAAGTTAACAATTGACGGTTAATACCAGTTGTTCAGGGTAAGCCCTGGTTTTGAGAATTCTCACGTAAATTGTGTCGCGAAACCCTAAGATGGCACGGGACTTATTTGAACCCTTTTTGGTATTCGGTTTTCGAATAAGGGTGGATGTGCAGGTGGCACACAGGGAGGTTACGTACCCCTGGCAGACCGTTTCCTTAGGGTAGACCACGAATGTCACTACTTGGGTATATAACTCCGGACGTGGGCATCCTTGGTAGTTACGGTTGGTAACACTTGAATATTTAACTAAATGCGGGTTTCAAATTAATCGTTGTCATACTTAGTGGTTGATAAGTTAAATCTCTTTGGTGAGATTTCGAGTATCACCTAATTTATTAGAATTATTGAAATTATTTTAATGGTTGTAATTTATGTTTACAACTATATTGTAATCTCATTATTTTTCTCTTAAAAAAGAATGGTAGGTTAGTTATGTTTTCTTACTGTGTTGCAAAACTCATGGCATATATTTTTGTTACCCTGGCGTTTTATGCCAGGTTTTGGCGAGGAAATAATTGAAGATGAAATGGAGTTGACACTAACGTAGAGCCTTGGCTAACTTGAAACCCTGATTAGAGCCAAATAAATTTTATTATTTTATATAATAGCTATCAAAGACTTTATAATTTCATTTGATGTTGTATTTGGATAATTTTAAGTTTTTATTTATTGTTATTTAAACCTTTGGTTACATACGAGAGTTTGAATGTCCAATTAAGATATCAACTTTTTGATTTATTAAGTCATTTTGTTTATTTAATTTCCCTCGATGTTCCAAAAATTTGGGGCGTCACATGTTAGGTAGAGAATTAGCCACGTGAACAGACAAAGATTCTGCAAAATTATTGCACCCACACATCAGCCATTTAATGAGGCCACTATAGCATTAAATGCAGCAAGACCCCTCGTACCAGAGTAGGCAGAATCACCATGAACGATGTTAACTAGGCCATAGACTTTTGGCCAACAAGACAACTTAGAATGGACAAAGAAATGATAAGCAAAGGATATAAGGAAACTTTCGAGATACATTAAAGGTTAAGTTTTTCATTCCTTTCTTCTCTCTCTCAAAAACCAACTACTATCTGCCTTAGTCTAACTTGATCATCGGAGTGTTCGTCGGGGGACTATTTCCCCCATTGGACCTTCTTGCAAGTACACATCAAAGATTCAATAGCTAGCAGACTCATAAAAGACTCGAGCCGGTTCGACCTATCCACTATTGATATCACAGCTTCATCAGTTGGCGTCGTCTGTGAGAAGTCATCTCTGGTCGACAATTGTGTTCATTGTTACCAGAGGGAACTTCGTTTTCACTCATCTCCTACGTCAGGGTGAAAGGTCACGACCAAGTCCATGGCTTCACAACACAATGCTGGTAACCCCGAAGTCGAATCCTCCAACCCAAATAACCCACCTCCATATTTCGCAGAACTCACCAACAGCATCAACCGGCTGACCAAACAAAACCAAGCCCTGATCAACGCTTTGCTCCAACGCGACTTGTCTATCCCTCCTCCACCACCGCAAATAGTCCCCCCTAACCCGGAACAAACCCACAATCATCACCAATTCCTGCCATATGTATCCCAAGGAACATTTCCGCCCTTTGTCCACAGTCTCAACTGTCGAACCTTGATGATCTGTGCGCCCCTCTTCCAGGCTCATAGCCCCATTCGGAGGAACTATCGTTTTTCCATAACCACTCTCTACGGCACCACGCTGCCATCTATGAAGGCGAGGCTAGTAGTGTTCAACCCCCAGTTCATACTTGTGGGGATAATGCCCCCGTTTGGGACGAAGAATTACGAGCCATGAAGCTTCAGCTACAAGGAGTCATGCAGAACATGCAACATAAACCTTCTTCCACCATCAACTCCCCTTTTCCGCTTCCATCAGAGATAAAGCTCTACCTCCTAAGTTCAAAATGCTATCAATTGACACATTCGATAGTACCACCAATCCAATCGACCACGTGAAAGAATACCAGACACTTATGATCCTCCACGCCTTTCCAAATGAAATCATGTGTCGTGTTTTCCCCGTCACATTGAAAGGGACGGCGTGACTCTGGTTCAGCCAGCTTCCTCCAGACTCTGTCACTTCCTTTCAACAGCTCAGCGAGTCTTTCCTGAGCCATTTCATCGATGCACGGCGGTAACGACACCCGGCGACTCAATTGCTAAATATCTGGCAGACTAAAAGGAAATCATTGTGCAGCTTTGTCACCTGCTTCAATACAGAGGCCTTACAAGTGAAGGAAAACGATGACAAGGTCATTCTTACAGCCTTC
The DNA here is from genome assembly GCA_030407325.1 of Camellia japonica. NCBI lineage: Eukaryota > Viridiplantae > Streptophyta > Magnoliopsida > Ericales > Theaceae > Camellia > Camellia japonica. Next base: position 15,448,796 of record JAPPVO010000010.1, read on the forward strand.
ATGGCTGGTTTACGCCGTCGAATTTTCTCTTTTCCTTCGCTAAAAACCCCCCGACCGTAATGGCCACCCTTCTCGCCAAAGCCCATAAATACATGAATGCTGAAGACTCCCTGGCGGCTTGCCAAGACTCCACATCTAAAGCTTCGCAGTCCAGGGAAAAGAGAAAAGAACCTGAACCCAGGCACTCACAATACACCCACGACCTCTGCAGTATACAGACCGACCTCCATGCTCAGACCGACCAGCTTCTACCCAACCACCTAGTCGGTTTGAACAACACACACCTCTCAACTCGCCTATGGAACAAGTCTTGCACCAAATCCAGCGTGACTATGACCTCAAATGGCCTCTACCATCAAAATCTCCCTCTGCTAGTCAGGACCAATCTAAATCTTGCCGTTTTCATCGTGACCACGGCCATACCACTGAAGAATGTGTTAACCTTAAAGACCAGGTCGAGGATTTGATCCGCCAGGGATGCCTTAATCGATTCACAACAGCTCGCCCTCACCAAAGACCTAGGATGGACCATCCAAGGCATAACGACCAGCACACTCCCACAGACAGCCTGAACCACCTAGACAACGTGATGACCGGGCTCCACCACAACCCCGAGCACAAGGTGGCCCTGCCCTCCCAGTAGGTGAGATTAGAGTCATTGCCGGAGGGCTCACTTGCGGCGGACCATCTCGGTCGGCACAGCGAGCCGAGCTTAGAAAAATTAGGCAAAGCTCTGATAAGGAAGTGACGATAGTGGACTGCCCCTACAAATAACCCAAGCAATGGTCTGAAGCAATCACCTTTACAGAGGCAGACTGCACAGGCGTTCGCTACCCCCATGACGACCCCTTGGTCATTTCGGCTCCCTTATCAAACTATAAAGTTAGACGAGTACTTGTTGACAATGGCAGCTCCTCAGACATCATCTTCCTCAACGCTTACCGACAACTCAAGATCGGGAAAGAAAAGTTGTCGCCTCTACAAACTCCTCAGGTCGGCTTCACCGGCGATCGGGTGACATCCATAGGCTCCATTGACCTTCCAATCACCATCGAAGAATATCCACGGCAGTCCACAAAACTACTCACTTTCCTCATCGTCGATTTTCCTTCCGCCTATAACATCATACTTGGACGCACAGCTTAACACCCTCCAAGCTATAACCTCCATGTACCATTTGGCCATGAAGTTTCCAACCCAATCAGGGGGTTGGCACGATGAAATGCGAACATACGATGGCCAAAGAATGCTATGTCACCTCATTAAAGGAGGTTAGAATGAATGAGGCCATGATCATAGAAGGCCTTGATGTCAGAGATGAGGATGAGCTAATCAGGGGGAACTAGTAAAAGAACTAGTTAAAATGCCCATTAACCCCACCGACTCGACGAAGATGGCCAAAATTGGCAGCCAGTTGCCCCCTGGCCAAAGATGACCTTACAGCCCTCTTAGCCGAGCATAACGATGTCTTTGCTTGGACTCACTCAGACATGCCAAGTATTGACCCTTCTTTCATTACTCATTGCCTCAGTATTGAGCCCCAGTTTCGGCCGTTCCACCGAAGGCAGCGCATTTTTCATCCAGAACGCAACAATCTCATTGCCGCTGAGGTGGACAAGCTATTGAAGGCCCAATTCATTAGAAATGTAGACTATCCCAAATGGCTATCCAATGTGGCCTTGGTCTGCAAAAATAATGGCAAATGGAGACTTTGTGTCAACTACTCCAACTTCAACTGAGCTTGTCCTAAAAATAGCTACCCACTACCCTGTACCCAGGATAGACCTATTGGTCAACGCAACGGCAAGAGACCAGATGCTCAGCTTCATGGACACTTTCTCAGGTTATAATCAGATCTTAATGAACGCAGCTGACTAAGAGCACACCTCTTTCATTACTGACAGAGGAACTTATCATTACCGTGTGATGCCATTCGGTTTGAAGAATGTGAGGGCCATTTACCAACGCCTGGTCAATGCCATTTTCAAAAACCAGATAGGTCGGAATATAGAGGTCTACGTCGACGACATGCTCATCAAAAGCAAACTCTCTTCCAATCACCTAGCAAACCTGCGGGAAACCTTCCAAGCCCTACACAAACATAAGATGAAGTTGAACTCAGAGAAGTGCGCCTTTGGTGTTAGGTCTAGTAAGTTTGGGGTTTATGGTCAGCCACAGAGGTATTAAGGCCAATCTAGAGAAGATCAAGGCCTTAATAAAAATGCAATCTCCCCGAACGGTAAAAGAGGTTCAGCGGCTTACTGGCAACGTTGCCGCCCTCAATCGCTACATTTCGCGAATGACTGACAAGTGCCTCCCGTTCTTCAAAGTTCTCCAGCAGGCTTTTGAGTGGAATGCCGAATCCGAGAAGGCTTTCCAACAACTGAAACAGTGCATGGCCAACCCCTTTTTCCTCTCTCAAGCAATGCTATGAGAGACCCTTTTTCTTTGTTTGGCTGTTTCCGGCACTGCGGTCAGTGTTGCCCTCATCAAAGAAGAAGACTCAGTCCAACTCCCAGTTTACTACATTAGCCGCGCACTTCGAGGGGCAGAGCAGAACTACCCCTTGTTAGAAAAAATGGCCCTAGCATTGGTCATCACCTCTAGACGACTTCGACCCTATTTCCAAGCCCACTCCATAGTGGTCCTCATTGACCAGCCTTTGAAAAAGGTTATACAACAACTAGAATCGTCAGGCAAGCTCATACAGTGGTCTATTGAACTAAGCCAATATGAGATCTCCTACCGACCCCGAACAACCATCAAAGGCCAGGTTGTTATAGATTGTATCCTAGAATTCACTAACCACACTTCCGATATACCACCAACATCAGTAAATGTCATTCCTGATACAGAGGACCCCCATTCTGGGTTTTAGCATTGATGGTTCATCCCGCAAATAAGGAAATGGAGCTGGCTTGATCCTTACCACCGTTGATGGTGAATATTTCAAATATGCTCTCCGATTTTTGTTCGCTGCAAGTAACAACGAGGTCGATATGAGGCCATAATAGCAGGTCTTTGGCTAGCCAGTGACATTTGTGTTGACCATCTCTTTGTGTCTAGTGATTCTTAGTTGGTCGTCAGACAGATAACAAGCGAGTTCGATACAAAGAAAGAAACAATGCGGTCATACAGGACAACGCTCTTCCCCTCACCCGTCTCTTTGATAGTTTTCATATCAAGCATGTCCCCAAGTCGAAGAATTCCCAAGTAGATGAAATAACCTAGTTAGCCTAGCAGACCAATCCGACCTTAGCCACGGTGTCCGAATTAAATACCTCACCCACCCAGCAATCTCACCAGCTCAACAGGAGGTTCACCTGCTCCAAGACGAACCTATCCCATGGGTTCATGACATCATCACATTCTTAGAACAGGGAGTCCTACCAGAGAATAAACAGGAAGCTGACAAGATCAGGGCTCGATTGTCTAATTATATCATATAGATGGCATCTTGTACAAACGAGGATTCTCACGACCATACCTCAGGTGTCTAAATGCTAACTAAGCTACCTATATGATGAGAGAGGTCCATGAAGGGGTTTGCGAAAACCATTCTAAGAAGATCCTTAGCTCATAAAATCCTTCGCACAGGCTACTTTTGGCCCACGCTCCACCAGACGCCACCGACTTTGTACTCAAATGTGACAAATGCCAATGCTTCGCCAACATCCCACATGCCCCTCCAGCAGAATTGATCACGCTCAGCAGCCCTACCCTTTCGCTAAGTGGGGAATCGATCTTGTCGGCCTTTGCCGACTAGCAAGTTCAAGTAAAGTTTACTGTGCTCGCCATCGATTACTTCACCAAGTGGGTGGAAACAGAGCCTCTTGCCAAGATTACCGAGCAAAGTACCACCAAGTTCATTTGGCAGTCCATTGTGTGCCGTTTCGAGGTCCCTCAAGCCATTGTCTCTGACAATGGCAAGCAGTTCGACAATGCCAAATTCAAAGAATTTTGCGCAAAGCTTTGCATCAAGACCTGTTTCTCCTCTTCTGGCCACCCCCAAGCTAACGGGCAGGTTAAAGTCACCAATCGCTCCCTGTTGAAAATAATTAAGACCAAGTTGAAGCCACCAAAGGACTTGGCAGACGAGCTCCCAAATGTGCTCTGGACCTATCAAACGACAGCAAGAACACAGGTGAAACCCCTTTCCGGCTAACATACGACGCCGAAGCGGTTATCCCGTGGAACTCGGTCTTTCAACCCCCCGAATGATACACCTGAACATAAAACTACACAACGAGTTATAACGGGCCGAAATGGACTTGATTGAAGAACTAAGAGAGTTAACTGTGTCAGGATGGCCTCAAATCAACAGAGAATGCAAAAACATTATAACTGCAGAGTCAGACCCCGAGAATTCGCAGTGGGAGACCTAGTCTTACAAGAAGCCACTCTTGCCACCGAAAACCCAATCGAGGGCAAGCTAGCAGCTAAGTGGGAAAGACCTTACATCTTCAAAGCTAGACCCTAACCAGGCACTTACCATCTCCAAGATATGACGGGCAGAGACCTCCCTCATCCATGGAATCCCGAGCACTTGAAGTGATATTTCCAATAAAATAACGTCTTTTGCTTTTTGTATGTTCAGTTGTTGTATGGTCCACTTTGTTGTTTGAAACACTTGTTCATTTTTGCCCTTGCCATACAATGTATAAACTTATGATTGCAAGACTATGCCTTAATGCCAAAAATTTTCGATCCCCATTATTTGTGTTGTACCTTTTTTAGGAGAGCTCAGCCAGACTGAGTGAAGCCAGCCTCAGCTAGACTAAGCATCACAAGTCTCAGTCTGGCTGAGCTCTCAGCCAGACTGAGTCTGAAAGCTTAGCCAGACTGAGTCAAGCAAGCCTCAGCCCGACTGAGCATTACAAGTCTCATCCCGACTGAGCCTGAAGAGCTCAACTAGACTGAGTCAGGAAAGCCTCAACCAGACTGAGCCTGAAAGCACGCCTTAGTAGACTAGCATCACAAGTCTCAGCCAGACTGAGCTTGAAGAGCTCAGCTAGACTGAACATTACATGTCTCAGCCCGACTGAGCCTAAAGAGCTCAGCAAATTGAGTTAGGAAAGCCTCAGCCAGACTGAGCCTGAAAGCACGCCTCAGTAGACTGAGTATCACAACTCTCAGCCAAACTGAGCCTGAAGAGCTCAGCTTCAACTAGACTGAGCCTGAAAACACGCCTCAGTAGACTAAGTATCACAAGTCTCAATTAGACTGAGCTTGAAGAGCTCAGCCAGACTATGTCAGGCAAGCCTATGCCTAACTGAGAATGAAGAGCTCAGCCAGCCTGAGTCAGGCAAGCCTCAGCCAGACTGAGCATTACAAGTCTCAGCCAGACTAAGCCTGAAGAGCTCAGCCAAACAAAGTCAAATAAGTCTCAACTAGACTGAGCATCACAAGCCTCAACTAGACCGAGCTTGAAGAACTCAACTAGACTGAGCCAAGCACTCCTCAGTAGACTGAGCCGAGCACTCCTCAGTAGACTAAGTCTTAAGCTCAGTCTGGCCAAGTCTAGTAACCCTCAATCCAGTTAAGTCTACTGAAACCAATTTTATATAACCATGATTGTTTTTAACCACATGATTGTTTTTACAAATAAATTTCTTTCTTTTACGTAATACTCCTTTTTATACAACATGCACAAAGCTAGTTCACCCATACAAAAACTAATAAGAAAAATCACACAAACAATATAATAATAAAATAGCAACCGCTAGACAAACAATCTTTGTAATTTAAACACAAATTCTTTACACCATTCAAATATTCTTTACAAAATAACTGCTTCAATTATTACAAGGATAAATTCAAACAACACAAAACGCCTAAGCCTAGGTCACATCTTCAATTCGCCCCACCTTCACCTCTCTCATTCTTGCTGGATGCCAAATCTCTTCCTCAACACCCTCATCTAGTGGGATCTAGGCAAATATCCCCCTCCTCTGGCCTCACGCGGCTGAAGTCCATGTTTGGGAAGAGCTCCTCCGCCCTGTACTTGAAACTCGTCCAGCCGCTGTCCAAGTACATGTTCATATCATGCTTGTAATAATCTGACTGCTAGAACCTCTGGATTATTTCTTCTTTGGTCTGCCCCTCCACCAGCTCAGCAGCAGCCACATTTGATGGCCCAGCACCCCCTCCACCTTCTCTGGCCAAGCCCCTCGCCACAGCTGTGTCAATGGCCATTTGAAACTCCGAGATAGCTTAAACTGTTCCACCGCCGCGATGCATAGATCTAGATATGCAGCCCTCTCAGACACCATCACCCTGGTTAACTCTACTGTCTTGGCTCTTTTTTCTTCCAAGGCCCTTTCCAACCCAGCCACTCGTGCATCAACCTCCTCCTTATCTTTCAAGGCCAGATCACGCAGTTCTTCATTATTTACAAGAGCCTCTTCCAATCTCTCGTTGGCAGTGGTGCAGGCCTGTTGGACCTCATCCATCCTCTTCTGCTCGCTGACCAGCTCAAACTCTAGTGATACCGCTTTGCGACGCACCACTTCAAGCTCAGCCTTGATGATTGATAGCTTAGCAGTAACCTCAGTCTAGCTTATCCTGATGCGCTCAGCCAAGTAGCTCTATACCACCACCAATACCTCCATCTTTTTCGTCCTCTGTGCATAGGCCAGGTCCTTCGTACAGGCACTCCGCGCCGCCTTTCTCCAACCGGCCGTCTCCACCTTTACATTCTACTATTGGCCCGAACCTCTTCCAATTGGACCTTCAGCGGTTCTGCTTTCACCTTCGCCCTCACTGCCTTGCCTAGCAGAGCGACCGCCAAGGTCACTGCCTCTATCTACGCTGAGCAGAATCCTCTTATGAGGTCGACCTTTGTAAATTGTGCAACACCCCGTACGACCGCATCCTCAATGATCCCCAACAAACGGTCTGCACCAGCCCTGACCTCTCGTTGCACCTCAGAAGAGTCGTCCCCATCCACCATTAGACGGCCAGCCATGGCATTCACATGATAAGTGGCAATTCCCAATGACCCCACAACAATGCTCTTCTCTGGTTCACTCATCTGCTCTTTCCCTAACTTCTGGCTAGGGGGTAAGTTTGTTGGGGGCAAGTCCACTACAGGCCGATCTGTCAATCGGTCACCCATCGCTCCCCCTTTTTGATCTACACTTGGCACCCCTTCTTTTTTTTTCACCCCGCTCATCGCTTCAGCGATCGGGGGCTCAGTTACACCTCCCTCTGCATCCAAACCAGCCTTGGTCTCCACTCTTCCCACTACTGGGGGCATCTCCACCACCCCCTCATTCATCTTCTTCACAAAGGGCCCTTCTTCCCCACCCTCCGCAGTCCCCTTCCTTTTCTTCTTCTTTAAAGAGGGACAAACATTGCTAAGTCCTTCTCTTCCAAGGGTTTGGGTCGTGGTCGGGCCGACCGCTTTGTAACCAGCTTCGGTACTAGGCCTAATTGTATTTCCTTATATTTGTCCGCCATCGCAAAAGGTCATTTGTTTTCTGCCTTATGCGCTTTCCTCCTTGCCTCTACCTCCTCCTGCACAAGGTTTCCCTCGGTTGGTTGAGGCCTCAAATTCAGGCCAAACAGGGCCAAGGGTTGGATGAGGTCGTCCCATTTTAACCCCTCTATCTTCCTCCACTCCTTCACTTGTTTGACCCTCCCCTCCGTCACAGTGTCTAACTTTGGCTCCAACGACTTAATGAGGACTTTCCAAATCGTGCGCATCCTCTTGTTACTCGTCAACACAAAAAACCACTTTGGCCGCCAACTCTTCACTGACGAGGGTAGTCCTACCACCAAACCCCTCCCAGCTATTGCTTGTAGGGTCACACATGTCTCTTGTTGCCCTAAAGCCTTGTAGTATGAAAAAAATTCATCCGTCGTCATCACCTCTCCTCCGGTCGTCCATGACCACACAATCGTGCAAGTAAATAGAATCTTTCATGCGTTCGGCATTAGTTGTCCTGGGGCCACCTCCAGGCGATTCAGTACGTCGACCATTAGCTGTGGGAGGGGTAGCCTCACCCCCCCCCCCCGGGCATCGCCTCTTCGTACAGTGCGAACTCCATCGACCGTGCATCAGACGCCCTCAACTTCGCCGTTGGCAATCTCAACTCTTCATCTGTCGGAATCTGGTATCTACTACGCAACTCCTCTAGATCCTCTGCCGTTAGTGTGGATTTGTCCGCCTTGGTATGCCAGTGGTCAAACGCTACTTGGCTAATCGGCTGGGCCACTGAGATCATTGTCGCTGAAAGGGGTCGCACTGGCCGCTCTACGCCTCTTTCCTCGAGCCTTTCCACTCTATATTGTTCCGCCAGTGCCACTCCGTCATTCTCTCCTAACGCATCCGATGTCATGGCCAGCACTTTGTTTTGTGCCATCTCCTTCACGTTTCTATATATCACTTTGGTTGCGGGGGTAAGGAAATTTACGATGTGAAAGAGGAGAGAGTCTACCGAGATGTAGGAGCTAAAGTCTAGGATGTGTTGATTTTTCACAATAAGGTAAGTAAATCGCACCAGTCCGAATGACAAGGGTTTGCCTGTGTTCCAAAGATCGTGGTTAAAATTCTCCAGTTTAAAATTTCCACCAAGTTAAAACCCTGTCTTTCCTACGTCACCCCCCATACAACCCCTTCACTTTCCACTACTGCTTCACATCCCTCACCAGTGGCCTAGATTTCCCCACGTGTACAGCCTCAATCCCTCATTCATCGCACTCATTCACTTTCCTTCCCCGTCTATTCCACTTCACATTATCACGTGCTTTCCTGTATCTCGAGCCCCGTGCACCATAAATGCCTCCCATGGTCGACCACCACGTTGGTCGGCCCTCATATCGGTTGGTCACCTTCCTCAATAGTCGACCACTATGTCAGTCGGCTCCCACGTCGATCGGCCACCACGTCAGTCAGTCCCCTCTTATAATGGTCGATCACAATGTCGGTCGGTCACCACGTCGGTCGATCCTTTCATCGGTCGGCCACTACGTTGGTCGGTTACCTCCCTTAATAGTCGACTACCACGTCGGTTGACCACCTCCCTCCGTAGTCGGCCACCACGCAGGTCAGCCGACCACCACACGAGTCAAATCTCCTCCTCGACAGTCGGCCCCGTCCTTAGTCGCCCACCAACCACGCCCCCCTCTCAATCGTCCCCTATCACGCCCACCATCCCTCTCCTCATTCCCCTTTGGTCCTCTCTTTGGCATTCTAGGGGACTGTTCTCTTCTTTCTAATTCCCTTCATTGGACTAAAGCTACACTTGGGAATGAGGGACTCCTGATACTGATGAGCAAAGGAGCCCATGGCTTAGAGCCCAACTCACGGCCTAGGTGTTAAAGCCCATTAAGCCTAATAACTTTGAGAAGCTAATGCTGGCTCAGGATCAATAGCATTCAAACACTTGTCAGGTAGGGAATTAGCCACGTGAGCAGACAAAGATCCTGCAAAGTTATTGCACCCATACATCAGCCATTTAATGAGGTCACTATAGCATTAAATGTAGTAAGACCCCTCACGCCGGAGTATGCAAAACCACCATGAACAATGTTAACTAGGCCATAAACTTTCAGCCAACAAGATAGCTTAGAATGGATAAGGAAATGATGAGCAAAGAATATAAAGAAACTTTCGAGATACGTTAGAGGTTAAGTTTTTCATTCCTTTCTTCTCTCTGTCAGAAACCAACTACTATCTGCCTTGGTCTAACTTGATTGTTGAAGTGTCCATCGAGGGACTACTTCCCCCTTTGGACCTTCTTACAGGTACACATCGAAGATTCAATAGCTAGCAGACTCATAGAAGACGCGAGCTGGTCCGACCTATCCACCATTGATATCACAGCTTCATCAAAAATCATATTTTAAAACTCAAAATTATTAATATTTTTATTTATTTTTATTTTTGTTGACATGTTAAATTATAAATAGATATCCAAATAAAATTATTTTTATTAATAAATATGGCATTAGTTTTAATTTTAATCACATCATTTTAATGTCTTTATTCATTTTTAAACTTTTTTTTTATATTTTAAATTACATGTTATCATAATTTTTTCTTACTCATTAAGTTTTTAAAATTTCTTTAATTATTTCACTTTCAAAAACCAATATAATAATTTTTAAAAATTCATATATTTTTATTCTAAAATAGTAAAGTATTAGAATTATGTCATTTTTTTTTATTTATAACAAAGCATAATTTTAATTGTTAATTGTCAATACAACAATTTTAAACTATCTATACTATATATTTGTAAGAACATTAAAAAATTAAAACAAAACTCTTAAACTTATATATAAAATTTTATTTACGAGAGACAAAATACAAAAAATTAAACATAATTATAATATTTTTAATAAATAATATATTATTTTATCTCGTACATAGCATGGGTAACATGCTAGTATATATTAAAGGAAAAGAGGGTTTCTAATGTCACGACCCGCTCCCCGTACCCAAGGGTTAAGTATCGTGATAGCCAGTAATTGAAGTTACATCCGACCAATTCTTGAACAAATTAATAAGCACGAGCGGAAATAATATTTTAGTAAGGGTACAAAAATAATCATCGGAACTTCTATTTTTATTACAAAATTTATTGACCAAAAGGCCGATATTTACATATAAAAATATCATAAAAGTACTGTGTGTGTTTATTCCACAACCCTACATCTAAGACTTCTCAAAAGCTATTGTTGAATTGTATTGTTTCCTGAAAATTGGTAAACAGTTATAAACACATAGCAGAGTGAGAAATATTATACCAAGAGTATAAAGGACACAAAATAATCATGGATAGTAATGTAACTAAAATATTTAAGATAACTTACTCTGAGCAAATAATCTTTTAAGTAGCAAAACTGAGATTATGTAAACAAATAACCATAACTACTGTACCGAACAGAACAGAACAAAGGTCACAGGAGTGACAGTCAGAACAGATGTACGGATTCAAGAGGTGGCTCGTACGGATTATAGAGGTGGCTCCCACAATAGTATAGCACTTATCTCCGCATAGTACTTTGCTCTGCACAGAACAGAGGTCAATAGATTCACGACAATAGAGGCCACAAAATGATCAAACAGAGGCCAATGGTTATTGAAGTTCCCCAAGGCGTGGGACTCCCGTGATGGTATTTACAAAACATAATTGTTTATAAGAGTATAGTCAAATATTCTTTAAAATATAAATAAACATATCTATGAGTTTCATTTTAAACAAACAGAGTTCATAAATTAATCCACATAATTAAAATATTAATATAATTTATAATAATTTATAAAATATAACTTGTATAAAATAAATATGGTAACTTAAAACATACGTAAAATATATAAAGGTAACTCAAGGTATAATAATACTCACCTTAACTTTAATACCTCACTCTTTTTTTCTACTATTAAAGACCTTTTTGACTTCCATTATTTTGTCCTTTCTTTTCTTCATTTCTCTCTTCTTTCCTTTCTTTCTCTCCTCTTTTCCTTTTCTTTCCGCCCAGGTGATCGGACGTGCCCGTGTATCTTCCTCAAATTCGATAATAAATTTCATCGATTCATTCTTATCTTTAATAAATATTTAAAATAATTACGCTTTGATTCAATTTTTTAATATAATTATATAAATAAATTAATCTATAATTAAATTACACTCTATGATATACTAACAGTAAATTAATTAGTATTTATTTTACTACCACATCCATTATTATTATTATTATTATTATTATTATTATTTACTCTTACTTTTATATTTATTTATTTACAGTCTTAAACTTTGATTTGGCCTCACTAGTATTATAATTCCATATTTCTATTAATTTGGCCCCAAATAATAATCCCTAATTAAATTACACTTTATCTCATACACCCGCAACATTTAATATTTTATTTTACTCTTACGGGATATTTAATTAAACATTTAGGGTTTTTCTCATTTATAATTAAATAATACTAATATAAAATTTAAAGGACAACTTAAATTTTCAGGTTGTTATAATTTTCCCTCCTTTTAAAAATTTCGTCCTTGAAATTGGTCATGTGTAAGTTATCCGCTGCGCACTCTGATAAATATATATTAGATGATTAATCTGATAGAAAATATTACCTCAAAAAAAAAACTTACCAAAAATAACTTACTGTTTATTTGTCAAAATTTATTTTGGATCACAATGAGAAACAATCGGTGTGAGTTTAAAAAATTTTCATTAGTTTTGTAATAAAATAAAATAAAATAAGAACACAATTAAACAAGCGACTGGAAATAAAATGACAGAATCATACGCAAGAGTTGAAGGAATTTGAGATGAGCTTCCATTTCTTTTATCCGTGAACTTTCCACTGACGAAAAATAGTTTTAAAATTAGTATCTTTAGAATTTGAACCAACTTTTAAAAAAGGTCGGAATGAATTTTTTTTTTTTTTAAATGGTGAACTGAAAATTATATGCATTTAATTATATTATAATTTTGGTGGATACTTAAGCCCGACACCCTTTTGCTTCTTTTTCTTCTTTTGCTATAACAAATATAAATTATATCTTATCCCTTACAAATTATGCACACAAAAATAATAATAATAATAATATATATATATATAATCACATTAAATTATAATATAATTAAAATCATATAAATTATTATGTAATTAAATAATTACCCGCTATCATACTTCTTAAATGCGTGTGTATCCTATGCTCCAATCATGATTTTTTTTTTTTTTTTTGTATTTACTTTTTTTTTTTTTCATAAACCATTACTCTGATACCACTTGTCATGACCCGCTCCCCGTACCCAAGGGTTAAACATCGTGATGGCCAGTAACTGAAGTTACCTCAGACCAATTCTTGAACAAATTAATAAGCGCGAGCGGGAATAAAATATTTTAGTAAGGGTATCAAAATAATTATCAGAATTTCTATTTTTATTACAAAATTTATTGACCAAAAGGCTGATATTTACATATAAAAATATCATAAAAATGTTGTGTGTGTCTATTCCGCAGCCCCGCATTTAAGACTTCCCAAAAACTATTTCTGAATTGCATTATTTCTTAAAAATTAGTAAACAGCTATAAGCACATGGCAAAGTAAGAAATATTATACCAAGAGTATAAGGAACACAAAATAACCATGGATAGTTATGTAACTAAAATATTTAAAATAGCTTAGTCTGAACAAATAACCCTTTTAAGTAGCAAAACTGAGATTATGTAAATAAATAACCATAACCACGGTACCGAACCGAACAGACCAGAACAGAGATCGCAGGAGTGACAGTCAGAACAGAGATACAGATTCAAGAGGTGGCTCGTACGGATTATAGAGGTGGCTCCCATAATAGTGTAGCACTTATCTCCGCACAGTACTTTGCTCCGCACAGAATAGAGGTCAATGGATCCATGACAGACAGAGGGTCACAAAGTGACCAAACAGAAGCCGATGGTTATTTAAGTCCCCCAAGGCGTGGGACTCCCGTGGTGGTACTTACAAAACATAATTATTTATAAGGTTATAGTCAAATATTCTTTAAAAGATAAACAAACATATTCATGAGTTTCATTTTAAGCAAATAAGGTTCAGAAATTAATTCACGTGATTGAAATATTAATATAATCTATAATAATTTATAAAACATAACTTATATAAAACAAATTATGGTAAGTCAAAACATACGTAAAATATATTATGGTGACTCAAAGTATAATATAACTCACTTTAACTTTAACACCTCACTTTTCTTTCTACTATCAAATACCTTCTCGACTTCTATTATTTTTTCCTCCATTTTCTTTATTTCTTTTCATTCATTTCTCTCTTCTTTCCTTTCTTTCTCTCTTCTTTTCCATTTCTTTCCGCCCAGATGATCAGCTCCTCCCTTAGGGAGGTAAGACGTGGCCCGCCTATCTTCCCCAGATTCGATAATAAAATTTATGAATTTATTTTTATTTTTAATAAATATTTAAGATAATTACATTTTAACCTAATTTTTTAATATAATTATATAAATAATTTCTAATTAAATTACACTCTATCGTATACCAACAGTAAATTAATTATTTATTTTACTACCACGCCCATTATTATTATTATTATTATTATTATTATTATTATTATTATTATTATTATTATTTTACTCTTACTTTTATATTTATTTATTTACTATCTTTAAATTTAATTTGGCCTAACTAGTATTATAATTCCATATTTTTATTAATTTAGCCCCAAATAATAATCCCTAATTAAATTACACTTTAACTCATACACCCGCAACATTTAATATTTTATTTTACTCCTACGGGATATTTAATTAAACATTTAAGATTTTTCTCATTTATAATTAAATAATACTAATATAAAATTTAAAGAACAACTTAAATTTTCAGGTTGTTACATCTAACAAGAAATATTGTGAGAGTTCTAAAATTTCATAATAAATTTGTAAATTTATTGAATTAAAAAATAAATTTAAAAAGTAATATCCACTAATCCATTAAAGTAATAGTTTTCAAAATATTAATAATTTCATAATTTATAGTTTTCAAAATAAAAGATAAAAAAAATATTTCATATCTTTCCAACCTAATCTTCTCTTACTGAGTTTTATTTCCTTTAAAAAAAATTGAAACTTACTTCTTACTATATTACTATATCATTCATACCATATATAGCTACTCTCAAATATTTAAAACTCATAATAAAAATTAGGAACCTTGATTATCTAAAAATTGGATTGATAGCATAAAAATCAACTAAATTCAATTACTATATTATTTTTAGTATATGATCCAATATTAGCTCATACCCATCATAATTTTAAGAAATTATTAAATATAAGCTTAAATTGATTATTATTAACTTTTTTCACTAATTGATAGGTCAATTTTTAAATCAAGCCCAAGGTAGGATTATAACAAACTCTATATTTTAGGTGGACCCAGTGTTAGATAATTTTTTCATACATAAATTTACTTAATTATTTGTGGAAGAAATAAATATAAATTTTTTGCAAAAAAAAAAAAAAAAATTTACCAAAAATACGTGGGTTAAGTGATCATGAATTGGGTATGAATAAAACATAATTCTTCAAAAATTAATTGTTGGTATAAAAATTGATCTGAATCTAACTTCTAAACTGCTTTTAATGTTTAATTAAAGGACTATCCCTCAAATTAGCTCATGCTATTCAAAACCTAAGAAATTATGATATAATTAAACATATATTTCAAATTGATTATTACTATTTATTTCTATTAATAGACCGATCAAAATTTAAGATCAAGTACAAAGTATGATTAGAACAATGCCCCATATTTTAGGTTGACCTTGGATAATTTTTGCACACATAAATATACTTAACTATTCATTAAAAAATTTTAAATATAAATTTAAAATGTTATCAAAGTTTGAATTTTTTTTAATAACTATGCATAAATATGTACATATTTCTTATTTTATTATAAAAAAATAATAACATATATTTATTCACCAATTCAATAAATAAATAAATGAGTTAAGTGGTTCATGTTTAGACACATTAAGACAATTCTCTAATGATCAAGTCATGGCCAAGTTGAGATAAATATTGAGTTAATTAGATTATGCCACTTTAGTGTCTAGCGTAGCTATAAATTCTCAAGCCAATCCTTATTCTTTTGTATTCGTAAATTATGGCATATGAGAAATTTTAATTTTATGCTTAAGTAGACATATTTCTAAACTTTTACAAAATAGACAAGGAATATTTAATAAATTGACGAATATATTTTATTGTATGATTGGGCTAGCTTTGACATAAAATAAATTAAATTGCAAAACTTATAAGATAAAAATCAATTATATTTCATTGTAATATAATTTTTGTAATTTTATTACACTTTTTTAAAATATATTCTACCATAATTTATTTATTTCTTATACATAAATTTTATATTATTATTTATTTCCAAATTATTTATTTAAATTTGTACAAATTACGAATATTATGCTAATATAAAAAATGAAAAAAGGATACTTTTATTAACTTTTAATAGATGTACCCTAACCGCCATCTCGAAGTATTTTCCACTATTATCCAATAATCCACATTATAAGCTTGTTTTTTTCAAGCTAGTCCCAAAAAAAAAAAGGAAAAAACCAAAAAAGTATAAGTGTCATATGTCGTTTCCAAAATAGAAGTCTCATATACCTGTCTTATGAGTTCATCATGAATTGTTTGCATTCAAGGTTGATACAAATAGAAGTATCATATACCTGTGTTAAAATTTTGAATAGCTTGTATGCCTTGATTTACCTATTTTAAAATAAAAGTTAATTAATTTATAATTATTTAAAAATTTAAATTTAGAAATTTGAAAATAAAGTTAACTAACCTATTTTATAATGTAATTTTTATACCACTTGAATCTATATATCTATATATTACAGTAAAGAGACATTTTATTTTATTTTTTTAAATGTGAAACTTTCAAAGTTTCATCTGAATTTTTAAATTTTAATAATTAAATAAAAATATTAAAAAAATTTATTGATTATTGTCCTATTCTAAAAAATTCTATAACTAATTAGCATGCCCCACCAAAAGATTTTTTACAAACCTTACCGGAGACCCTCAGTTGGGGCAGACCCAGCAACCCCCCCCCCCCCCCCCCACGTGGGGGCCTCTGAGAGGAAGGTTTTAAAAAAATAAAAAATAAAAAATATTTTGCACCAATCAAAAAATAATGAGATGGTAAGGGTCACTTCCACTAGGGTCCAAGCCATTTTCTTTTTTACAAAAGAAAAATAATCAAGACCCCATTTCCCTCCACCCTTTTGACCCCTTCTCTTTCTTGATTAGTTAATTTTTTATTTTTTTTTTTGTCTTCTCCTCCAATCACCAGTCGCCACACGTACGTGAGGTGGTGAGGGTTGGTGGTTGAGGGTCTCAATCACATCCCTTTACAAAATCGTTGACCTGCCAGTCAGTGGCTTCCATGGGTTGGGTAGCAGACCCACCCTCTGCTATTCTTAGGGGATGATGTAATTGCTTTCTTTGTTTGATTTCTTTCTATATACATCTTCCGTTCCAAAAAAAAAAAAAATTTATTGACCTGTGATTCCCGTAATTTTGTTCTTTTTTTTAAATATATTTTTAGGTGAATAATTTTGTTTCCTTAAACCCCAAAGCTATGCTTCCATAACCTAATGATTATTTTAAGAAAAATTTTAAATTTTTATTCTGTCTTTAAAAAGTAAGTGTTAATCCATATATTGAATTTCTTTTATAAAAATTAGCGTATAACTAATACTATGCATGGGGTTGAACAATAATCGATAAAATTATTTTTTAATTAATTAATTTTTTACAATAAACTTTATCTTTTTTCTGAATATTTTAGTTTTTAGTGATTTTTTCAAAATTGTTTTAAATTTTTTTATTTTCACGACCCGTCTTGTGTAGACAAATATATATAAAATTAAAAACTAAAAAATTTTATAAAATAAAATTGAAATTTTTAAAATAAGACAAAAAAACGTTTATTATTTTTTGCTTATTTGTGTCTTTTTTGAATTTTTTTTCAAACGTTTAAAAGTTTCAAATTATATATACTTAAAGTTTCACTTTGACTTGCCTTTTTTAAATTGGATATAGCTAAGAAATGGTTAAATTTTTTGTTTTGAAATTCTTATATATAATATATATATATATGTATATATTAATTAGATATAGTTAGATGTATTTTATGTCATGTTATTTTAATTTAAGGAAATTTTCATTAATTTTATAAAGTAAATATGTTCAAATTTTAGACTAAAATAATAAGTGGAATTAGTTTTGAGTACAATTACATTTTGACTTTTTTAAAAGGCTTTTTTAGTTGAAAAATGCTTTGGAGCTTTAATTCTTGAGCTCTAAAGTCAGTTCTAATGAGTTGATAGTAAGTCCCACTCACTGTGATGTGATGTTTTGGTCTTGATTTGTTTTTTATTTTTAATTTTTTTTTCTTTGCCATGTCATTAGTACTCCATTAAAGTACCAAAATTAGTGCTCTAAATCATTGTTGTTTTTAGTTAGGTATGATATGGCTACAACTTTTTTTTACTTTCTATATAAAAAAAATTAAATTTGAAATTATAGAAATAGAATATAGATATAGATAGTATTGATAATATATGTCATAAATATTTCATAAATTCAAAAAGTTTTCATATTAATCGAGGAATCAATTAAAACTTTAAAGTTAAACAATCAATGATAATTTGTCACGAGTATTTATATAATTTTTAAAAAAAATTAAAATTTTGTAAAAATAAGGTTTGAACTTTGGAGATCAAAAGCCTAACAATATTTTGCTTATATAATAGTATAGATAGATATATATTCACATCTTAATTGAACTTTGAGAATAATAAAATAAATGTAGAAAACATATATATAGTTTTTTAAATGTGATATTGTATATCTTTAAAAACTATTATATAAAAAAGTTACAACAAAAAAATTCTCTCAAAAAATACAATAATAAAAATTTCTCCAATATGTATTTTTCAAAAACATCATAGTAATAGTACACCAAAAAAATTAATAAAAAATAAGAAAATATCGCAATGCATAAACACAAAAAAAACAAAACAAAGAAAAAAAAAACAAAAAACTAGCAATACACCATTATAGATATATATATATATATATATGCAACAAATTGACAGCATAATGTGATATAAATTTGTGTAACTTTTATGATCCTAGGGAAATATATTGAACAGAGCTGCTACAGGGCCCAAAACTGTCAAGCTCGAATTTGCCCCGAATTCAAAACGACGTCATTTTGGATTTTTTTTTTTTTTTTTTCTTTTTGTCTTTTTTCTTTCTCTCTGTTTTGACAATTGAAGATGAAAAGAGAAGAAGAAGAAGAAAAGAGAAGAGGAAGGAGAACAACACATCATCATCATCATCAACAACAACAACATCTTCATCAACATCATCATCATCAACACATCATCATCAGCCACCCAAAAAAAAAAAGATTCAAATCTGAAAAAAAAGAAAAGAAAAAAGATTCAGATTGAATCTCCAATCACCTCCATCACCCGTCGATCTTCCTCCTCTGCCATCACCATCATCGCTTCTTCTCTTCCTCCTCCTTCCCCCATCTTTTCCCTTCTTCTCTCTCTTCTTCTTCTCTTCTCTTCTCTTCTCTCTCTTTCTCTTTTCCTCTTTCCTCGCCTATCTGTCTGTGTTCAAACAAGAAGAAGGAAGAAAAAGGAGGAAAAAAAAAAAAAAAAAGCAAGAAAAGGGAAAAAAAAAAAAAAAAAAAAAAACCCAAACGACGTCGTTTTGGGTTTCAAGCCAATTCGAACCAAACGATTTCAGGCCCTCAAACATTTTTCTATATCAGAATTAGTTAAAACCAAACTCAATTGTGATAGGTGTACAAAATTTATTTGTTCGAGGTATATGATTGCTACGGTTTTTTTGTAGGAAGAATGCCACTGTGAAGTATGCATATTTTTTTTTTTTTTTGATCGGCGAAAAGAAGACTTTATTGATAAATCATAAGAAAAATTACATCAATAAAGAGGAGCTTGGAGCTAAAACAAGCTCCAACCTCCTAGTTGGTGAGAAACCAACGAGCAAAACAAACAGAGCAAAAAAACCAGTAAAATCAGAGAAATTAGGCACTGCAACTCAGACCAGCAGAATAACAGATCAGCAGCATACAGATCAGCAGCAAACAGATCACAAAGAGCAGAGACAGAACTGCAGAAAACACCCAAAAAATAACCAACTTCAGAAAACAACAGACCAAACCATTTTGCAGCAAACACCAGACCAACTCAATCAGCAAACAATAGGGCTAATATCTATTTCTCCAACTGCTTTATTAAGAAAATCATACCCAATAAATCACCCATTACTTGATCAAAACAATACACCAGCCGGCTGATCACACAAGCAGAACAAAAAAAAAAAAACATCCTTCCCATTCTGATAAAGTGGAAGCAGAATCCTCATATACTCTCCTAGAGTGGGGTAGAAATAACAATCTGTATATGTACATGTACACCAGCCATACCATCCAAACATGGCACACATCACACAACTATAGCACTCATGTAATCCAACATAGATCAGTAACCAGTTGCATATCTGTGGACGTCCCCGAACGCCCCGGGAGGGAATGAGTCCCCCGTTCCGTTCCGTTCGTTTCGGGCTCACTACAGTTCAGGACTCAATTTGTCACAGTTCGTAAATCTGAACCAAAGAGTCCAAATCCGGCAATCGTTTGAGAAAACAGGTTTTTTTGAAAGAAGTGCCAAACATGGACTGCTTTGCAAGATACGAGTCGCCACCTAAATATTTTATTTTGGGAAATTTAGGAAAACCCTGACTCGTTGCCTAAGGCCACGTGTCCGTCATCACCAAAGTTGCCTCGGCTCGGGAACTTGGGTACGATTGGGGAAGGTCACTTCGTGAGCACCTCCGTTCGCCCGATCAAAGATCGGCCTCTACTAACTATGATATCGAGTTTTGAAAACCTTATGCATTCTTATTCCGATTATTAGCCTAGATTTACTATGTGATGTGCACAGCATACAAGTATAGACCGGGTCGCCTGATTTGGAACTGTCACGACCCAAACCCGGCCCTATGGGTTTAACACCGAAACCGGCCAGTAATCCGAGATTACCGAAGGCCTGCTTAACAGTAGTACAGTAAAACAGAGTTCAGGGCCTGGCGGAAGCCAAAACAGTAAGTAACTAGTGTCCATTGAGCTGTGAAAATCTGTATGCCAAAAACATTTTTCATGCAATCATACAGTTCAGAACAGTACAGTCTATATACAGTCTATACAATCATATACAACCATCCAGTACGGGGACCTAATCCCTCGATAATAGTACAGTAGAACAGTAGACAGTCTATACAGGAGTACAAAACTGTAAGGAGACCGACGGGGGACACAAAAAACACCCCAAGCCATAACATGGCAACTCGGACCTCGCAGTGAGGCACATAGGCTGCTTGACAAAACTGGGGACCAACCCACGCTCCTAGCTCCGGTCTGGCTGCTGAGAACCTACATATATATATATATAAACAGTGAGCTAAAGCCCAGTGAATAACTTAAAGCGTAAAGAGTTATGAACGAATGTCCTTGCAGTAGTGAAAACAGTTCATTAAACAATATTTCAGTCTTCCAGTATTTCAGTCATCATTCATATGTGGTACACCCATTAGCCTATACACAGTAGTCCAAGAGGACCGGGTCTTAACAGACCCAACAGTAATGATGGCCAATCATTCAGTAAACAGTATGGTTCCACAAGGAACCGACAGAGCTCTGTAACAGTAACAGTAAACAGTAAGTGCTAAGGATGCCACAGTACAGTTCAGAAATAAAGGACATACATTCATTCAGTAATCAATATCAGTTCAGTTCAGTATTCAAAAGATAAACAATTGAACATATCTTTACACAATCGTTACTCACAGAGATTGGGCTAATAGCAGCTAGAGCGCGTCCCCGAGAGCTAACCCTAAACAGTTAACAAATAGAAACACACTAAGTTCATAGTCGGGAAGGATGATAATTAATCCCTAAATTTCCTCGGTGTGGTTCTACGTCTAAATCCTCATTAAGATGTCTTAAACTAGGCCTAAGAATGCCTAGAATGGGATGAGGATGCAAAAATACACTTAGAAAACATTTTCAGAAATTTCAGTGAAACAGGGTCCCGCTCGAGCGCAGGTTTCCCTGCTCGAGCGGACAAGCAAACAAAGGTACCCGCTCGAGCGTCCACTTAGCCGCTCGAGCGGACCAAAAGTACTGGATAGGTGAAATCTCCGCTCGACGCCCGCTCGAGCGTGTCACCCAGTCCTCCGCTCGAGCGCAACTTCTTCCGCTCGAGCGGACTGATGTACAGTGCAAGATGCTGGGAGCTCGATTTCCCCGCTCGAGCGCCACTTTCCCCGCTCGAGCGGACTCAAAAATCTGGAAAACCCAGATCGAACTCCAAGTTCAAAACCAAGTTTTTCAACCGCCAAATCGATCCTCTTGGGCCCATTTTCTGGAAAACTCTTGTAAACACGTAGAATAACGTGTTTTAAAGCTCAATTTGCAAAATCAAGGCCCAAGGGTGAGTTAATTAAAACCAAATTCAAACCCATTTCCGTGAACAATTCAAACCATGCAATGCATGAGTTTTTAACCAAATACAAGGTTCAAATCTTGCTCTAATGAGCTCAATAGTTAGAAAACAAAATGAAACATGGGCTTTGATAGAAACATGAGCATGCATGTACAATCCATCATGAACTCCACTTCAAAATGCACCAATTCCAGCATGCATGCAACAATCCAAGCATAATTCAACCCCTTAGCACTAAATCATGATTTAATCCTACAATGGAGCATGAACCATGCAAGATGAAGCTTAAAGACAACAAGAAGAAAGATGGATTCACTTACCTAAGTCTTGTAATCAAGGTGTGGAAGCTAGATTAGACAATCTACGCCCAATTCTCAAGCAATTCTTCAAGGTTTCAAGCCAAATCAACAAGAGCAATTCTCACTCACTCTAACTCTCTTCTAATTTCGGTGGGACTAAGGAAATGGTTGAGGAGAAGCTTTGATCAACATGTAATAAGGCCTAATATATTATTCTAAGTGGCCCACTAAGAGTGGCAATATGGTAATTAAGTTAAATTTGGCACTCCTTTTAATCTAATTTAATCATTCCTAATCAATTTTCAGATAAATATACCATTAAATCACAAATATTCTACTGATTCCAAAACTCTAAACAGTTCTAATTCGGCCGCCGATAAGGCCTTCAATTAGCAGTTTAAACATATGAATTCAAACAGATAATCAATCAATCAAACAGATGCAATATGCAATACAATAGATAAACTTATTCAATTTCAGTTTCGATTTCAATCAGTCCATTCAGTACTTCAGTTAATTCAATTATCAGTCATTATCAGTTCAGTTTAGCAGTAACCAGTAGCTAATTCAGTAGTTTATCGGTAATCAGTACGAGGGTTGTTACAGTCTCCCCTCCTTATAAGGAGTTTAGTCCTCTAAACTCGAGTTACCTTCATTCTGGAAGAAAACAGGATTCAGCGGAAAAATCAGGATATCTTTTAGCCATGTCATCTTCCCTTTCCCAAGTGGCATACACACCACCATGGTTCTGCCAATCAACTTTCACTAGCGGGATCTCTTTGTTCCTCAGTTTCTTGATCCGTCTGTTCACAATCTGTATAGGCCGTTCCTCGTAAGTGTAGTCATCACTCAACACTACTCGAGTAGGCTCAATCACATGGAAGGGATCCCGGAGATAATCTCTCAACATCGAAATGTGGAAGACGTTATGCATATGCTCCATTTCAGGAGGAAGTGCAACTTGATACGCCACCGGATTGATTTTCTCAATAATCTGATACGGTCCGACATATCGGCGCTAACTTGCCTTTGACTCCAAAACGAGTCTGGCCTTTCATTGGTGTCACTTTCACAAACATGATCACCCACTTCATACTCTCTGTCCCGTCTTCTGACTCCGCATAACTTTTCTGTCTACTCTGTGCAGTTTTCAGTCTCTGTTGTCAGTTTATCTTTCAGTCGTTTCATAAACAATCTCGGGCCCAAGCAACGGCCCATCTCCAACTTCTGCCCAGCAAATTGGAGATCTACACTTTCTGCCATACAATGCCTCGAAAGGCGCCATACCAATACTCGAATGGTAGCTGTTGTTGTAGGCGAATTCAGCCAACGGCAAATGACTTTCCCAGTTTCCTTGAAATCAAGGACACACATTCTCAATAGATCCTCTAAAGTTGGATGGTCCTTTCTGACTGTCCATCTGTCTGAGGATGATAGGCACTACTCAGCCTCAATTCAGTACCCAATGCAGTCTGTAGGCTTTGCCAGAACCTCGATGTAAACTTCGAATCCCTGTCAGAAACAATAGACACAGGCACTCCGTGCAGTCTAACAATTTCATCAATATAGATAACAGCCAGTTTGTCCGCATTATAAATTGTCTTGACAGGTAAGAAGTGAGCAGATTTGGTCAGTCTATCAACAATAACCCAAATAGAATCCATACCTTTCCTGGAGCGAGGTAACCAACGATAAAATCCATCGTGATATGCTCCCATTTCCACTCTGGTATGGGTAAGGGTTGCAGTAATCCGGCAGGTCGTTGATGTTCAGCTTTGACTTGTTGGCAATGAAGACACTTGGACACAAAGTCGGCAATTTCTTTCTTCATTCCCGGCCACCAGAAATTCTGTTTCAGATCTTGATACATTTTCGTATTCCCTGGGTGGATAGAAATTCGAATTGTGGCCTCTTGCAGAACTCTTCTTTTCAATTCAGTGTCATTTGGTACACACAGTCTATCTTGAAATTTCAGTACATTGTTGTCAAATTTGAACCCCGGTCTCGGTTTTGAACTCTCTCTTCGATGATTTTCTTCAAGTAATCATCCAGTTGTTGTTTCTCCTTAATCTCTTCAATCAATGCTGGTTGGCAGTAATGGCAGCTAAGGTTCCACCTTGTTCCTTCAAAACAATTTCAATCTCGGACTTTTCAAGATCAAAGCAACTCTTTGTCCAGTCAGCAAACAGGCTAAGTTCCCAATCGATTTCGGCTCAAAGCATCGGCAACGGTATTGGCTTTTCCCGGATGGTACAAATCTGTAGGTCATAATCTTGATCAGTTCAAGCCATCTCCGCTGTCTCATATTCAGTTCTTTCTGTGTGAAGAAATATTTCAAACTCTTGTGGTCGGTGTATACTTCACATGTTGCCCCATACAAATAGTGACGCCAAATTTTCAGTGCAAAAACACACTGCAGCAAGTTCCAGATCATGGGTTGGGTAATTCTTTTCATGCGGTCTCAACTGTCGGGAAGCATAAGCAATAACTCTCCCATTCTGCATTAAAACACATCCCAAACCCTTATGAGAAGCATCACTAAAAACAGTGTAACCATCTGTACCTGAAGGTAGAGTAAGGACCGGTGCAGTTACAAGTCGAGTTTTCAACTCTTGGAATGCTGATTCCCTCTGGTCAGTCCAGTCAAATGATATCCCCTTCTGTGTCAACTGAGTCAGTGGTAAGGCAATCTTGGAGAAATCTTTGACAAATCTTCTGTAATATCCAGCCAATCCCAAAAAGCTTCGGACTTCGGTTACATTCGTTGGTCTAGGCCAGTTCACTACAGCTTCAATTTTCTGCGGATCAACAGAAATTCCATCTTTGCTAACAACATGCCCCAAAAACATAACATGATCAAGCCAAAATCACATTTAGACAGTTTAGCATACAGTTTCTGTTCTCTTAAGGTTTGTAGGGCAAGTCTCAGATGGTGCTCATGCTCTTCAACAGTCTTAGAATAAATCAGTATGTCATCAATAAATACTACAATGAAATCATCAAGGTATGGTTTAAAAATTCTGTTCATAAGGTCCATAAATGCAGCAGGGGCATTCGTGACTCCGAATGGCATAACTAAAAATTCATAATGGCCATACCTCGTTCTAAAAGCAGTTTTATCAATGTCTTCTGGTTTACTTTCAGTTGGTGATACCCATCTGAGATCAATCTTGGAAAACACTTGTGCACCCTGTAACTGATCAAATAAATCATCAATACGTGGCAATGGGTATTTATTTTTCACAGTTACCTTGTTCAATTCACGCGTAATCAATGCACAGTCTCAGTGAGCCATTTCTTCTTCACAAACAAAACAGGTGCACCCCACGGTGAAGTACTGGGTCTGATAAACTTCTTGTCTAACAGTTCCTGCAATTGCACTTTCAATTCCTTCAGTTCAGTTGGGCCATTCTGTAAGGAGCTTTAGATATTGGTTGTGTACCCGGAACTACATCAACAGTAATTCAATTCCCTGTCAATCAAATCCCCTGGTAGATCATCTGGAAATACATCTGGGAATTCTCTGACTATAGGAATACAATTCACATCAGTTTTAACATCATCGTTAACAAATACAGTCAGTACAGAACACAGATATCCTTTACACCCCTTTCTAATCAGTTTGACAGCTTTCACAGAAGAAATCAGATATGGAGGAGGTACTACTCCAACCCCACTAAATACAAATTCAGGTAAACCCGGTGGACGGAAAACAACTTGCTTGGTCACACAATCGATAGTAGCATGATATTTTTGTAACCAATCCATCCCCAATATTACATCAAAATGATCTATGTTCAACGGTAGTAAATCAATAAACAGATGCATATCCCCAACAATAATCTCACAAGCAGGATACATATATGCACATGTCATGGATCCCCCAATAGGTGATGATACAGCTAGCAAGTAATTCATGGGTTCTAAGGGTCTATTCAATTTTCGTGAGAAAGCATGCGACACATAAGAATGTGTAGACCCCGAATCAATCAATACATATGCATTCTGAGTACAAATAGGGAGGATACCTGACACAACGGTCTCAGTATTTTGCACGTCTCCCGGTATTAGGGCGAACACTCGGCCCTGCCTCATAGGCTCTTTTCCGGTAGCTTTGGGGTTAGGCTTTGGTGCCACATTTGATGCTGCTGTGCTTGGGGTAGCTTTGCTACTAGCTGGCGGAGCGGAGGGACAGTCTCTAACCATGTGGCCCACTTTGCCACACCTGTAACAGGCTCCCGTTATGTTGTGACAAACTCCTTTGTGCTTGTTGCCACATGTAGAGCAGGGTGGAATGAATCCACTCCCTTGGCTGGGGCTAGTTGTTGACCCCGTATTCTGTTTCTTGTTTGCAGGGTTATGCTTGCCTTTCTTAAACTTGAACCCATGCCTTTTACCATGCCATTCAGTTGTTGGTGTTTCAGTTTTCAGTGCTTCAATATTTGATTCGGCCATCAAGGCCCTGTCAAGAACACCCACATAAGTTGGCAATTTCAACATGTTGACTCGGTCAAGGATAGCAACATTCAGGCCGCCTTCAAATCTCCTGGCCTTCTTGTATTCAGTATCCACCATATGTGGTGCATATCGAGCAAGTCCGGTAAACTTTGTTTCATATTCAGCAACTGACATTGTGCCCTGTTTTAACTGTTCAAATTCAGTGACCTTCCTGTCCCTAACACACTGAGGGAAGTACTTTTCGAAGAAGGCTACTTTAAACTGAGCCCAAGTCATAACTGTATTATCATCACGAGTAAGCATCCACCACCTTCTCGCCTCTTCTTGCAAGGTGAAGGTAGCTAACAGTACTTTGTTTGCCTCCGAACACGGAAACACTTCAAACAGTTTCTCAGTCTCCAAAACCCATGCTTCAGCCTTCAATGGTTCAAGGCCTCCCTGAAAGGATGGCGGTTTCAACTTGCTGAATTTATGAGTCAGTGCAATAATGTCCACCTCATTAGCATTCACATTCTGTACATTCTGTTCCGGTTGCACCGGAGGAGGAGGAGGGGGCTGTTGGTTCGGTTGTTGATCTAGTCTTTCAATTATCAGTCCCATCATTTGTTCAAGTCTGGCCATTCTGGCCTCAGAGGATGATGATTCAGTTTCATTTGCAGCGTTTGCGTTATCCATTTCACTATAAGCAGTTATAACAGTTATCATTATAAGCGGTTGTATAATTAAACAGTTTAACATTTTAACATATAATCAGCCAGTCATAAGCACACACTTTTCAAGTTCATGAGATGCCCTAATTGCTTTTCTAGGACACCCTATAGCTCATTTGGACACGTGTGTGCGGTATAACTCGTGGTTAAGTATCGCTCTGATACCACTCTGTCACGACCCAAACCCGGCCCTACGGGTTTAGCACCGTAACCGGCCAGTAATCCGAGATTACCGAAGGCCTGCTTAACAGTAATACAGTAAACAGAGTTCAGGGCCTGGCGGAAGCCAATACAGTAAGTAACTAGTGTCCATTGAGCTGTGAAAATCTGTATGCCAAAAACATTTTTCATGCATTCATACAGTTCAGAACAGTACAGTCTATATACAGTCTATACAATCATATACAACATTCAGTACGGGGACCTAATCCCTCGATAACAGTACAGTAAACAGTAGACAGTCTATACAGGATACAAAACTGTAAGGAGACCGAGGGGGCACAAAAACACCCCAAGCCATAGCATGGCAACTCGGAACCTCGCAGTGAGGCACATAGGCTGGCTTGACAAAACTGGGACCAACCCACGCTCCTAGCTCCGGTCTGGCTGCTGAGAACCTACATATATATATATAACAGTGAGCTAAAGCCCAGTGAATAACTTAAAGCGTAAAGAGGTTATGAATGAATGTCCTTACAGTAGAAAACAGTTCATTAAACAGTATTTCAGTCTTTCAGTATTTCAGTCAATCAGTCATATGTGGTACACCATTAGCCTATAACAGTCCAAGGACCGGGTCTTAACAGACCCAACAGTAATGATGGCCAATCATTCAGTAAACAGTATGGTTCCACAAGGGAACCGACAGAGCTCTGTAACAGTAACAGTAAACAGTAAGTGCTAAGGATGCCACAGTACAGTTCAGAAATAAAGGACATACATTCATTCATTCAGTAATCAATAAGTTCAGTAAACAGTTCAGTTCAGTATTCAAAAGATAACATTGAACATATCTTTACACAATCGTTACTCACAGAGATTGGGCTAATAGCAGCTAGAGCGCGTCCCCGAGAGCCAACCCTAAACAGTTAACAAATAGAACACACACTAAGTTTCACAGTCGGGAAGGATGATAATTAAATCCCTAAATTTCTCGGTGTGGTTCTACGTCTAAATCCTCATTAAGATGTCTTAAACTAGGCCTAAGAATGCCTAGAATGGATGAGGATGCAAAAATACACTTAGAAAACATTTTCAGAAATTTCAGTGAAACAGGGTCCCGCTCGAGCGCAGGTTTCCCCGCTCGAGCGGACAAGCAAAGGTACCCGCTCGAGCGTCCACTTAGCCGCTCGAGCGGACCAAAAAGTACTGGATAGGTGAAATCTCCGCTCGACGCCCGCTCGAGCGTGTCACCCAGTCCTCCGCTCGAGCGCAACTTCTTCCGCTCGAGCGGACTGATGTACAGTGCAAGATGCTGGGAGCTCGATTTCCCCGCTCGAGCGCCACTTTCCCCGCTCGAGCGAGACTCAAAAATCTGGAAAACCCAGATTCGAACTCCAAGTTCAAAACCAGTTTCCAACCACCAAAATCGATCCTCTTGGGCCCATTTTCTGGAAAACTCTTGTAAACACGTAGAATAACGTGTTTTAAAGCTCAATTTGTAAAATCAAGGCCCAAGGGTGAGTTAATTAAAACCAAATTCAAACCCATTTCCGTGAACAATTTCAAACCATGCAATGCATGAGTTTTTAACCAAATACAAGGTTCAAATCTTGCTCTAATGAGCTCAATAGTTAGAAAACAAAATGAAAACATGGGCTTTGATAGAAACATGAGCATGCATGTACAATCCATCATGAACTCCACTTCAAAATGCACCAATTCCAGCATGCATGCAACAATCCAAGCATAATTCAACCCCTTAGCACTAAATCATGATTTAATCCTACAATAGAGCATGAACCATGCAAGATGAAGCTTAAAGATAACAAGAAGAAGATGGATTCACTTACCTAAGTCTTGTAATCAAGGTGTGGGAGCTAGATTAGACAATCTACGCCTCAATTCTCAAGCAATTCTTCAAGGTTTCAAGCCAAATCAACAAGAGCAATTCTCACTCACTCTAACTCTCTTCTAATTTCGGTGGGACTAAGGAAATGGCTGAGGAGAAGCTTTGATCAACATGTAATAAGGCCTAATATATTATTCTAAGTGGCCCACTAAGAGTGGCAATATGGTAATTAAGTTAAATTTGGCACTCCTTTTAATCTAATTTAATCATTCCTAATCAATTTTCAGATAAATATACCATTAAATCACAAATATTCTACTGATTCCAAAACTCTAAACAGTTCCTAATTCGGCCGCCGATAAGGCCTTCAATTAGCAATTTAAACATATGAATTCAAACAGATAATCAATCAATCAAACAGATGCAATATGCAATACAATAGATAAACTTATTCAATTTCAGTTTCGATTTTTAATCAGTCCACTCAGTACTTCAGTTAATTCAATTATCAGTCATTATCAGTTCAGTTTAGTAGTAACCAGTAGCTAATTCAGTAGTTTATCGATAATCAGTACGAGGGTTGTTACAGGAACAAAACATTTCATGTTTGTTTTTTGAAAGATGGTTTGCTACTCGCAAGTAGGCTTAAAATGCAAATTTTGCCACCCTCAGGTGGGCTTAGAAAAGATGGTTTTGCCACTATCTAGTGGGCTTAAAACTCACAGTCAATGCCTTGTTCCAATCCAAATAACTCAACCTTCACCCACAGGCATTCAGGCAGTTATATCACATAAACAAATAGCCTCATGGTAAGCATGCTATCATGGCAGTCACTCACACACATGCAAGGATGCTAAAGCATAAAACTCACTGAGTATTCCAAACCAAAACAAAAGCTATGTTAGAAATCCATGCATGATCCTAACTATACAGGAATGCCTAATGCAACACATGCAAAAATGCAACTATAGCAGGCTCGGCTATTCTAAACATGGCATATGAAATGCTACAACTAACATGTATTCAACTCAGAATTGAAATACGATGCAATTAGTATGATGCACCGAGCCCGGTGCATGCAAAATAGATGAATGAATGCAAACATGCTATCATACTGTATGCTAATTGAAACATGCCCTAATCTAGCCATCATAAGCTGGTAAATAAAAGGGAGAAATACGTGGGGTTAGAAGACATACATCACACACACGCACACTTATTACAATTACGCCCTCGCTCGGAGGGTCCGAAATAATAATATCAGTCCCAAATGAATAATTTACAGTCCGAATAAATACAAAACCCTAATTAATTAACAAATTTAACTAGGAAAGCAATAAATTGGCATGTAAGCTAGGGACTGCCTCGGCTCTGCTCCGGATGATGAATGATGCATGTTCGGGTTGCTCGGCGCGGAAATCCATTGCGATGCCCCAATTAGCCTCTGTTTGCAATTGTTCTTGGAAAGCGCGCCAAGCTCCGGAAGGCTGCTGGTTTTTGATTTGCTGTAACAGAGAGCAGGAAAGTGGCATGGCAATGTATTTTCACATATGTATGCACGACTACTCTTCAGGGAGTGTAGTCCTCGATCCTCGTGCCACCAATCACGCATCTCGATGCATGATGGCCGAGGAATCGAATTGCACGACTCAATATGGAATGAATGCACAGATAAACACAACAAGACCGAGACTCCATCATGGATAATCCGGAGTGTCGGCGACTGGGGAATTGAGACACGTTCCGTCACTCGGAGTACGAAACGTACCTCGTTTCCCGTGCTCGGGCTAACTTTTATCCCAAACACAATGCAATATGCATGACATGCATGAATGCAACTAAGATACAACCTAACTTGCACAATGCTATGAAATGGCATACACGATGCACGAGGTAACATGGCATACACAATGCGCTAACATACAACCTAGCATATATAATGCTATGAAATGAAACGGCATACAGAATGCATAATGGACTTATACCAACACAAGTGGACCTCAGCCACACTCACATAGGAGGCCATTAGATGAAAATGAGACACTCGAGATGCGTGCACACATGCACGCAAACCGAGGACCGAACCTAAGGCACGAATGCCACTCTACCAAAGCATGGTAAGGCATGGAACATGATATGCAAACAATCAAATTTCAGCGCTAAAACATGATGCTAAAAAACCCCAAAACATGGTAATATGGCACCCCGATGCATGAGATGAACCCCGAAACACAAGACTAGGCATACGCAATGACCTATAGCTATACAAAGCATGCATTATTTGATCATGAAGCATGAAGACAGAGTCAAGGCAGTCCCAAAACATGAACTTTTTCAGTTTAGAGTGTGGCCAAAAAGTGCTAGCAAGATGACCTAACATAGCATGCAATTTTGACTATCAAACATGGATTACATGGCAAGTACATGAAGCAAGTGAGCACTCACCAAACCAGAAAAAATCAGTGAATAAAACATGCCAAAATATGCCCAAATACACATGGAAAGACAGCCAACACATGCACAAATGAGGGGCTCCTTTAGAGGGCCATGCAAGGAGTTATTAAGCACATGCAAGATAGACATGAAGCACGACCAAAACAACTCTGGAAATCAAATATGGTAGTCCCAAAATTCACCAAATTGACCCTGAAATGTGACCTCAAAGCATGCAAGATAGGGTCTCTTTGGAAGGCACCAAAATGACCACCAAACAAGTCAAGGTGAGAGGGAGTCACCCCCCTCTGATTGGAGGCTCAAAATAGCATCAAAGCCACTGGAGATCACTGGATTCCAATGGCTAGAAGGTCAAACAAGGCACCATGCAACAAGGGCTAGGGTGTAAGGCTCAAATAATAGGGAAATCAAGGCATACAAAGAAGCATGTGACCTCAAATAAGAAAATACCCTTGATAAAGCATGAAGATGATGTCAAAACAAGCCTTTTTACAGTTTATAACAAGTCTAAAAAATGAACACAAATAGGGCTAATCTATCATGCAAAAATGACCCTAAAAGAGAGAATAGAGACAAGGGACAACATCTGGCCCCAAATGGCAAGGATCTTTTCAACAAAGTTGAAGAGAGGCTCAAAACAAAGCACTTTACAGTTTACATCAAGCCACGAAAATAAACACAAGTGAGGCTAAACTATCATGCAAGAAAAAGGCCTAAAAGAGAGATAAAGAGACAAGTGGTAGCTGCTGCTGGCCTCAAACACAGGAGAGCCCTTCAACAAAGTTTAAGAGGGGCTCAAAATAAGATATTTCACAGTTTATGACCAAGTCCAAAACAGCTCACAAATATGCCTAAAATATCATGCAAAAATAGGCCTAAACGAGAGTTTAAACACAAAGGGTGAGGAGGAGACCTCAAACAGAGAAAGACCCTTGATCAAACATGGAGATGAGCTCAAAATATGACTATTTATAGTTTGGGTCGGAGCCCAAAAATGCAAGAAAAAGGAGCTAATATATTGAACAAAAAAAGACTAGAAAAAGGAGAAGAAGGACTCACCCTTGTAGAACCGAGCTTCAACAACTTTTGGACCAGGTTTGGGGGCTCTTAACCTTTGGAAATCAGCTTCAAAGGGCTGGAATGGAGGATGGAGGTGTGGTGCTATGAGGTGTAGGGTAAAGGGTGCAAGAACCTTAGAGTTTGAAGGGTTTGGAAGAGAGGGAGAGGGAGAGGGAGAGTTGTATGCAAGGCTCAAAACCAATTTTGTAACCCTTTGAAATGCAGCTGGAGGTCTGGCTTTATAGAGGGAGGAGTGAAGGAAAAGGGGAGGGGGAAAATCAAATTCAAATTTCCCCCCCAAAAGGGCAAATCCCTGGGCAGGAGTCTGGGGGAAAACAGAGGGTACATCTGTAATACACTTGGAGAGGGAAAAATGGCCAGCCAGCTCAAAAGGGCCAAAGTGGTCAGCTAACCAGCTAGGTGGCCGGCCGACCAGTTTAGGTGGCCGGCCGACCAGGTTAAAAGGGTCAAAGTGGCCGGCCACCCTTTAGGATGAAGCCCCAGAAGTTAGCTTTCCAATGCCGCAAACCTTGCATTAAAATTCCTCCTGTGGAAAAAGTTATGCCAGTTTTGGTGAAGCCGTGCAGATTTGGTCCAACTGGATTGATCCCCTACTTCAACCAATCATATCTCCCCCCCCCCCCCGGACTTGTCCTTAGGAGATTTTTGAGTGTAAAATGAAGCCCCGGAAGTCTCCTTTCCAATGGCACCAACCTTGCATCAAAATTCCTCCTGTGCAAAGAGTTATGCTCGTTTCGGTGAACCCGCGCAGATGTTTTCCTCCTTCCCGGATTCATGCTGAACCACTTTTGACCAAAAAAGCTATTTTTTTAGAAATATTGCTGGCCTCCCACCCTCCTACAAGCTTTCTAACAATGAAAATAAGGTCTCCACCAAAAATGAACCAAGATGGATGCAAAACGGAGGTTAGGGGGCCGAAACACGCAGTTCGGGGCCCTGAAAACAGGCTGTTAGGCATCGGAAGTGGCGTTCGACCACGAAGTTGGTCTCTCGGACCACAGTGTCCCTCAAAAGGAAGGAAATAAGGTATATGCCAAAAACCGGAGCAAGCGGAGGTGGTTAAGCGGTCCCGAACCGAGGCACACGGCCGACGGCTCCGAAAAACTAGAAACCGGGCTCCAAACGGGAAAAATGGCCTACGACCACGAAGCGTAGCCTACGGCCACTAAGAGATGATCTACGAGACCTCTCCCTCCCTTCGGGAAGAGAAAACAAAGAAAACAGGGCCTGGTTCGCAAACCGAGGCAAAGCACAAAAGAGTCCGGAAGTCCGGAGGCAAGGCTCGCAGCCGAGACTCTGAAACCTCAGAACGAGCACAATATGCCATATCACCAAGCGCTCAATCGGTGACGTCTGAGTCTTAAGGTCGGTCAAAAATGGGGTGTCTACAATATCAGCAGCCAGAACAGTTTCAGACCATCAGCCAGATCAGTAACCACCATAAAACCCCAGCAGTTGCATTCCACCAAGCATACCCCACAGAAACCAATGCAAATACACCAAATATTCAAACCAAAACATAACAGCCAGCAGACAAAACACCCAAAACCAATGTACCAAACCATAGCAGTTCGCCTACATACTTTGTAGACCTGAAGCATAACAAGTCTGTATTGCCATCAACATATGATTTCAAATGAATTACAGCCTCTCACCCAGGCACACTCTAATTTGGCCCAAATTATACACAAAATTAGTGATGGGAAAGTGGAAATCCCTTGAATTAGCTTTAAGCCAAATTGCAGTCCTAACAGCGATAGTTTCATGCAGCTCTTCCAGGTTAGGTTGGGCATCTTTGAAAAGACATTCATTCATGTGCTTCCAGATTGACCACAGAACCACCAAAGGGATTGCATTCCAGATTCTCCTCTCAACTTTGGTGAAGTTGTTTCCTGCCCACCACTGCAAAAGTTCTTCAACAGATCTAGGTGTCACCCACTGAGCTCCCCACCACTGCAACAGACTTGCCCAAACTCTCCATACCTTAGGACATAATATAAGTAGATGTTCTATTGTTTCCTGGGCTTGTTTGCAGAAAAAGCATATAGTTCCAGAACTAGCATTCAGCACACCTATTCTGTGCAGAAAAATAGAAGTTTTAACCTTATGCTTCCAAGCAAGCCAACCGAAAAATTGGACTTTAGGGGGGAGGTATTTGACCCACACCAAACTGCAAGAACTCATAACTTCTCCATGCTATAAATCAGTGTACTGATACAAGGTTGAGACAAAGGATTGCCCTGATTTAGCTGCTAACCAAACTGCCATATCCGGAGTATGAAGGTTCAAATTCAACATGGGGCCTGCTGAGATAGATTGAACTAGTGTATTAAGCTCCTCTTGTTCCTATTGAAATAAAACCCTCCTAAAGCAAAACACCCAGTTGTCAAAATTTCCTCTTCTAGCCACAAAGGCCCTTAAAGACTCAACCTTATCATTAGACAATCTGAATAGTCTAGGGAATAAGTCTTTGAGGCTGACTGTTCCATTCCAACAGTCAAGCCAGAAACAAACTCTACACCCATCACCCACTTTAATCTGCAGATTATTGGCATAAAACTGTAGTCGGCCCTTTGAGTTGCTACTGCCAAAATATCTCCCCAAATTTTGGAACATCTGCTGGCTGCTGTAGGCTCTGGGAGCCATTTCCCACCTTCAACTTTGTATTTGCTACAAATCACCTTCTTCTACAATGTTGTTTCTTTATTGGCAAACCTCCACCACCACTTGATTAATAAACACACATTCATATCTCTTATTCTTCTAATACCCAGCCCCCCTTGCTTGATGCTTTTTATTACATCATCCCATTTTACTAAGTGAACCTTCCTCTTTAAATCAAATCCACCCCATAGGAATGAGGCTTGTAGTTGTTCAATTTGTTTTGCTATCCCTTCTGGTACCTTGAACAGAGAGAGATAATACACTGGCAGGCTTGAGAGTACTGCCTTGATCAGAGTTACCCTACCTGCATGTGATAGGAACCCCTTCTTCCAGCCAGCAAGTCTGAGCTTAATCTTTTCAATAACAGGTTTCCAACTCAGCTTCTTATGGCTAGCACCCAATGGCAATCCAAGGTACTTCAATGGCAAAGATTTAGATTTGCAGTTCAGCATTGAAGCAAACTCAGTAAGCCCAGATGCAGATATACCACACCCACACACCAAACTTTTATGGTAATTTATCTTGAGCCCTGAAGCAATTTCAAAACACCTTAAAATCCTTTTTAAATTCAGCACTTCTGAGCATTCAGCATCACAGAATAAAAGGGAGTCATCTGCAAATTGGAGATGAGAAACTACTACACCATTAGCACCAACTACTACTCCTTTCAGCAGCCCCAACTCCCTAGCTCTCATAAGTAATATGTTCAACCCCTCTGCAGCCAGATTAAATAGGAAGGGAGATAATGGATCCCCTTGTCTAAGGCCTTTTTGGGGACAAAATTCCTTGGTTGGTGAGCCATTCACAAGTATTGAGATTCGAGCTGAAGATAGACATTCTTTTATCCATGAAATCCATTTTGATCCAAAGCCAAAGCTAGAGAGCATTGAGAGCAAGAACTCCCAGTTGAGGGAGTCATAAGCCTTCTCAAAATCAATTTTGAACAATACCCTCTTCTCTTGGTTTTTTTCCACCATCCACAATTTCATTTGCAATCAATACTCCATCAAGTATGTTCCTTCCTCCAGGAAAGCTGATTGAGCTTCACCAATTACAGTTGGCATTACCTTTTTTTCTACTGCTAGGACCTTGGTGAGTATTTTATAGGCTGACCCAATTAGGCTGATTGGCTATTCATTCAGTTAGCTGCATTCACTTTCTTTGGAATAAGTGTAATGAAAGAACTATTCAACCCACAGGCCAACCTACCCTATTGTGGAAATCTGCCATAAAAAGCATTACATCATCTTGAGCATCTCCCCACTGTTTCTGAAAAAACATTAAATTGAATCCATCTGTCCTGGGCTTTGTTTCCCATTGCAAAGTGTGACAGCTTCCCAAACCTCCTCTTACTGAAAACTCTGACTCTAGTGAGTGGAATGAATCACTTTGCCTCACACTCTTGAAATCACCCCCTATCACAGGTCTCTGCCTCCAATCTTCTGAAAATGTTGTCTAAAATGTGACCACACCTCATTCTTGACCAAGAATGGTTCCTCAAGCACCCTATCTCCAACAGTAATGAAATTAAGGGCATTTCTATTTTGTCTACTAGTAGCCATGACATGAAAGTACCTTGTGTTCCTATCCCTTTCATATTCCAATCTAACTTGACTTTTGCAACCAAGCCATTCCAACATCCTACTTAATCCACATTTCATTTGTAGCCTCTCTCCTTTGTTTGATTTCAGCATCCTCTAGAGGTCTTAACTCTGCCCTGAGGTCTAAACTATTAAGCTGATCTCTCTACTGTTTGAGTGAGTAGCAATGCTCCCATAGACCTCCCTATTCCACTGCTTAATGCCATCTTAAGGGCCTTCATTTTACTATGCAGAATGTATCCCACCCCCTTGAAACTGTAGATCCTTCCATGTATTCTCCACAAAAAGATGCAAAATTATGATGAAGAAACCAAGCATTCAAAAATTTAAAGGGTTTGGGCCCCAATCCTCTCATCTTCCTGGTAGTATGGGCAGTGATCTGAGACCAACCTTGGCAGTCCCACAGTTTGAAGTTAACCTCTC
This sequence comes from Camellia japonica, assembly GCA_030407325.1. Classification (NCBI taxonomy): domain Eukaryota; kingdom Viridiplantae; phylum Streptophyta; class Magnoliopsida; order Ericales; family Theaceae; genus Camellia; species Camellia japonica. The sequence goes on from JAPPVO010000010.1 coordinate 15,486,617, forward strand.
CAGCCACTCAGGCTAAAAGGAATCTGTCAATTCTACTCCATTTGTTCCATCACGGGCATTACACCAAGTAAATTTTCTTCCTAACATTTGCATATCAGCCACTCACAACTATCTATGAACTCTTATTAAACTCCTTCATACCTCTGTCTTCTCCTTGAATTGCCTATTCTCTCCCTCAAACTTGTGATCTCATTGAAATCACTCCAAGACACCATGGTTTTGGAAAAACAGGTCTTCAAATTTAAAAGGGACTCCCATAATTTCCCTCTCTCATAACATCATTTGGAGCATAGACATTAATTACAACACAGTTAAAGGAGTACAGAATGGTACCTGAGAGCAGAATAAAATTTCTATTACTACAGCACTCTGAAAGTTGAAATACATCAGGATCCCATATGCATAATAGTCCACCTGCCACACCCATTGCATCCACCAACATGGATTCCATCTTTTTCCTTGGCCACAAGCTCCTAATCACCAAGTTGACATTCTTGACCTTTTTGTTTCTTGAATCAAAGCCATGTCAACATTTCTGTCAAATAACAGGTTCTGATCTTTCTCCTCCTTTTCTGGTCTTCCCATCCCTCTAATATTCCAACTTAATAGCTTCATCATAAACATTTCCAGTCGTACCACCTCCCAAGCATTACTGAGTGCATGGTAGCATCAGTCTCCCTTCCTCTCAGACCCCCCCTCCTAACCTCACTCTATTCTTCTCCTCCAAGTGTACTAGTTTCTTCAAAATTTCTGCATCCTACCCTTTGAAATCAATCCCCAGCCTTTTCCCCAGACATAATGTGGCTTGAGCTTCGAGAATTTTATCTGATTCACTATTGTTATGACTGTCATCTACACTTGGCCTTTGCACTGGTACTGTCACCGTGGTTGACTGATGAGCTTTACCTCTTCCTGCACCCACACCTCTCTACCCAATTCTTCTGGCCAGCCCATTAAATCCACCTACAGCCAGTGGATATTTATATCTACCTTGCCTGATCTCTTTCCTTGGGCCTTGCTTGATCAGGTTATTAGTGGAACCACCACTAGAGACACTAATAGACTCACTGCCATTGGATTTGCAGCCCACCTTAAGTGGCCACCTTCAGAACTTACCATAGGGTGATTGAGCCCATTCCCCTGAGATATGTACTGGACGCACTCATTGGGCTGGGATTGAGATTGAACAAGCCCAAATCCACCTCCAAACAGACACCAGGTCTTTCCTTTTTTGGGTTTCAGTCACACTCTAACAAATCCTTGACTAAAACCTGCCCTTTTTCTTTCTGAATCACTTCAACCTTTCCCAACACATGATTACACCCCTGCTTTTGCTGCTGCTGCACACTTTCCTCTTTTATCATTGTATCGCCCATGCCGGAGTCTGTTTCATTTGAGTTCCCTATACACTCTTCTGTCTCTTTCACCATTGATAGCTGCAAGCAACTATCACCTACCCTTAGCTCACTCATTTCCTTCATCGTAGGGGTTGAAACATCTTTGGCCTTCTCGTTCTTACTTGCCACATCATCCTCCAACTCAGCATCCTTATCAGCATCGTCTTCCTCCCTCTTGCTGCCTGCAACTGACTGTAGAACCCCATTAACGTTAGAATTAATTTCCTCATCACCCTCTTCAGTGTTATTTCCTTTACAGCTGGTCGAAACCTCCTTACTCGGCTGTTCCTCACAGACTCTTATCGGGTATAATCTGCCTTTGCACTCTAGATTCAGACTGGTATTAATCAGTTCCATTCCATTCGTGACTATGTTTACTTTTCCACAACGAAAAGATGTTGGATTACAAAGGTCTGTATCTAAATGAATTACTTCCCCCATACTCGGCCTATCTTCTGAACGTATCCGAGTTCCACAGATTCAACGGAACACCGAAACAGCTAATCCAAGCGTATCTTTCCGGCTGAAAGTATATACCAAATTCCCATTCTGTGATGAATACACACCAGGCATGGAACCATTCCTTAATCAAGCCTATCGTACTTGTCAATGCCTCCCTAGATCTGAACGAAATCACTGTATCGCGGCCACCAGCTTCTCTCACCAAAACATCCTTCACTCCTTTCACCTTTAGTTCTGCTTTAACTTCTACAATAGAGTACATAGGTTTGAGCCTCATAATCAAGCTCTCATACAACCAGCCATTACCTATTTCTTCCACTCTGATTGTGGGAGTTGAATGACCTCTGGGTTGAACTCCTTTGGTAACCTCTACATATGATCTGCCATCCAAACCTTGATTCTACCGTCTTGGTGCATTTGTGCCTGATGGCCTTCTTGCCTCCACATGTCTCCATTGCACTTGTTTGAACCTCTTCTTATTATCGTTTCCTTTCCCATAGGCTGCACTCTGAACTCTCAAGGCTTTGTCATCTACCCATAATCCGTTTGTCTTTTGTTCTGCTATACTAGCTGCGACAGGGCAACCAAAACATACAAATCCAAACCTTGTGTTTGTTGTTTTCTTCCTCTTTTGTGGAATGAAAACATCCTTAACCAATCCAAATTTTCTGAACAATTCAAACATTCTTCTTGGTTCCATGGAATCTGGTAAGTTGTCCACAAACAGAGTATACATCTCTCTACGTCTTCCTTCCTTGAATCCAACTTGATTTGCTTGTCGACCTCTCCTGTTTAGTATTGGGATCCAACCTCCGTCTCTCATGGTGTCTCTCATGGATGATCATCTAAAAGGTTTTGGCATGATGATTTGTTGGCTCACAACACAAGAATTTAAGTATGCATATTTTTAACCATTGTTGAATTTTGGGTTCATTACATTTTCTATCCCTAAATAATCAAATTATCTCTTTAGTCTCCAAAATTATCGGTTGTATCTATTAGGCCGTTAAAGATATAAATCAAAATTTATTTAATACCTAAAAGGATTACAAAAATAAAATATATACTCATACGTATTATAATTAAAAAAGACCCTCCCTAGTTAAGATTTATTATAGAAAAATCTTTTAAAATTTATTTTGTATTTAAAAGGTATTTTATTTGTTGTATGTTTAAATTAATATTAGAGAGATTTTTCAATCCTGCTAATAAATTATATAAATATTAGATATACTGAAAAATAGAATTAGATAATTTAAATAACAACACTTCTCTACAAATAGTAATAGAACAAAATAATACATTAATTAAATAATAATAAAAATTAGCAAAAAACTTAAACAAAATCTGACGTATAATTTAGATAAAAACAAGTAGATATCCATTGTAAAAGGTAATTTAATATATGAATTAACACCCCCTTTTCAAAGTCGAAATAAAAATTTAAAATTTTTTTGAAATAATCCTTAGGCTATGGAAGCATAGCTCGGAGATTTAAGGAAATAAAATTATCTATCTAAAAATATATTTAAAAGAAAGAAACAAAATTACGGGATCAGGTCAATAATATTGTATTATTATTGTTGAAACAAAGCAAGAAGAAGCATTTGAATTCGATGGATTCTCAAATTCCAAATCAAACACTGCCCTTAATGGAGGCACTGTAACCACTCTGATTATCCCACAAAAGAGTCCAAAGCATTACACCCCCATATTTGGATGACTTGTTTATCTCCGGCAATATCTGACCCTTCAACACCTCGGCCGGAATAAACCCACTTAAGACATCCTCAGTCAACGCCAGCAAACCCATAAACACCTTCACATCACCCTTGGTCGATCTTATCCAAACCTTCCACGAATCAAGTAAAGCATGGATATCCCCCCCTGAAGTGTTGTTGTTGTACTGACATGGTAGTTTACCAGCATACAAATTATAAAAATGTACCCAAACATAATCAAACAGACCCGTATTAAGGGCATCCCCTAAAAACACATCAGGAAATGGGCATTCGGGTGCTGCTGATAAGTACACCTTTTTTCCAAACTCGCTATTATACGCTGATAAATGGCGAGCCAAATCGTCCCACTACTTATTTCTTGTATAGCCTGCCCCATTATTGAAATCGATACCGTTCAAGACAGCATTGCGGAGGGTCGAGACGATGAGTTTCCACCTAGGTAGTTGTTCCAGAGGTATTCGGAGACGTTTTTGGCGTGGGATTTGGACTCGAGAGAGTAGGCTTCAATGGAAAGCATGACTTTGATGCCGAGGTTTTGGCAGTGGCAGATGTCGGAGCTGAGGGCGGCGCAGCCATTGGCGGTGGTGTTGCAGTGGCCGTCCAATCTGAGTAATGGGTCTGTGGAGTCGTCGCTGAAGATGAAGAGGTTGGTTATGATCACGTAGGAAAATCTTTTGGTGTCGCAGGTTTCGAATAGGGTTCCTTCGAAATAGGAGGATGAGGGAGAAGATGAGAGCAGTGGGTTGAGGAGGTTTTTTTGCCATTTTTGTTAAATCAATTAGGACTGTTACAAGTTTTCCTCTTCTTTTTATAGGGAATGTAATTTTTTTTATACATAGTAATGTTTTAGGCCCGTTTGTTTTCAGAGATAAAATGGAAGAGATTGATAGTGAGGGGATTGATAATGAAAAGATTAAGTAAAATTGTGTTTTTTTTAATGATAGTTGTTAGTGTAGGGATTGTTAATTTATTTTTATATAAAATAATAAAACAAATAAAAAAAATACAAAAACAGTAAACATTAATGTTTAAAAAAAAATGCCCAACATGTACAAAATTTTAAAAATAAAAATAAAATAAAAAATTTCCAGAAAAATAAAACAAATAAAATAATGATTTTTACTTAACAAAAAATACAAAAAATTAAATATTAATGTTCAAAAAAAATTGCCCGACATGTAAAAATAAAAATTAAAAAAAAAAAAAATTCCAATCTGCCGAACTATTTTTCTAATACCAAGGTTTGGAGGCCCATTCAAATCCCCTTGGGGATGTTCATCCTAATCCGAAGCTCACTATCAATCCCCTCCCCATCTCTCAAAACAAATATAATATTAGTGAGTCCTAACTCACTACCAATCCCAATCCTCCCTCTAACTCTCCAAACACACGGGACTTTAATGTAATTAGTTGCAAAAGATTCTATTCATATATAAAATTAAGAAATAATTATGAAAATTATACAAATATATTCGTTTTTTGATATGGTTAGAGGGTTTATATAGGGTGAAAGAAAAGTGAAATGAAGTGAAGAGAAGACTAGTGAGATAATGATATTTAAGGGGCTTTGGTGTAAATAAGTATAAAATTAATGCCAAAAAAAAAAAAAACATAATAATGATGTAGCTAGTTTATTTTCATAAATAAAACTCATCTTTAAAATGAAATGCTCATATTAAATTTTTTGGCTTTTATATTATTATTTTAAAATTGCAAATGAAATGCTCATAGATTGATGATACTGTGATATCATTGTTGTATTTACACAAAGATTTTAAATTCAATAGAATTTGAAAGTGATTATGGTCTTAATCATAAAATTGTATATAATTGCACTACAATCCCCGATTATATTATGATCTCGATCCTATTAAAAAAAAATTCTTATTATTTATTTCTTATATATGTACTACCAAATTCCCAACCCAAATTTAGGTCTTTTGACCTAAATTTAGTTTACCAAATATATTTTGAAACTTTTATCAAATATAGGGTTTTTATGGAATTTAGGTCTTTTGACCTAAATTTAGGTTTTATTTCAAATCAAACTAATATATTTTAATAAAATCACTAAAATAGCGGTTAAACTAGCGAATTAATCAAACAAAAAATGATTCAACCTAATCTGTTAGGTCAAAAGACCAACCAACTTACACAAAAATTAATTAATTAAAATTTTTAATTTTATTTTAAAATTTAAACTGTCTTAAACTAAAAAATGCACAACACTACAATATTAAATGAAATCAGAAGATTCATTTTATATAAGTGAAATAACTCATTTTTTTCTTATTTTTCCGATGTAGAATTGTGTAAAATAAAAGTTAACAATTGTTTGAACATGAAATTTATTTCGAATTAAGCAATCTTAACCGTTCAATTTTTAATTAAGTTTCACACCTTTCTAACTAAACAATTAAATCAAATGCCCTAATTTCCTTTAATATCTATCCATATCTATTTGCTTTATTTATGACTAATCTTTCTATATTTGAAAACAAATTTTATCTATTAAATGTAATTATTCTTTTTCAATCAAGAATTGTAAAACTCTCATTCTTCTTATTGATATTATCCAAATACATGTAGTGTGTAGTGAATTTACCATCCTCTAACTTCTAGTCATCATTAGTATATTGATGTCACTATTAGTATTAGCCATAGAATCCGCAACTATAATATAAAGTGAAATTTGAGTTGATTTATTAAATTCAATTAGGGACACACAATCAATCAAATTCAGGTGCATGTTTGAATTTTGTAAATTTTGGATTTATTTTATTTTATTATTATATTCTTTTTGTTAGCATTGGTATGGCTCAATAACACTTCATGTTCTTATGAGTTGTTTAAAATTTTATTTCATTGGGAGTGCTTTTATGTACTAGTCATTCGCTAGTATTTTAATGAAACAACTAAAAATCAAAATTAAAACAATGAATCAGTCAAATTGAAACCGATTAAGCCTACCTGGCCCGGTTAGAAGACTAACCAACTCACACAAAAATTATTTAATTGAAACTTTTAAAATTTAATTTGTATTAAACTAAAGTATGAACAATATTAAATGGAAGCATAATGTTCACTTTATATAAGTGAAACAACTCACTCAATTATTCTTTTCCTGATGTAAGATTGTGTACACTAAAAGCTAATAATTGTTTAGGTCTAAAGTTTATTTCAAATCAAATAAATCTAATCAATATATTTTGATAAAACAGTTAAAATCACGGTTAAACCAATAAATCAATCAAACCGAAAACGGTTCAGCCGAATCGGTTAGGTCAAAAGACCAACCAACTTAGATAATGATTAATTAATTAAAATTTTTGATTTTATTTTAAAATTTAAACTATCTTGAATTGAAATATATACAATACTATAATATTAAATGGAGGCATAATGTTCACTTTATATGATTGAAACAGCTCACTTTTTTTTTCCGATATGAAATTGTGTAAAATAAAAATTAAAAATTATTTTGATAAAATATTTATTTCGAATCAAGCAATCTCAATTGATAAATTTTTAATTAATTCAATTCACACCATTCTAATTAATTGTATTCCTCAGACCTTTTTTAAAATCATCCACTTTATTGTATAGATGGCACATGAGTCCATGACACGTGTGCCCCTCCCTAGTTTTGTTGTTTTGTCCACTGCCAACTTAAGAAAGGCAGGACCATGATCCAGTAATCTGGACCATTTGATTATACTATTTCTGTGTGGGAGCAAATTTTCATGAAACACAGCTTCTGATTTTCTTCTAAAGAGGCAACCCACCACCACTTCATATTTAAAATTTAGTACCTAAAAAAAATGTGTATAGCTATACATCAGCTATCAAAAAAACAAACGAAGGTGAGAAAGGGAGAATTTTAAATATTTTTGTTTGTTTTGATAAAAAAATATTTTAACATTTTGTATGACAGAAATTAAAATTCAACAAAAACATTTTCATATATAGTCAACAAATAATGGATTGATTTGGGCAAAAGATATATATTTTTGTTTATTTTTTAAATAAGAAAAATATTTTCTGAACTAAAATTTTACTAGTGCCATCATCATCATCACTCATACCACGGCTACCCTATCACTATATCTCCATTACCACTACCACCTCCAACCACTGCAATCTTCACCACTACCATAACCATCTTACCAGTGCTACCACTCTGACTCCAGCACCAAACAACACGACAACCACACCACCCACACCACCAACACCACGACCACTAATAACAAATCATTTTTAAGGATGCAATTAAAAACATAAAAACATTTTTTCATAAAGTATTTTTTGCATAAAAAAAATATTCTTTAAAGAAAATGTTTTATGTCGAAATAAACAGAACATAAATAAGAACATATTGGATGAATTTAAATACCAAGTGTCATTTAGGATGCAATCCCTTATCCTTCTTAAGATTGATTCAAATAATGGAGCTTTCCCTCCGTAAAATACAATGGTGTACGCTGATTTCAGCATCAATAATGAGAAGCAGAGTTATTATTATTATTATAGACTTGTTACATAGGACAAAATGGATTAACTGGCATACCCATTATCTCATAAGTTTGTCTCTCTAGTAGCCAAGAGGGCATCCATTTATACTTGAGATTAATTAGATCAAAGCATGCTTTGCATTGTCTTTTAGATTAATTTTGAATGATTAAAGGTGTGCTTGAATTATGAATTTGAGTAAATTTTAAAAAATAAAAAAAATGAGAGGAGTGTGAATGAAATATAAATTATATTTTTTTCATTTCTCTAGCATTTTTTTTTATCAAATCACTACCTAAATTCGTAATCTAAACATAACCTACAAGTTGACAGATGTTTTCTTACTAAGTGTGATGTTTAAATTTGAATCTAATGATATAGTCTCTTAATTCTCAATTCCCCTTCTATTTACCAAAAAAACACCCTAGATAACCTTGTTTTCTTTGTGAAAATTACCAACATACTAAATTATGTAAAATGAAAGATTTTGAGTAGAAAATAAAATAAATAAAAATTATTGCCAATTTGGTTGCACCTATTACATACTCCATTTTGAATTAACTAGTTCAAAACTGGTGAAATCTTAGTGTGTTTTTTTTTTTTTTTTTGAACAAAGTGAAATCTTAGTTTGAATTTTGTTGTTGTTGCAAATACAAGAGTTTTTTTTCTACAATTTTCTTTTCCTTGTCAAATTAATTTTTTTTTTTAAATCTATGATAAACCAAATAAATAGAACTAATCTACAACAAATGATGTCATGGTTAGAGATTCATAACAACACATCACTCCACTTACTACTTGACCCACTCCAATTGCGACTCAATTGATTTGCATGGTGTACTCAGAGGCACCAAAGCATATATTTGTCATAATTTAAACATTAGTTTGTAAGATGGGACATATATAATACTAGTATAGTAGTGTCATTTACCTATTGGATGTGAGCAACTTAGATTTGGTGTGAATCATCTTGCTGATCCCAACACTACTATATATAAAAAAATAAAAAAAAGAGATTTTTAAGACTAATAGAGTAAGGACCCTCATTGGGCATTGGTGCACCACCAATATCTTCACATTAGGGTGATAACCTTGAATTACTCCAATTTTTATTTCTCTAAGTTATGTTTAGTTGACAAAAATGTTGAAAGTGAATTAGAAATGCGATTCTCATCATCGCAACATTGGAAACAGATTGAAATGAAAAATAATTTATGACTACTTATCACATTGCTACTTTTTACAACCAAAAAAAAAAGAAAAAAAATTGATCACCACTCTTTACGTATAAATCTCACATTTCTAAAAAAATGCCAATCATTTTATTTAGTTTTTAAATTTTAAATTTTTCTAATTTTTTTTGTCTTTCATAAGTTCTTTTTTCATATTTTAATCATTTTTTTCCCACTTTTAAAATGCATCTAATTGTCGACAACCAACTACAACTACCTCTAACCACCACCCACCGTCACCACTAAACAACTGCCAACGACCAACTTTGGCCATTTCCGACTGACACACTCCAGTCATCCCAAGACACTTCAACCACCAACTCCAACAGCCACATCCATCCACCCTCCACTACCAACTATCACCTCCAGCAACTCACCAAATATGTTTATTTTTTATTTTCAAAATATTTTTTACACCAAATAAGCTTCTTTTTCTTTTTTCTAAGGAAAAAAAAAAAGAAAAGAAAATTGACAACATTATCAAGTGACAGCTTAACCATCCATGCAAAACCTCCATTTGAAAGGTTTATCACTAACTCAAACAGACTCCACAATCCATTTGGTGGAGGAAGGAGCTCTCTGGCTAACAGTAATATTTTTGCAGTAGCTATTGTTCAAATTGGACAGTTTTCAACCCCCAAAAAATACCAGTTTCTGTGGTAGGAGCCATAATACAAAAACCCGAAACATTGGCATCCTTTGTAGAATTTCCAGATTGATCTTGTTATTCCTCGTAACCCCCCCCCCCCCCAAAAAAAAAAAAAATTTAATCACTTCTCTTAATTATGAACTTCAATTAGTTACCAACTCAAAAAGCTGTTAAGACTCTTTTCTAGATCCTACACAATGATAAAACCTGAGACAATAAAGCCAGTTAGGTCACACGACACCAAACAGTCCGTCCTCGACCCCTACCCACATACCCATATCCCCTTCCACGATAGGAGCCACCTTGCGACTGCCCACCCCAGCCTGGCCCTCCTTGGCTGCTATGACCACGTTGATGTCTTGGAATTTCGCCAAAAGTCTGAAACATAAAAACAAGGATATAAATGTGAGTAGATGAAAGGGTTAAAATAAATGACATTGTGATTTAAAGTATTAATCTAATCTTCAGGGTATGATTTAAAGTATTAATCTATTTCATATCTAATCTTCAGGGTATCAGATTCAGTTTGGGAGGTGGTTTCAGAGAGTGAAGTGTATGAGGAGGCCTATTTTTTTCTTATCAGTCCTATTGCAGAATACTCTTGGTTGGCATGCTAGTCAGCTGAGCTTTGGCTCAATCTGTGCAGTATAGTCTCTGCTGTGTGTGAGGAAGTTTCTGCCTCTGTTTATGCAGCTAGTATGCTCTTGTTATTAGTTTTTGCAATTTTGTCTTCATGTCCTGGTGTTGGTTGGATAGTTGGTAGTTGATGTGTGCTTTACTTCTCTATAGGAATTCAGTTCTTTTAACCTCTGTTACTGATTGATCTGCTTATTTTCCCCTGCTATTTAGATGGCTCTCAATCTGTGTTTTTGCTAGTCTTGCTGTTTCAGCTCACGGGAGTTTTTGTGGTGCAAAGGGTTGGAGTTGAAGGTTTGTTTGCTGCAGATTTAGTTTGGTTCTGCTTCAGGTTTGGGTGCTGAGTGGTGGGCTACCTGCTCTCGTTGCTGTGTATATTTTTTTCTGTTTCTCTTTGGTTTTTCCTCTGTGTTGGATTCTCTCCAACAAGAGCTCCGAGCTTAATGTAGCTCCGAGCTCCTCTTTATTGATGTACTCGTTTTATGATTTCATCAATAAAGATTTCTTCTTGCCTAAAAAAAAAAAAAATGAATATAAATGTGAGTGGATGAAAGGGTTAACGATATCCGATTAACTTGATTTTTAGCAGGTATGTTCTACTCGATATACTCTAAAATGTGAACAATTCAAATTACCAAAATAGATCCGAAATAAACCTATAAAACTGCACAGCAGTGCCTACTGTGCTGGGTACCCCAAATCCTTTTTGATATGGCTGGAGGGTTTACATAGTGTGAATGTGAAGTGAAGAGTAGTGATATAATGATTTAAGGGGCTTTGGTGTAAATAACTAAAGTTAAAAAAAAATTAAAATTGATGTAGCAAGTTTATTTTCGTAAATAAAACTCATCTGTATAAGTGAAGCGCTCATATTAAATTTCATGGTTTTTATATTATTATTTTAAAATTGCAAATGAAATGCTCAATTGATTATACTGTGATATCATTGTTGTATTGACACTAAGAGCTTAAATTCAGTAGGATTTTAAAGTGGTTATGATCTTAATCATAAAATTATATATAATCACACTACAATTCCAATTATATTATGATCCCGATCTTACTAAAAAAAAAATATTATTCTTTATTTCTTATGCATGTACTAGTAAATGACCCATTATATATGTACTAGTAAATGAACCGTGCTTGAAGGAACTCCCAATACAAATTTAGGTCTTAGTTTACCAAATATATTTTGAAACTTTTATCAAATATAGTGGTTTTATCGAATTTAGGTCTTTTGACCTAAATTTAGGTTTTATTTCAAATCAAATCAATATATTTTAATAAAATTATTAAAATCGTGATTAAACCAGCGAATCAATCAAACCAAAAACAATTCAACTGAATCAGTTAGGTCAAAAGACCAACCAATTTACACAAAAATCAATTAATAAAATTTTTTAATTTTATTTTAAAATTTAAACTATCTTGAACTAAAAATGCACAACATAACAATATTAAATGGAAACATAAAATTCAATTTATATAAGTGAAACAACTTATTTTTTTTCTTATTTTACCGATGTAGGATTGTGTAAAATAAAAGTTAACAAGTATTTGGACAAGAAATTTATTTCGAATCAAATAATCTTAGTCATTCAATTTTTAATTAAGTTTCACACCGTTCTAACCAAACAATTAAATCAAATGCCCTAATTTCCTTCTAGACATTTTTTTTAAAATCATCCTGTTTTATTATATAAATACTTATAAAATAAGAAAATTTAATATCTATCCATGTCCATTTGCTCTATTTATAACTAATCTTTCTTTATTTGGAAATAATTTTTATCTATTAAATGCAATTATTCTTTTTCAATCAAGAATTGTAGAACTCCAATTCTTCTTATTGATGTTATCCAAACACATGTAGTGTGTAGTGAATTTACCATCCTCTAACTGCTAGTCATCGTTAGTATTAATGTCATTATTAGCCATAGAATAAGCAAATATAATATAAAGTGAAACTTGAGTTGATTTGTTAAATTCAATTAGAGACATCCCATCAATCGAATTCAGGTGTATGTTTGAATTTTGTAAATTTTGTATTAATTTTATTTTATTATTATATTTGTTTTGTTAGCATTGGCATGGCTCGATAGCACTTTATTTTCTTATCAATAGTTTAAAATTTTATTTCATTGGGAGTGTTTTAAGCACATGTCATTCACTAGTATTTGAATAAAACAATTAAAAATCACAATTAAACCAATGAACTAGTCAAATTGAAACCAATTAAGCCTACCCGGCCGGGTTAGAAGACTAACCAACTCACACAAAAATTATTTAATTGAAGCTTTTAAAATTTAAATTGTATTGAACTAAAGTATGAACAATATTAAATGGAAGCATAATGTTCACTTTATATAAGTGAAACAACTCACTCAATTATTCTTTTTTTGATGTAAGATTGTGTACAAATAAATCTAATCAATATATTTTGATAAAATCACTAAAATCATGATTAAACCAATGAATCAATCAAACCAAAAACGGTTCAGCCTAATCAACTATGTCAAAAGACCAACCAACTTACATAAAAATTAATTAATTAATTAATTAAAATTTATAATTTTATTTTAAAATTTCACACGTCTTGAACTAAAGCATACACAATACTGTAATATTAAATGGAGGCATAAGGTTCATTTTATATAAATAAAACAACTCACTTTTTTTCTGTTATGAAATTGTATAAAATAAAAATTAATAATTATTTGTATGAAAAATTCATTTGGAATCAAACAATCTCAACTGTTAAATATTTAATTAAGTAAACCCACACCGTTGTAATTAATTATATTTCTTAGACATTTTTAAAAATCATCAAACTTTGTTTTATAGATGGCACATGAGTCCATGACACATGTACCCCTCCCTAGGTTGTTGTTTTGTCCACTGCCAACTTAAGAAAGGCAGGACCATGATCCAGTAATCTGGACCATTTGATTATACTATTTCTGTGTGTTAGCAAACTTTCATGAAACACAGCTTCTCATTTTCTTCTAAAGAGGCAACCCACCACCACTTCATATTTAAAATTTAGTGCCTAAAAACAAATGTGTATAGCTAAACATCAGCTAGATGGATAAACAAACAAATCAATTAAAATAATCAAAAAAAATTTGAAGGAGAGAAAGAGAGAATTTTTAAATATTTTTATTTGTTTTGATAAAAAATATTTTGACATTTTGTATGACAAAAAATAAAAATTAATAAAAACATTTTCAATAGTCAACAAATAATGGATTGATTTGGGCAAAAGATATATATTTTTGTTTATTTTTAAATATAAAAAATATTTTCTAAATTAAAATCTTACTAATGCCATCATCACCATTCATACCACTACTACTCTATCACCATATTCCCACCACCACTACCACCTCAAACCATAGCTTGCTTGTTTTCATTTTTCAGAAAACACTTTTCAGAAAAGTCTACATTCTTATTTTTCATATTTTTTTGTTTTTACTAAATTTTTTTAATATTTTAAACAATTTTTTTACTTTTTAGACACACCTTACATAAATACACCTAAAAGTAAAAAATTGTAAAAAAAATCTTTCAAAAATTCACTAAATACCAAAAATACAAAAAAATACAAGAATTCAGTACATTTTTTGTATTTTTATGTATTTATTAATTTTTTAAAATATTTTTTCACAAATTTTTTATTTTTTAGATACATCTAACATGCATCTAAAAAAGTAAAAAAAAAAATTTAAAATTTAAAAAATATTCACTAAAAACAAAAGAATACGAAAATCAAAAAACTCAATTTTCAAAAAACTTAATCCAGAAAACTCAAACCAAACACACTCATTTTTTTTTTCACTACTACCCCAACCATCTTACCAGTGCTGCCACTCTGACTCCAACACCAAACACCACAACTGCACCAGCAACACCACAACCACTAATAACAAATCATTTTTAAGGGTGCAATTAAAAACATAAAAACATTTTTTCAGAAAGTATTTTTTGCATAAAAAAATTCTTCTTTAAAGAAAATGCTTTTTGTCGAAATAAACAGAACATAAATAAGCACATATTGGATGAATTTAAATACCATATGTTATTTAGGATGCAATCCCTTATCCTTCTCAAGATTGATTCAAATAATGGAGCTTTCCCTCCATGCAATACGACGCTGATTTCAGCATCAATAATGAGTTATTATTATTATTATAGACTTATCAGATAGGACAATATAGATTAACTGGCATACCCATTATCTCAGAATTTGTCTCTCTAGTAGCCAAGAGAGCATCCAATTATACTTGAGATCAGATCAAAGCATGCTTTGCATTGTCTTTTAGATTAACTGTGAACGAGTAGGGTTGTGCTTGAATTATGAATTTGAGTAAATTTACAAACAAAATAAAAATAGATGAATGTGAATGAAATATAAATTACATTTTTCTCCATTTCTCTTGCATTATTTATTTATTTTATTTTTTCAAATCACTACCTAAATTCGTGATCTAAACATAACCTGAGGTTGACCGATGTTTTCTTAAGTGTGATGTTTAAACTTGAATATAACCTATTAGGTGATAGTCTCTTAATTCTCAATTCCCCTTCTATTTACTTTAAAAAAACCCCTAGATAACCTCGTTTTCTTTGTGAAGATTACTAACATACTAAAATTACGTAAAATGAAAGATTCTGAACAGAAAAAAAAAAATTTATTGCCAATTTGGTTGCACCTATTACATTACTCCATTTTGAATTAACTAATTCAAAACTGGTGAAATCTTAGGTTTTTTTTTTTTTTTTTTTTTTTTTTTTTTTTTTTTTTTTTTTGTGAATCTTAGTTTGTTTTGTTGTTGCAAATACAAGAGTTTTTTTTTCTACAATTTTCTTTTCCATGTCAAATTTTTATTTTTTTTTTTTTTTCTATCTAAACCAAATAGAACTAATCTCTTGTCATGGTTAGAAATTCATAATGTGTCACACATCCTCCACTAATACTTGACCACTCCAATTGCGACTCCATTGATTTGCATGGTCTACTCAGAGACACCAAAGCATACATTTGTCATAATTTAAACATTAGTTTGTAAGATGGGACATATATATAATACTAGTATAGTAGTGTCATTTACCTATTGGATGTTTGCAACTTAAATTTGGTGTGAATCATTTTGCTGATCCCAACACTACTATATATAAAAAAAATAAAAATAAAAAATAAGAGATTTTTAAGACTGTTTCCATCACAATAATAGAGTAAGGACCCTCACCACCAATATCTTCACATTAGGGAGATAACCTTGAATTACTCCAATTTTTATTTCTCTAAGTTATGTTTAGTGACAAAAATGTTGAAAGTGAATTAGAAATGCGATTCTCATCATTGCAACATTGGAAAGAGATTGAAATGAAAAATAATTTATGACTACTTATCACATTGCTACTTTTTACAACCAAAAAAAAAGAAAAAAATTGATCACCACTCTTTACGTATAAATCTCACATTTCTAAAAAATGTGCCATCATTTCATTTAGTTTTTAAATTTTAAATTTTTCTAATTTTTTCCTCTCATAGTTCTTTTTTCATATTTTAATCATTTTTTTCCCACTTTTAAAATGCATCTAATTGTTGACAACCAACTACAACTACCTCTAACCACCACCCACTGTCACCACCACTAAACAACTCCCACCGTCACCACCACTAAACAACTGCCAATGACCAACTTTGGCCATTTCCGGCTGACACACTCCAGTCATCCCAAGACACTTCAACCACCAACTCCAACAGCCACATCCATCCACCCTCCACTACCAACTATCACCTTCAGCAACTCACCAAATATGTTTATTTTTTATTTTCAAAATATTTTTTACACCAAATAAGCTTCTTTTTCTTTTTTCTAAGGGAAAAAAAAAGAAAAGAGAAGAAAATTGACAACATTATCAAGTGACAGCTTAACCATCCATGCAAAACCTCCATTTGACAGGTTTATCACTTAACTCAAACAGACTCCACAATCCATTTGGTGGAGGAAGGAGCTCTGGCTAACAGTAATATTTTTGCAGTAGCTATTGTTCAAATTGGACAGTTTTCAACCCCCCAAAAAATACCAGTTTCTGTGGTAGGAGCCATAATACAAGAACCTGAAACCTTGCATCCTTTGTAGAATTTCCAGATTGATCTTGTTATTCCCTGTAACCACCACCACCACCAAGCCACCCCCCCCCCCCCCCCCCCCCCCCCACACACACAAATTAATCACTTCTCTTAATTATGAACTTCAATTAGTTACCAACTCAAAAAGCTGTTAAGACTCTTTTCTAGATCCTACACAATGATAAAACCTGATACAATAAAGCCAGCTAGGTCACACGACACCAAACAGTCCGTCCTCGACCCCTACCCACATACCCATATCCCCTTCCACGATAGGAGCCACCTTGCGACTGCCCACCCCAGCCTGGCCCTCCTTGGCTGCTATGACCACGTTGATGTCTTGGAATTTCGCCAAAAGTCTGAAACATAAAAACAGAGAAAATTCTAGCAACCAAAGCCCAGGGAAGTATACGGCATAAACATGACAGGTAAGGCTTATTTGGTGCAGCTTCTTGCAAGTTAAAAGCTGATAATTAAAAGCAGCCTTCCCCCAACTTCTCAATAATCAACTTTAAGTAGAAGCTACACCAAATACTCAGGCACAAATTTCCAAAATAAAAAAGCTATAAACATCCCCATAAGCTACATACCTCGATATCTATTCTCCTTTGTTCAGACAAGTTGGCCCTTCCTCTCCCCAACTCATGATTGGGTGAATTGCAAGAAAGTGAATCAAAGAAGTTGTCCTTTACATAAAAAGACTGCAAAAACAGAAATCCAAGAATCAAGAATGTATCTTTGTCATGATCCAGACATGCTAGCAATCTCACCTTCATGACAAATTTTATTAACCCATCTTCATCTTCTTCTTCTGCAAATTTGCATCATTGTTGTTTTCCTCCCCCTCATCGTCTTCTAAAGTAGTCTTGTTCTTTTTGCCAAGGTGACCCCATATTTTCTCCTTGTTGAATTTTTCATTCATCGCCTCAAAATCAAAATCTTCGGTAAATTTGGTTGTTGTAGGGCAGACCTGCAAAAGAGAACCACTCATAGTTGAGAGTTCTAAATATAAATAAAACATGCTACAAAACCTACTGGAGTGCAGGACCTTGTCACAGCCAGGAGCAAGTAAAATGTAGATTGACCACACATGCTCAACAATGTTAGAGATTTTTTTTTTTTTTTTTTTTTGGGGGGGGGGGGGGTAAATTACATTAGACTCCCTGAATAATATTGAAATCACACTGTCATCACCCCCTTTATTTTCCAAAATACACTGCTACCCCTTACTTTACAATTTTTGGTACAATTTAACCCTTCCGTTAGTCAACCATTTGTTGACTGGACAGAAAATGATGAACTCAACAAAAATGTGACAAAATGTCAGTTATACCCTCATAACCTTACCTATTTTGACATAACCATTTCCCTACCGAAAGAGAACCATCTCTGTTCTACATCTCCTTCCTCCTCCACTCTCTCCTCTCTATTTCGGTCCTTCTCTCATCCTCTCCCTTCCTTCAAAGTTTCGTTGCCATTATTCTTTCTTTTGGGAACCAGTACCTCAGCAAGCAAAAGAAAGTACCAATTTAATAGCTTGGAGAAGTTCTAAGTTAGAAGGTGGTGTACTCACGGCTACGTGTAAGGAACAGTGGAGGAGAGAAAAGAGATGGGGTTGTGGTGGTGGTGGTGGCTAGGGGTTGCATCGAGCGTGGTGGAGGTGGCAGCAGATGGCGCTGCGCTGTTGCGGATCAACGGCAGGGACTGTGACAAGTGTTGGAGAGGAAGGTGAATGGGGCAGTGCTGTGGCAGGAAGGGAGTTGGGCTGCAGTTGTGGTGGATTCCATCTCTCTCTCCCCTGTTGGAAAGGTAGAGAGAAATCAATGGCTCCAGTGAAGTAGATGTTGAAAGATTGGTTTATGGAGTTAGAGCTGAAGCAGTATGATTATGAGTTTTGAAGATTTTTATAGTAGATGCATTAAGTGGGTACAGAAGTTAAGATTTTTTTTTTTTTAGATCGGATACTGAAGTTAAGATTGATGGTAATGAAATTGAAATTGCAGAGAAAGTATTTGAGAAAACAAATGCCAAGTGGTAAAAATTCCACTACTTCTACATGAGAATGAGATGGAACAAATGCAATTCCATGACCTCACTGCCATGTATTAATTCAATTAATGAAAGCTATTTATTTTGGAAAAAATGGAAGAGGTAGCTGTGATAGAAAATAGTGGTTTCGGGAACTTGGTTGTTGGTGGTTTGTCACAGAGAAGAGAAGAGAGAGGAGAGAGAGAGAGGAAAAGATTTTTTAGATTTGACTGACCACATAAGGTTATTGTAGTAAATTCATATGTGATTTAACGTGTTACTTGACAAGGGAGGTTAGTGATATTTTCAACAGTAAGGGGGATGAATGACACTGATTTCACAAGTATAGAGGGGGTGTCAATGTAATTTACCCTTTTTTTTTTTTGGTTGGAGAGAGAGAGAGAGAGAGAGAGAGAATGTGTAATCACGGGTCTTCTATACAATTTTGGTGTAACCCTTCTGTAGGGTTCCAAATAATTTTGGAACGTGAGTGCCATGTATATCATATCATAGGCAATTAACTAATCCAAGTGAGGTTTCACTCAATCAGAATGCCTAGAGGCTCAAAGTTATAAACTTTTTCCATATTCTAGAAATTAAAATAAAAGCATTAAGTTACCTCAGTTCCATTTCTCCATCCACAACCCCTATAACTGTGATGAGTCTGTACTGAAGCTGTATTTGGCTAGAAAGAAAAAAAAGCTAAAAGATTGTCAAATCCCTATGACATCATATAAAAATATAAAAAAAATCATGCTATTAATGGTAAGATGAAGCATATGAGAGAATTAAAATACCCCATTTTCTCTACCCCGAAAATGGCCTCTATTACGTTGATGAGTGTGTAAGGCGGCTCCATTCAGCTAGAAGGATTTACAGAGAAGGCACATATCAAAATTCCCATGACTTAGAACTACAAGCATAAAAACTCAAAACAATATTGGCACTAAACATGAAACATTCCAGAGATTAGTAAAAGTAGTACCACATTTGCTCTTCCCCTTGCATGGTCTCTACAACTGTGATGACTGTGTAAAACAGCTCCATTGAGCTAAAGGAAGAAAAAATAGAAAAAAAACAAAAACAGGCAGAACAAAAAACTCATATAAGAATACACAGGTATTTTAAGTGAGCATATAGACTTAAATAGCTGGCAATATAGAATACAAAACATTCTGAGAATCAAAATAAAGTGACTAAAGACTAATAATAATAAAAAGTACCACATTTGCTCTTCCCCTTGCATGGCCTCTATAATTGTAATGACTGCGTAAAGCAGCTCCATTGAGCTAAGGAAGGAAAAAAATAAAAAGGCCGCACAAAAATCTCATATAAGAAACCCAGGTATTTTAAATGAGCATACAATAACTTAACAGCTGGCAATGTAGAACATGAAACATTAAAAAGCATAATAAAAGTGATTGATTACCCAGTTTCCTTTTCCCCTTGCATGGTCTCTCTCACAGTGATGAAGGTGTGGAGCAGTTTTATTCGGCTGGAGAAAAGAGATCCATCACAAAAGGCACAAATCAGAATACCTCTGACTTTTAAGTGAAAATGAAACCACTAGCAATTGGCATGAAGCATTCTGAGAAAGAACTAAGTTACAAAAATTGAGAAATTACAGTGTTTCCTCTTCCCTGTACATGACGCTTATTACTATCATGAGAGTGCAAAGCAGCTCCATTCAACTGGAAGGAAAATGTTAAAATAAATAAATATATAAGGCTTACACAAACATCCCAGTAACATCAAATGAAAATGACAATTACCATAGCATAGATAGCATACACAGCAAAGAAGTTCTATAAACATCCAATTAAAGACAAATATGATTCACAGTGGCGGCATGGTGTCCAGAGGGGGCTGGCCATCTTCAGAATTTTTAAAATTTTAATTAATCGATAAAAATCCAATTTTCCCCTCACATTTTTTATAATTTATGTTTTATTTTTTCAATAAAACCCATACAAATTGCCCCCTTAGCTTATTTAATTTACTACAAAAGTTTCCCTTTATTATATTCCACATTTTCCCGCTTGTCTCTCATTTCTTTCTCTACTTTCTCTATCTCTCTCTGTTTCTGCGATTTTTCCTCTCTCATTGATCTCTATTCACAGTCCATACCAATTTTAATCAAAGCATGAAACCAGTGATAATTCCTTGTTCAAATCACCTTTGGTGGAGTGTGTAATGTGATTTGATTACTCTGGAGTTTTGAGTCATTTGATTGCAGTATTTTGCATTTCATTTTGGGAGTATATATGTACTTATGTGAGGAGAAGTGAGAACTTGATATCCAGTTTATACCATTTCAAATTCACATTGTACCCTCCATGAAAAATGAGGGATGAGAAAAGCAATATTCTCTCACTATCATCTAATAGTAGTCAGAGAAAATGAAAATCAATTGCTCTTTATTTTCATTTTAGCACCAAATAACAATTCGAAGTTTTTAACTAACAGCACATACTTTCAGCAGATGAACAAAATGGATTAATTTATTAGTAAAATTTTTTTTAAAATTTAATAGATCTGATATTACCATGTCCAAAAAAAAAAAGACCTAAAAATGTAAGCAATTCCTAAGGTACAATGTTCGTAACTTGCACAGTATAAGACCTGATAAAAAATGTTAAAACATCAACAGAAATCTACAGCAAGACAACAGCCATACCTTTGCAGCATATGGAGATTGTAATGACTCTGCTGGATTGTTAGCATTTTTTGAATCTGATGACACTGATTCTGATGTTGATGTTTGATCAACTTCTATGTCTCTATGAGCAGTCTGCAAATGAGGTGAAGATTGTCCTGTGGACCCAGGCTGCAAAAGCTGGCCCGCAGTCAATAGAGATGGTATTGATGACTCGCTGTGAACTGGACTGGACAACCCAACAACAGACGGCATAGATTGAGAAATAGTTTGATTAGGCAATGCAGGGTCAAAGACTGGTTTAGGTTTGTCCATGACTGGAGGTACAACAGGATTCACATCCAGACTAGAAGTTGTCAAAGGAGATGCTAATGTTGAATTAGAACCCACGGTTACAGTAGGAAGAGCATTAGAAGCATTATTTGGCATCAGATTAGGTGATAATTTAGAAGGCAATGTAGCAGATTGTCTGGTAGGACAGTTGATAGAAGTGCTAATGGAGGAGGCACGTTGGAGGTTAAACTTGGGAAACCAGTACCAACTGTCGGCAGCATGGGACTCGAGAATTCTGCAAAATTTGACGCATTGCCCGGTAAAGATGTATTTGTGGTGGGATTTTGCATCTGATGTTGCACCAGAGGAGACACTGGAAAACCTTGTGGTGGTCGAAGCAATGATTGCTGTTGCAAATGAGAAACTCCCCCAGAGGTCCCACTGTGTCGTGGCCAATAAGTTGGCATGGAAAACCCATTACCATATGCAGTTGGAGGAGGAGGCAATGAACTCCAAGATCCTAAGCTTCCCACAGGTTGATTTAGAGGAAGATTCCCTTGGAAAGTTGAATTGGGGTGTCCCAATCGTGTATTGGAACTAATATTTGTTGCAGGGACAGCACCATCAGGTGCAAAGCTGGAAGATGCTGATGGCTAGGCAAGGATAATGAAACTGCATGTAAATTTATGATTAATATGAAATGAGCATAGTTCATCTTATACATCAGAATACAAGCCTATAGAATAAATGTTTACACGCCTGAATGATAGCAGGATCATTGGGTACAGCTGTGGTACTCTGAACAGGTGGCAACCATATGACCTGCAGATCCTGTAGAGCATGCATGGAAGTTACACTTCAGAGTCAAGTATTTTTCATACTAGAATTTTATTTTTATTTTTATTTTTATTTTTTTTAAAATGTCAAAATGGATGAAGTAACATTCGAAGCATTTAAAATATGAGAGCAATACTTCTACCACTGCTTTTGAGAAAGGGCAGTGTCTGTAACACTGCTATTAACAAGAGTTTTCCCAGAAAAAAATAAAGATAATAGATTATCAGGAAGTGCCAATCCTTTCAGTCTCTCAATCCATACGAATTTCATGCTTCCAATACTCTCAAGACAATATAAATTATAGAAAAACAAAAATCCAATGCCAATTATTAGTATGGTCCTCCAAAGTCACCCACTACAAGTTAACATCACTTCGATTACCATGATGACATCCTTCTGTCAAAGGCTCCTTAAAATTCCGATAAAATTAATTCATTAATGTAGCTTATGTCTTAGTTATCTGCCACTACAGTTAACCATTACTAGTGGGATGGACTTGAAACTATATCTTTAGGCATGTAGATCAAGCCTAAACAATTCACTAATGATGCATCAAGATTCCTTCTACAGCCTGTATCAGCAAGAAACCCATAAAATTGGAATTCATTAATGATGCTTTTCATTGCATGTGAAGGGATACTTGAACATGAACTCATTGCTTTAAAAAAAAAAAAGGAAGCCCATCATTAGCGACAGTGAAAACTATAATGAAAACACTGCATCAAATTATTCAAATACCAAAAATGCCCTGAGAGAAATTATGGCAACAGAAAACATATACGTTCGTTACGTGTCAAAGTTCAAACAAACAAACATTTATCTCAAATATTACGTAAAACACACTGAAAATTATTTCATCTCAATGATCCAACTGACTAGATTAGCTTTAGGCAACACAATAAAGCCACTAGCACGAACAAAGATAAATACATTAAGGATAGCAACTTCAATAAACATGGCACATAGATTAGTACACAATTGTACCTCGATGTCACTTCCTCGAAAGAATGTGTACTCATAAATTTTGTCACTTGGAAGCACCTGAGGCTCATCCTTCCTTCGTCCTTCTGTTCCAAAAGATTTTACTGGCAGACAATACATCCAATACCATGTCAAGGGAATTGAGATAACACATGTAAATATTATACTACAAGGACCAAGGGATTGCTTTTACTCCTTTCACATAAAGCTGTACATCTAACAGACAACCATAGAATACAACTTTGTAGACTTTGTAGGTGTAGGATTTGATCGATAGCTTGTATATTTCCATTTACTTTAAGCGTTGTAAAAGTTTTTATAATAAATAAATTGAATAGGTATTAACATCATCACCAATAGTAGCTTATCTCTTGAATTCCTAAAGTACCATTCATTCTATTAATCAAAGTAAAAATTTAACACAAAAAGAACGAACAGATAAAGAAAGGTACCACTTTAATTACTATAGAAGTAGCCCAGTTCAATTCAAGAAACCACAGCAAATACTACTATACATTGGTCTCCACATTACCGTTTAATATAGAAGTCCTACAACATACACAAATACAACTCCTCCCTCTATTAGGCCATCCGATGAGGCCAGAATTTCTTTCAGCAATTTCCATACTCTTCCAATTCATCAGCAAGAGATCTGTTGTTTTATCTGTTTCTCCGTTTTCTTAAAATTCTGTTATCATTATGTCATAAATTATTTCACTGCATTTATTTTGTGCCATCAAATACGCATTTTTGGACATACTAAGTGCAACTCAGAACATCTTTTCCCACACCACTACGTGTTTCACTCATCCTTCTTATGATAACATCTTGAGATATAACAAAACTTTAGTCACTGCTAAGAGCATCTCCAATGGTTGAGACAAATGACTTGCCAAAGCCAAAAAATGGCTAGATCTCGCAAAAACACTGCTCCAATGGTGAGCCAAAACCATTGCCAAAAAATGGCAAAGCCAAACCTTGAGCCAAATTCGGCTCAAAATTTGGCAAAATCATTTTTTTGCCACATCGTATTTCTTACCAAAACTCAAATTCTTTTTTCAGAACTTTCACAAATAAAAACTCTACCAAAAATTTTAAAACTACAGAAATTCTACAAATTACAAAAATTCAATAATATTAAAAATTATAATTATACTTACATAGTTATTCACTATTTATCATCTCAAGACCTGCAACTCTATAGGAGTAACATTCACTTCATCTCTTATGTATAGCTAACTTCAATTCACTGCATCTACTACTTCAATGGTGAAAATTTTGAAAGTTAGTTGAATTTGGCACTTAGTTGCGTCAAAAAAAAAAAAGAAAAAAAAGTAACCATTGGAATGGTTTAGCTAAAAAATGGCTTTTCTGCACTGTAGCAAGCCAAAAAATAGCTTCGGCTTACGCCATTGGAGATGCTCTAATACCCTTTGAGCCTCATCAATCCACCCTTAATCTGCTGAAATGTGATTGACTACTAATGTAATCTTAATCACCCATCTAATAGCTGTTACCATGCTTGTTCAATTAAGATTCCAATGCCCTTGGTTAATTCACCTCTTTAAACCTAATAGCTTCCATTCCAAAGCTCCTAATCAAGAAAAATGTGAATTAAATATCTGGATAACATTTTCAAACACAAACAACAATTATTTCACAAATATCATAACCTCAACACTAAAATCAACTAAAATTTTGGGGTTTATCTTTTTTTCTCTTTACATTTGTGAACTCAGTGATGGAACTAGAGGGGGGAAGAGGGGGCGATTGCTCCCCCTACGAATTCAAAAGTTCCCTTTATATACTAATATTAGCTATTGATTTTTTTTACATTTTACAAATTTGCCTACGGTGTACAAATTTATATCTATGAAAACACACATGGGTTTGAACTATAAAATTTAAAGATTTGGACCCAAAAAAAATTGATTTCTCACAATTAGGGTTCATAGATTGTCTTACAATTCCTATTTGTTGTAACTCAACATGAATATAAATTTTTTTTTACTTATATATGTTTTCATGATATTTTTCACATTTTATATGGGTACAAATCGATGTTGTAGTTTGTATTTTTCTTTCAAAATTTTTGTCAGTATATACATTTGCCCTATGTTAGAATTCTGGGTCCATCCCTATGTGAATTGTTTACAAAATTTACTGAAATAAACTAAAACCCTGGTCACAAAAAACAATGTGCAACAAACAAAAACAAAATCAGAAACAACATACTCGAGAAAGTAAAAACCCAGATCACAAAATCAATGTAAAAAAACAAGAACAAACGGAATATAAACAAAAACATCAAGAAAGCAAGAAAATCAAAAACAGCGCAAATACGTGTTTGTGTACGTGTGTGTTTAACAAATATCATAACCTCAATAATGAAATCAACTAAAGTTTTGAGACCCCAAATACAACCCGGCAAGGAAGTTAATTAAGAATGTGACAAATCAAACTTTGACAACTATCGTTCCAAAGATGAAATTGTGGGGGGGTTCATTAGGTTCTCAAACATTTTTCTTTTTTTTTTTATTTACAGATGTATTTGTGAACTGTTTACAAAATTTACTGAAATCAACAAAAAAACCCAGGTCACAAAAAACAATATACAACAAACTGAAACAAAATCAGAAGCAAAAAACTCGAGAAAACAAAAACCCATATCACAAAATCAATGCAAACACCAAAAAAAATACAGAACATCAATATAAAGCAAGAAAATAAAAAACAGTGACAGATACGTGTTTGTTAGTGTGTGTGTGTGTGTGTGTGTGTGTGTGAGAGAGACAGAGAGAGAGAGAGAGGTATAACCGTTTCGGAGTCCAATGGTAGATTGTTGGGGGTTGAGGTGAAAGAGAAAGCCTTGATAGCGGATTTGGGATTTGGAAATCAAGCTGATGAAGCTGTCCATGTAGGAATCGGCTGCTGAACCACTGGATTCGGTGGAGTCCATTGATTTTAGGGTGTGGAGGAGAGTGTATAGACTGTGAATGCAATGCAATGCAGTGACACTTCCTTATATAGATAGGTGAGAAAGTAAAGGAGCACAAATGGGTCGGTGGCTTGTTTGGGTTGTGAATCAGAGAAGCATTCTTCTGAGTTGTGGCCTGACATTTATAGCAGACAGTTTCAAAGGAATAATATGTACTTTATTATTCAAAAATATATATATTACTTTATAATTAAAAAAGGTAAAATATAGCTAGTAAATCACAAAATTGTTCCTCTATTAAGCTCAATAAATTTTTTGTAAATTAACTTTTTGTTAAATTTGCTACAGTTCCTCAACAACTTTGTTGAGGCACTGTTCATTAGCTATATGATTTTTTATTATATTTTCTGGAACAAAAGTTGTCGTCCACCCGAGTATCTCACCGGATGTCTCGTGAATGTTTGTAGCAGAAAAAGAAAAAATGCCGAAAATTAGTCTAACTGGTCGACCGCTGGTCAACCAGTCAACGGCAAATTTTTTTTTTTTACTTTTGTATTTTTTAAGAATTGTTTAGATGACACCTCATCAATTTAATAAAAAAATAAAGAATAACAAATACAATAAGAAATTAATAATTTAATAAGATTGAGTTAGAATAGAGAGTTTGATACAGTGAATACTAAAAATGTGACTAGCTAAAATAACAAAAATAAATTTTAGGTTATAATTTGATTCAAAATTTGTTGAGGTTGATGCGGATACTCTAATACACCTTAAAAAAAGGTTGGCATATTAGAACTTTTTATTTTCAAGACACCATTACTGCATTCACACGCATACCTTACTTATTTGGAAGCTCTGCCATTTGCACACTCCCTTTTCACCCAAAATGTTGTTAAATAATATTTAATAAATTAATAATTCTTTCATTAAAAAAAAAAATTTAAAATATCTGATATTAAGATTTTATAAGATAAATTACTTATAATATTTTTATAATAGTTAAGGTCCCTTAACATTTTTACAGAGAAAATTGGACTCAAAGAAATTTTGTTTCTTTGTGAAATCAGACACATTTCTCTGTTAAAATTGAAATTTCTCTGAGTCGAGCGAAATTTTTCTAAGTTGAATTTTATCTGTGAAAATGTTAAGGAACCTTAGCTAATAAATAATAAAACATCTTGGATATCTCTTATTATACAAAGTTGATGAGAGATGTTTCAATAATTTTTTCAAAAAAAAAATTGACAATGTGCAAATAAATGGAAAGATTGGACAACAATTATCAAAAAGGACCAAGTTTCTCTCCAGTCAAAACCAGAGCATGCTATTACGCTTGTGGAACTCATCACAGGCCTTATTTCGATGATCTGAACCATTTAGTATGTAGGACTTGTCGAATATTTCATCCATACAAAAAATCATGTTGATCGGATATCGATAGTCACTTAATCAAATCATGTGTTTTGTCAATGTATTCTGGTAAAAAATGTGACAAAACTCACATTTATAAAAAATTATTGACAAAAATATGTTCTAATCAAGTGGTTATCGATATCCGATCAACATGATTTTTTGCAGGAATGAAGTATTCGATGAACCCTACATATTCAATGATTCGGATCATTGAAATGGAACCCAAACAGTATTATCTAATCCACAAAGTGACTAAAGAGAATCTAAACCCATCAAAAAATTAATTTCAATAGGCATGTGAATGTTGTAAAATAATTACAAAATTTGTGAAATTATTAAAGGAAAATGTTAAGAATAAAAAAAAATGTGTAAAAAAGTCTATTAAAATGTGTCAAACAAGTTTTAAAATATGTAAAAAAAAATATATTGAGATTGTAAATCTATTAACTTTTATAGTGCTTATTGACAGCCCTCTATACCACCGTCACCAACCCCTATAGACCACTACCAGCCATTCCCTTGCCCTTTCAGCCCCTCTCTCATAGCCACCAGCCACTCTTCCACCCTCCCATTACATGTTTCACCATTCCTTCTCCATCTCTCCCCTTGGTTTGCAATATCATGAGTGATGGGTTTTGCAATGCAAATCTTGCAAGCAAATTGATCATTACAATAAATTTTGGTTTAGGGTTTGTAAATTATTGAAGCAATTTAGTCATAATGTAGATAAAAAAAATGAGAGTACGGGGGAGAGATGGTTGAGGGAGGTGATTGGAAAAGGGCTATACCAGTGAAGGAGTGGACGATAATGGATTAAATTAAGGAGAGTCGTGACAATGAGAAATTGGGGCAATAAGGAATTGAATTTGCATACGAAAGAGATAAGAGAATAATGGAAATGATAAGTTGATTATTTCACAAAATATTTTCACATTTATAATATTTTATAAGATTCCGCCTCTTCTTATATCTCTAGGAGAAAATTACATATAAATGTATGTCTTTAAAAATAATTACAGATCAATGAAAATTTTTATCAATATTAATACTTAAAATAATTATAGAACATTTAAAGCAGTTATATTAAAAAACAAACACCATATAAATCAAGAAAATAAAAAATAATAAGACCCCAACGGGCCAAGTAAACAACCTAAACAACAACTACAAACAACAAAAAACAAAGTTGCAAAAAATACGATAATTTAGGAAAAATCACTAATCTTTTCACATATGTGAATTGGAAAAACAAATCGATCTGCATCAACCAAGTAAGATTTGCCTCAAACTTGCCATTAACGTCGTCTCCATTGCCACTGCCCAATTCTACCGCTGGCGTATTGATTACCGCCAAAAGTTAGAGTTGACGAAGAAAAACACTCACAATAGTATGAGAGAAGGATTGAAAGAAAAAAAAAAACATTGTGGATGTCAAAAATTCAAAAAATCAATGCTGAAAACAAGAGAGAAACACTCAAAACCCCTACACTCTAGAAGTGTGAAGGAGGTTGTTGGACGATCGTTGAAGCACGGCTAAAATTCTCCTAGAGAGAGGTCATGTTTGGTTTGTATTTGAAACAATTTTGAAAAATAAATTTTTGGAAAGTGATTATAAAATTTGAAAATTTATTTGGTTGTATGTTTTAAAAATAGTTTTAAATTAACATTTGGATCAAAAAAGCAAAAAATATGTTTGATTTACTAATTTTGAAAGCGCTTTTCAAAATTATTTTTTTCTCTCTCCTCTCTCCTTCTCTTTTTTTTATTAATAAAGCAATCAACCATTTTTTTTATCTCTTCTCTCTCCTCTTGCCTCTGTCATTCTCTCACATTCTACAAATAAATCAACCAAATTTTCTTTCACACCCATATATTCAACTAAAAAAAAAAAAATACAAGTCATCCCAAAATTATTTTCAAAATTCATAATCAAACAAAATTTCAATTTTCAAAACTACTTTCAACTACTTATCTTCAAAATACAACGCAAAACTCAAAATTCTTTTCAAAAACTAAATCAAATGGAGCCTCTTTTTTTTTTTTTGTAGTTAGATAAATGAGTGTAAGAGAAAAAGTGATTGATTGATTTGTAAGATGTGAGATAAGGAGAGAGAAGAGAGAAAAAGTGATTGATTGATGTGTAGTAAAGAGAAAAGTAATTTTGATTTTTGTTTTTTTCATAAATTTTCAACCAAACAAATTTTTAATTTTTTTTAAAAAATTGTTTCTCAAAAGACAAACCAAACAAGGTCAGAATCTCTCTATCTAAAACTTTTTTACTTGTAAATATTTTTTTGAAATTACATTGGAGTGTGATTTTCCCAATCATTATTCTCCCAGTTTGAAATTATTTTGTATAATTTCTATTTATTTTTTTTGTAATTTCTTTAAGAGTAATTATACTTGTATTACTATTTTACGGGTGCTTCTATTTACACCACCTTTCATCTCAAGGCACACCATTAATTATTTTTTTTATTACAATTTTAACCTAAAATAAAATGCCCACAAAGGACAAATGGTTATAATACACACCATTTGTATAATTATCGTTTTCGTGTACTTGTTAAGGGTGTAAACCGTTTGTATTAGTTCGGTTATCCAGAGTCGAATAGTATATTTATGTTCGACTACCCACAACCGTACAACTTGGTGTTGTTCGATCTATTACTGTTGTCACGACCCCATTCCGCCCCTAGTAGAATGGTGCCGTGATGGCCAGTAATTCGAGGTTACCAAAGGCCAACTTACAAAGATTCACACACAATCAGAGTATACATATGGGGCTTACATGTGCGGAAGCAATAAATTTAAATCTAATTAGTCCATAAGAGCTGTGCATAGATTAAATGAAATGACATACATCTTAACGTGGTCTTACAACTTGATTACAAATAAAATAAGTACATAATACATCCTGATCAAAAGGCTTCTCAAGCCGACATATACAAAAGAAATGAATTACAAGCCAAGAAGCATAATCTTCAAGATGCTACAAAATAGGAATCCAAAAACATCTTGCACATAACATCTTAGGCGTCACCGCCTTCTTGCTCGCCACCTACATATATATAAAGGGAAGGGTGAGCTTGGATACTCAATGAATGATATTAGTGATAAAGGTTTAAATGAATGGTATCCGAGATCTTTATCAAAACAATACATATAATAACTTGTACAAAATCAAGGATGAACCAAGTTCATCTATCAAGTCTTTCAAAGCTTCAAGAGATACTTACTAGCATCAATATAATACAAGGGATGACATTCCGGACAAACCCACGCGGTGAACCGTCGGTGGCAAGACAAAAGAGATATCTCAAACAAGGGTGCTAGTTGCATTATAGTCCCTTAGCACTAAGGACTTTCAAAACAAGGGTACTAGTTGCATTATAGTTCTCTAGCACTAAGGACTTTCAAAGAATGTCATCAAAACAAACATAATACTTGATACAAAATTAGAGATAGTCATTCATGCTTGATCAAATACTTTTCTAAAGCAAAGCAAAGCCTTATCAAAACTTTATAATATAACTTTACTAAAAATACCACTCACATAGCTCTTCGGTGTGGGGATTACAAGCAAGGATCCAAGGCCTACAAGTACATAATAAATCCCATTGAATGCATTTCAAGAAGACAAGAATAGATGCTCAAAGATGGGTATGAAATGCATTCTCAAAACAAGCTTTACATGAATGAAAATGATATCGGCATTTCTCTCCAAAACCAAGTCAAGACAAAGCAAAACACGTGCTGGGAGTTAAAACACTGTTTTTCACCTCGGGAAAACATGCTGGATACCAACTAGGTCTTGGCCGAGGTCCCACACCTCTTATCCGAGGTATGGTCCCGATGACCACATTCAGGGAAACGAAGTATGGGGAAAATCTGGGTTTCCTTTGAAGAACATGAAGAATATGAACATGAAGAACATAAATGCTAAAATCATTACTTCTTTATTTAAAATATGAGATTTCGTGGTATGAGTTCAAAAACATGGGCCTGAGTACCCATACTTGAAGATCTTAAGAAAACAAACACAAAAACATGGATCTTGATACAAACTTTCAGATCAAAATATGATTTTATTTCAAGAACACAAGAACGTCACTTTCTCTTTCTAAAACAAGCTTTAAATCAATGCATGGCTCATGAATCATGCAAGATCATGCAATGTGGTTAGATGAACATAAAGAACAACAAGAGTAGATCAAGAATCTAACCTCAAAACACGGATCTAACGGTTCGAACTCTAAAGATCAAGCTTGGAAATCTACCTCTCTCTCTAAGAACTTCTTCTCCTCTTCGTAGAGCTTCTCTCTCTACCATGCAAAAGATATGACAAAATGATGTGGGTTTCTCTACTGCCAACAGACTTAACCCTCTGCTGGGACACGTGGCACCACCGAATTGGGTTTCCTCAAAAAGGTGACTGAATGACAAAACAAGAGCATGACAAAGTGTGTATAACAAGTAAGGTGACATGGGTACTCCGGCAGTTAATGACCTCGGATCAAGACATAGGCTTCGGCAAGTAAGGTCTCAATGATCTCGGCTAGGAAGGATAACACTTGGCCTAGCTGTGCCACACCTCGGTCTAGGTCATACCAGTCCAGGAACAAGATCACCAGGTGTAGGGATCAAAGATTTAGGATGTCTAGATGATAACATATCGGCCTAGATGATACACATCTCGGCCTATGTGATGCACACCTCGGCCTAGATGACGACATCTCAGCCAATATGCCAGGGCGAAGGTGGAGGTCAACCAAAGTGGATTCCAAGATGGCCCTAGATATAAGAGGTTCAAGGGTGTGACCTAGGCTTAAGATGACATCGGCTACACACACCAAGCAAGAAACAGAACATGCAAGCAACACTTAGACAAAACGAATCAAGGTCTGCAATTGCAACTTAACAAGACAGAATCATGTAAATGCATGCAAGCATGACTAGGGCAAAGCGAGGGTTGTTACAACTGTCGAACTTAGTTCATTTTTTTGGTTTGTATGTGTCGAACAAAAACTATATATTCGGATATCAAGTATAATTTCCTCTTTTTTTTTTAGAACTGTGAGGATCTCTTATTATACTTTCAAATCGATTATTTCTTCCAACTCGTATTCAACTCGGTAAAGAGATCCTAGGCGACTTCACCAGTGAATATACTTTCAACTCGTATTCACAGAGATCCGAACATAAGTGAATACTTTCAACTCCTAGGATCCTCACCAGTAATGAGAAAAGAAAGTGTATTCAGCAATGGGTCTTCATCGGTTTAAACAGAGAATGGAGGGGGAGATGGAAATATCATAGGTGGGAGGGATGAGTAAGTGAGGGTAAAGATGGAAGTTTATGGTGTGTATTGAGCAAAATATTTATTTATCAAAATATTATGGGAGTGCCTTGAGTAATGGTTTGCCTTGAGATAAAATGTAGTGTGTAAATAGAGGCACCCATATTTTACCTCTTTACACCCTTCATATGGGGAAATTCTATTTCCACACACCTAAATAACTCAGAGCAAATTTTATCTCAATACACACACCTAATAATTTATTTATTGATTGTTTTTCTCAATCCACACACTAAAAATTACAATTATGTCCTTCACTTAAATATTATTGTACACACATTTACCCCTATTTTTCACACACTTTTTGAAAACTTGAAGACCAAAAAAATTCTACCCACATGAAGCTTGAACACCAGTCTGAAGACTATATTCTTGAGCCACCCATGAAGTGAATAAGGTTTTTAAATCCTCAACCAAGACTTCAAGAGAAAACCCAGATCAATTTTTTAGGGTTTTCATGCCAGTAATCATTCAGAAGTCAACCAACCCAATCATCAACACACACAAACCTACCAACTGGGTAATGATTGAAATCCAGTTGCTAGTATCTTCACTATAAACCATCCATTTTTGCAAGCAAACAAAGTCAAACAAACCCTCCTCTCAAAATGAAATTAAAAAATCTGTGTGTTGGGTTTTACTAGAAAAGCAACAATCTGATCAAATTTCAAAGATTTCTCATCAATTGACCAAACTAGTCCTTTCAATTTACACTCCTGCAAACAAAGAATCAAGAAAGATATACAGAATCATATACAAGCTACCATATCAAATGATAAATTCAAAGAACTGAGATTTATATAAAATCTGAGTGACTTATCCGGGAGATTCAGATGATCATGAAGTGAGTCCATTGAAGCCATCCATGGAAGATATTGAAGGTGTTGTTGGATGTCTATTATGGTCATTAAGATTTAGGGTATAATTGCCATTAAATTAAAAATTCATTAAATGTGTTCCCTTAGTTATTTAGGCATGTGGAAATAGAATTTCCCCTTCATATGAGAATTTTTTTTTTTTCCAATTTTACCCATGTGTGAAATTATCTTTAAGGACAAAAGACTAAAATTAAATATATTTTATTATATTTTCAAAAAGTGATAATCATAGTGTTTTGATCATAAAAGAAAGTAATAGATTAATAAACAGTGATGAAAAACCATTAAAAAAAGAAGAATGTGAAATTGTGAGTTTTTTTTTTATTTGTTTGGTAAGTTTCCATTTCATTTTTTTTAGAAAGTTGTTCAATTTTTATTCGGTGTGTCAAAATCGAACAAAATAAAATAATTCGAAATCACATTGTCGAACAAAAAATATATGTCCGATAACCCACTGTCAAATAAAAGATACATTTCCGATAACCTAAGGTCGAACATTTTTAATTTGTTCGGTTACTCATTATCGTGCATTTCTAGTTTATTTTTATTTCTTTTTTATTTTATATATTTTTTACTTTGAAGGATTATACTTCTACTTATTGCAGCAATGCAAATATTGCATTATTAGTGGACTAGAGTCATGTATAAATGTACTAGGGATAACCCGTGCCTGAAGGCACGCCCAACAATATATTTGGTATCAGATTTGTTACGAAATTCAATTGTAATAAATCAATTCAAAATGATAAATCAATTCTTGCCTAAAAATACCACCTAGTGAAATTGTCCGTACACAAATAGTGATATAGGGTAAAAAATTCCTTTAGCCTTCTAACAATATGACAAATTAAAATGACAAAATAGAAAATTACTCATGCCTACGATACTCCTAAATTGAACATTGCTAGCAAAACAAATTAACGGTGCCTCCTTAATTAATAGCACAACTAAATATCTTATAAATAACTTCTTGTAATACATCCAAGCTCTCTAATAAAACTATATGAACAAAGTTGAGAATTGTCTGAAACTGCTAAGTGAACCTTGAAAGATAAATAACTCAAGCACTGAAATAGCACATTATCTCATACTCTTAACACTTGTAGCACATTCAAGCTCGCTATGTTAAAAAAAAAGACACAAAGTAAAACAAAAAAATAAATCCAATAAAATTAACATAATAACCAAATTTATTAGATTGATATAATTGAGAGTTAATTAACATTGAAAAGAGATAACCAATTCAAAACCATCTTCTACATGTGACCAATAGACATTTTAGCTTAAGTGACATTGTCATATAAAACTGCCTTGCTTTAGAACTATGTTCACCAACGCTCCCTCCATGGACTTGACGCATCCTCCATCTTAGCTATGTCCATTGTCATGTGAGAAAACAAACAATAAGCTCCACTACTCTAACTGCAAAAGGGCCAACAAATTAGATTAAAATAAATTTTCTAGTAATTAAGAAATCACCAAACAATAAATTATATAATCTAGTGTGTTTCTTAACAAAAAACAAACCCATAGAATAAACCAATCCAAACAAAACCAAGGATAAAGTAATGCTAAATTTCTTTTATGAATGATCAAGAACAAATAAATAAAAAGATCTATACTTCCCAACGTGCATTATTAGGGGAAAAAACAAAAGGTCTAATTTAATTTTTGAATAGGAATATCTCCAAGAAAATATCACAACCATAGATAATTAATGAAATTATAATTTTCTTTAAAAAATATATATATATATATATATTCGGTGCCTCCACTTTTTATTTAGCTTTGAAAAATGCATGAACGTCAATAAATCATTTTGTTGGCAGCAATTCAAAGCTGAAACAGGTCTAAACTCATCTTATATGAAACTCACATTTTACTCGTCTGATTGCAATACAGTTTCGTTGACTCTCCTAGCATAATTTTTATTCTATCTGAATAGCCTCTCACTCCATTTTCAATCCTGAAATAATTCTCGAAGATTCTATTCTTTCAAGAAAATCAAAATAAGGATACATGCTAATCCACGCAGCAAACATTTGTTAATGTTTCGAAATTCATATTATACATTTTTCACTACCCTTGAGACAAATCCATTAGAAACATGAAATTCAAATCATGACAGCCAAACTAAATCCAAAGTTACATATAAATAACCCACACAACGTGTAGGAACCATAAGTTCAAACAATGCAAATTTCAAATCAAATTGTATTCTCCTAGAAGATTAATTAATGTTTTTTGACACTGATACACAACATAGACAATATAGTGATATTTATCCCCAAAAAAAAAACATAGACAATATAGTGAGAATATGTGCCTAAAGGCACTCCTTAACAAAACCTAAGCATTCGATAGTGTATACAACTCAACATTAAATGAGAAAAAAAATTGTATAAAACTCGATAGTATAACAACCCAGATTTTTAATTATTCTGTAGAATTTATACAATATTATTTAATCTCAGTTTGGA
Organism: Camellia japonica; assembly: GCA_030407325.1. Classification (NCBI taxonomy): domain Eukaryota; kingdom Viridiplantae; phylum Streptophyta; class Magnoliopsida; order Ericales; family Theaceae; genus Camellia; species Camellia japonica. The sequence continues at coordinate 15,523,232 of JAPPVO010000010.1, forward strand.
AAATATATAATTTATTATATATTATTATGTGTAATTTTGTAAAATAATATAATTATTAAAAGTTTAGGGTCAACATATAAATTATAATAATATAGATAATATAAATAATAATAATAATGGGTGTGGTACTAAAATAAATAATTAATTTTCATTGGTATATGATAAAGTGTAATTTAATTAAGAATTAATTTATTTAATAATTATATTAAAATATTGGGTCAAAGAATAATTATTTTAAATATCTATTAAGGATAAAAACGAATCTATATAATTATTAATAGAATCTGAGCACGGGCCACGTCTGCTCTCTCGCCCTATAAATAGAGAGGACCGTTTCACCTGGGCCAAAAAGAAGAAAGGAAAAGAAAGAAAAAGGAAAGGAGAGAAAAGAAAAGAAAAGAAAAAAAGAAAGAAGGAAAAAATGGTGGAAGCTAAAAGGGTTTTTGATAGTAGAAATGAAGAGTAAGGTATTAAAGTTAAGGTGAGTTATATTATACCTTAAGTTACCAAAATGTATTTTACGTCTGTTTTGACTTACCAAAATCTGTTTTACATAAGTTATGTTTTATTAGTATATTAATAAAAGTTATATTTTATAAAGGTTTCAGTTACGTGGTTTTATTTCTGAACCCTATTTGCTTAAAAGGAAACTCATGGATATGTTTGTTTATATTTTAAAAAATATTTGACTGTGACCTTATAAACAATTATGTTTTGTAAGTACCACCACGGGAGTCCCACGCCTTGGGAACTTAAATAACCATTGGCCTCTGTTTGGTTACTTTGTGGCCCTCTGATCCACTGACCTCTGTTCTATGCGGAGCAAAGTACTGTGCGAAGCTAAGAATAAAAACGAATCTATATAATTATTAATGGAATCTGAGTACGGGCCACGTCTGCTCTCTCGCCCTATAAATAGAGAGGACCGTTTCACCTGGGCCAAAAAGAAGAAAGGAAAAGAAAGAAGAAAGGAAAGAAGAGAAAAGAAAAGAAAGAAAGAGAGGAAAAGAAGGAAAAAACGGTGGAAGCTAAAAGGGTCTTTGATAGTAGAAATGAAGAGTAAGGTATTAAAGTTAAGATGAGTTATATTATATCTTGAGTCACCAAAATGTATTTTATTTATATTTTGACTTACTATATTTATTTTATACAAGTTATGTTTTATAAACTATTATAAACTATATAAACAATTCAGTTACGTGGTTTTATTTCTGAACCCTATTTGTTAAAAGGAAACCCATGGATATGTTTGTTTTATATTTAAAGAATATTTGACTATGACCTTATATACAATTATGTTTTGTAAGTACCACCACGGGAGTCCCACGCCTTGGGAGACTTAAATAACCATTGGCCTCTATTTGGTTACTTTGTGACCCTCTAATCCACTAACCTCTGTTCTGTGCGGAGCAAAGTGCTGTGCGGAGCTAAGTGCTACACTATTGTGGGAGCCACCTCTAGAATCCATACGAGCCACCTCTTGAATCCGTACCTCTGTTCTGTGCGGACCAAAGTGTTGTACGGAGCTAAGTGCTACACTATTGTGGAGCCACCTCTAGAATCCGTACGAGCCACCTCTTGAATCCGTACCTCTGTTCTGACTATCACTTCTGTGACCTCTGTTCTGTTCTGTTCTGTACCGTGGTTATGGTCATTTACTTACATAATAGCTGTATTTCAGTTTCTACTACTTAAATGAATTGGTTACTAATGATTTATGTACCAAACTGAGTTATACAAATGTTTGGGCTACATAACTATCCATGATTATTTCGTGTCCCTTATAATCTTGGTATATATTTCTCACTCTGCCATGTGCTTATAGTTGTTTACCAATTTTCAAGAAACAATGCAATTCAGAAATAGCTTTTGGAAAGTCTTAGATGCAAGGTTGCGGAATAGACACACACACATTTTTATGATATTTTTCTATGTAAATATCGACATTTTTTGTCAATGAATTTTGTAATAAAAAAATAGAAGTTCCGATGATTATTTTGGTACCCTTATTTAAATTTTACTTCCGCTTGTGTTTATTGATTTGTTTAAGAATTGGCCGGAGGTAACCTCAGTTACTGGCCATCACGATGCTTAACCCTTGGGTACGGGGAGTGGGTCGTGACAAGTGGTATCAGAGCAATGGTTTTTTTTTTTTTAAAAAAAAAAATCATCATTGGAGCATAGGACACATGCACATTTAAGAAGTAGGATAGCGGGTAATTAGTACCTAAATATTATATTTTATTAGTCGATTTAATTATATTATAATTTTATATGATTATATATATATAATAAAAAAAAATTTAGTGTGCCTAATTTGTGAAGGATATTAGATATAATTTATATTTGTTATCGTAAAAGAAGGACAAGAAAAGAAGGATGTCGGACTCAAGCACCTACCAAAATTATAATATAATTAAATATATATAATTTTCAGTTCAGTATTCAAAAAAAAAAATTTATTTTGATGTTTTTTAAAAATGAGTTCAAATTATAAAGATACTAATTTTGAAACTATTTCCAATCAATGAAAAGTTCATCTCAAAATTTTCAATTCTTGCATATAATTCTGTCATTGTGTTCTCATTTTTATTTATTTTTATCGTAAACAAAACGAGTGAAAAGTTTTTTAAGTCGCTCCTTATTCCTTATTTTGGCCCAAAATAATTTTTGACAACTAGACAGTGAGTTATTTTTGGTAAAGTTTTTTTTTTTTTTGAGGTACTATTTTTTATCAGATTAATCATCTAATATATATTTATCAGAGTGCGCAGCGGATAGCTTACATATGACAAATTTTGAGAACGAAATTTTAAAAGGAGGGAAGATTGTAACAACCCAGATTTTTAATTATTCTGTAGAATTTATACTAATATTATTTAATCTCAGTTCGGAAAATATATAATTTATTATATATTATTATGTGTAATTTTGTAAAATAATATAATTATTAAAAGTTTAAGGGTCAAAATATAAATAATAATATAGATAATATAAATAATAATAATAATGGGTGTGGTACTAAAATAAATAATTAATTTTTCATTAGTATATGATAAAGTGTAATTTAATTAGTAATTAATTTATTTATATAATTATACTAAAATATTGGGTCAAAGGATAATTATTTTAAATATCTATTAAGGATAAGAACGAATTTATATAATTATTAATAGAATCTGAGCACGGGCCACGTCTGCTCTCTCGCCCTATAAATAGAGAGGACCGTTTCAACTGGGCCAAAAAGAAAAAAGGAAAAGAAAGAAGAAAGGAAATGAGAGAAAAGAAAATAAAGAAAGAAAGAAAGAAATGAAAAGAAGGAAAAAATAGTGGAAGCTAAAAGGGTCTTTGATAGTAGAAATGAAGAATAAGGTATTAAAGTTAAGGTGAGTTATATTATACCTTGAGTTACCAAAATATATTTTACATATGTTTTGACTTACCAAATCTGTTTTACACAAGTTATGTTTTATTAGTATATTAATAAAAGTTATGTTTTATAAAGTTTCAGTTACGTAGTTTTATTTCTGAACCCTATTTGCTTAAAGGAAACTCATGGATATGTTTATTTATATTTTAAAGAATATTTGACTGTGACCTTATAAACAATTATGTTTTGTAAGTACCGCCACGGGAGTCCCACGCCTTGGGGAATTTAAATAACCATTGGCCTCTGTTTGGTTACTTTGTGGCCCTCTGATCCACTGACCTCTGTTCTATGCGGAGCTAAGTGCTACACTATTGTGGGAGCCACCTCTAGAATCCGTACGAGCCACCTCTTGAATCCGTACCTCTGTTCTGTGCGGACCAAAGTGTTGTGCGGAGCTAAGTGTTAATCTATTGTAGGAGCCACCTCTAGAATCCGTACGAGCCACCTCTTGAATCCGTACCTCTGTTCTGACTGTCACTTCTGTGACCTCTGTTCTGTTCTGTTCTGTACCGTGGTTATGGTCATTTACTTACATAATATCTGTATTTCAGTTTCTACTACTTAAATGATTTGGTTACTAATGATTTATGTACCAAACTGAGCTATACAAATGTTTTGGCTACATAACTATCCATGGTTATTTTGTGTCCCTTATACTCTTGGTATAATATTTCTCACTCTGCCATGTGCTTATAGTTGTTTACCAATTTTCAGGAAACAATGCAATTCAGAAATAGCTTTTGGAAAGTCTTAGATGCGGGGCTACAGAATAGACACACACACAGTATTTTTATGATATTTTTCTATGTAAATATCGACATTTTTGGTCAATGAATTTTGTAATAAAAAAATAGAAGTTCCGATGATTATTTTGATACCCTTATTTAAATTTTACTTCCGCTTGCGTTTATTGATTTGTTTAAGAATTGGCCAGAGAAAACCTCAATTACTGGCCATCACGATGCTTAACCCTTGGATACGGGGAGCGGGTCATAACAGATAATGTATATGTAAAAACTTAAAAAATCTATTTTCAAAACCTTTAAGAGTAATTTAGCCATAAATATTCTATTAGCATCATTATTTCAACACCAAATTTTTTTTAAATCAATCCATTAAAGTTTATTCACCTGGATTCCTTTATCCTAACTCTCCTACATTCACATTCCACTCTTTCCATGTAGGCTAACCAAGAATAACACAATTGGTGAACGAAATATTGAATTGCCTTTTTTTGGCCTTCTAAATGACAAAATCAAAGTCTAAAAATCTGAGAAAATCAAAGTCTAAAAATCTGAAATACCACACAACAATCAAACAGAAAATTACTCATGTCTACGATACTTCTAAATTGAACATTGCTAGCAAAACTAATTAATGATGCCCACTTAATTAATAATACTGCTAAATACGCCAATAATTTCTTGCAATACATCCAAGCTCTCTAATAAAACTATGTGAACAAAGTTTAGAACTGCCTGAAATTGCTAAGTGAACCTTGAAAGATAAATAACTTAAGTATTGAAATAGTCCATTATCTCATACTCTTAGCACTTATAGCACATTCAAGCTCACTGTGTCAAAATAGATCTCATGCCTGACACTTATTTTTTATATTTAAGCAAGTACTGCAAAAAATAAATGGAAAAAAAAAGGCAAAATAAAAATAAAAATAAAAATTTAAACTTGATGACAAAATAGTGATGCATTAGATAACATTTACCTAACTATTCATTTTTTTCAAATAAAATGTTAGAGAGGAGTCAAACAACTTTGACATGTCACCAAAATATTTTACAAAATTGACTCAACTTGAGAGATTGTAGGTTACAAAACTTGGTCTCTAATCTTACCTTTCTAGTGGATAACTCGTGCCTAAAAATACTACCTAGTGAAATTGTCCATACACAAATAGTGATATAGGGTAAAAAATTCCTTTAGCCTTCTAACAATTTGACAAATTAAAATGACAAAATAGAAAATTACTCATGCCTACGATACTCCTAAATTGAACATTGCTAGCAAAACTAATTAACGGTACCTACTTAATTAATAGCAGTTGTTTCTAGTGCAAAAGTTGCTTCAATTTTGTTATCTTAAAAGCAATAGAAGTAACCAAACAGCTAGTTTCAGCATTCTCATGGAAGCATTAACAATAACAATATAATAAATCAATTGCTAATTTACTATTCCTTTCATAATCAATTAAGAAAAGCTCTACAATTAGAATACAAAAGAAATTCTATATAGAATATCAAAAGAATCTTGCATATAATATCAAATGTATTCCTATATGAAATATCAAGACAAAGAACAACGAAGACAATTGGTTTCGAGATGATAATTTACTGTATTCCATAAAAATATTATTCAAAGGATATGATCAATTTAAAAGAAGGAAAAAAAAAAAAAACCATAAACTCAAAACTAGTCAACCCATTTGCTTCAAATAAAAGAATAATGAACTTAAAATATGAACTTGCATTCCTTTTCATTCTAACAACCGTGTCAAAATTAGAGTGTCATAGTGTTGGCTGACAAGTTCATACCCAAATCTTGCACATACCATGATAGAGAGGCTTGAATAGCAATTTCACTCACCTATAAAACTCAAAGCATTATGAGCTACTTGAAATATTTATGTTCAACAAATGGAATTAAAGTGTAATCCCCACGACTTACATATGTCAAAATAGACAACAAAAGATAACATTCATTTGAATATTTTATCAAGCTTGGAATTGCATTCCTACTTTCTTTTAATGCTAACGCTGTGTTTGGATCATGAATAGGATTTGGAAAGGGAATGAAAATAGAGAAATAATTTAGTTTATATCCATTCCACATTTCACTAATTCTTTACTCTCTCTTCATAATCCTACCAAAACCTACGTTCCAAACACACCTACGAATATTATACAACACATCCGTAACATAGACATTGTAATAACCCCGACCCGTAATTAGTTACTAATTAGTGATTAAAGATGCTAATTGAGTGGATCAAATGAATTATGGGATTAATATGTAAATTGCATGATATTTGACCTTCTATCTGTTACTTATAGAATATCTGTTTGGAATTCCACTTTAATATGTAAATTGAAAGCCTTATCGGCATCCGAAAACGAATTTGACTACACCGATATGTTATTTGGGATTTTTAGAACCATATGGCAAGTTTTATTAAAAATTGATTCAAAACGATTAATTAGGTTGTGTTTGGTTAGCCTAATGTGCCAATTAATGCATTATATCATTATGACTATATATTCAACACATTTAGCTCTTTTCTCTCATTTCTTGAGTGCCAAAATCTGAGAATTCATCTTAGGGAGAGAGAGAGTGCAATTCTAGAGAAAGAAAGGTAGAAATTAAAGGTAGAAGTTGAAGGCTTTGCTTGAGTTCATCAATTTTGTGCAAGAATCTAGTTAATTCTAGACTATAGGTATGAATTCAACCCCTAAATTATGAATCTAAGTTATCAACATGAAGATTATGTGTCTAAGGGTGTGTTTTGAGCTTAGAAGGAAGATTTGAGTGGCAATTCATGTATGCATGTGCATTTTCTTACAAATTGAGTATGATTTCCATGAATCCTCTCTTGCATGTTTGAAATTCATCTTCATTTGGGGAAATCATCAAGTTTCAAGTTGTTTTGTGGGGTTTGATCATGTTTTGGGAAGCTCTAGACCAAGAAAAAACCCATGCATGTTGTTTCATGAACATTTATATCATGTTTTAAGTTGAAATTGTGAGTTTTTAACAAATTCTTGGGCCATGATTTTTATGAAATAATCTGTAATTCTTCATGTTTTACAAGTTTACTATGTTATCTCAAGTTTTGGGGCCCAAGAGATGTGTTTTGAAGGTTGGAATTCGAGTTTTGAGCTTGAAGGTGCAATCTGGAAATTCCAGAATTTGCATCTACGCTCAAGCGTGTGAGTTCACGCTCGAGCGACCACTCTGAATGCGTGCACTCCGCTTGAGCGACCAAAAGTCCGCTCGAGCGTGAATTGCAAGCTCCCAGAAGTTTCATGTCTTTTACAGATCGCTCGAGTGAAGGAATGTGCGCTCAAGCGACCATTTACATTTTGCATGTCCGCGAGCGAGGAAAGCTACGCTCGAGCGTGGACCTTATTTTCAGAAATTTTGCCTAAGTGTTCCAAAGCATGTTTTGGCATTCTCATTACATCTTAGGCATTCCTAAGCCTTAATTAAGCCATAGTAATGAGGTTATGGATTAGAAACACACTAAGAAAAAAATGTACTAAGTTTCGAGACTGCAAGCGTGTGTGTTTTAGGCAATGTGATAAGAAAGAATTAGAACCTATGTAATGAAAGCTAAGCCTTAATGGCCACTTGAATGTGTAATGATAAGACATGCTTGTGTTATATATTTTGTGATTGTAGGTCAAGACTCAAGGATTGATTGACCGCTTACTGGAACTACTGTGAGTAACGTTATCGTAAAGATACGTTCATATGAATTATGTTCTAAATGAAATACGATAAGTTCTGATTTATGAAATGATATCTGTTTTTGTGAACGAATATTCCATGTTTGAAATCTATTATGGTATCCATAGATAGTCCCAAGTCATGGGGGACGACATGAAAATGCGGGTCCATGACATACAAGTAATTACGAGATCTCGTTAGCCACTTCATTGTGGTGATGTGTGTTTAATCGGTATCCGGAACCGATTACTCTAGTCGGAAGACGTTCTGTGATGTGTTCTATGGGATGTACCATTATTATATTCTGATATGAGAATGATTATGCTCTGGTCTGTTTTCTGCTTATGATATATTCGGATTTCGTTCACTAACCCCTTTACCTTAATGTTATTCACTGGGCTTTAGCTCATTGTGTGTATATATATGTATAGGTGAGCATTCTGGAGCCCGAGCCTGAAGGCTTTTTGTCTGGACTTGTGTTCTGTTGTCAGCCAACCATTGTGCCTCACGTGGAGGTTCCCGCAGTGTCCTATGTTCAAGTTCTGTTGGTTCTGTGTATATATATGACTTGATTTAATTCTGTTGGTTGTACCTAAGATACTTCAATATGTGTGGGTATAATGTATGATTGACTATTGCATACTTATATAAAGTTTTAAATATTCTGTTCATATAAATCAGCACAGCTCATTGGACAATTTTAATTATGCGTTTGTTTCCGCTAGCCCCTTAATTTTGCTAATCTGTTTAGAGGCCTTTGGTAATCTAAGGATTACTGGCCGGTTACGATGCTAAACCTATAGGGGCGGGTTTGGGTCGTGACAGACATTTTCATAAATATGTCTTTTAAAAAAAAACATAAGCATAACTATGCCAATCTTAAGCAATGTTCCTACAGGAGAGGGAAAAAAAAAGAAAAAAAAGAAAAGAAGAAGTCATATTAGCACCTTTACAATTCAATCCCACGAGAAATTGAAGTGCCAAAAAATTATTATTGAATAGTATTTATTAAGATATAAAGCTCATAGGCATGGCTACTAATAGAAGTTTTTTAAAAATATTACAAAAAAAAAAAAAAAAAGAAGCAAAAAATCATATGCATAATGCTTCCCTTTGGAATTATACCACCGGGATTTTTATTAACCCAAGAAAGACAAATTTAGTGATGTACTTTTTGTTAATGTTAAAGTGGCAAATAACATCAAATTTTATTGCTTAGAATATAATTGAAACTACCTAATAGAATTTCCAGGTAATTTCTAGCTAATTAATGTAAGCAAATTCCTGAACCCAAACAAATATTAGCTAAACACATGTACATGTTCCTCAAAGAGATACAGAGAGAAAAAGAAAGTGAGAGGACCAAACATCAATCAATTGAAGAGAAACCCATTACAAATAGTTTCTCTTTATTCCCAACTACAAAAGTTTCTCTTTCTTTCTCCGATTCAAATCTTAGGAAAGTAAATGCAATATATCAGCCTATTCCCTCTCTTCATAATCAGAAACCTTTTTAACATAATTCAAATTAATTATGTTAGAAAGTTTTATATCCAAATGATCAAAGTAATCCAAAGTTTTATAATTATGTTAATTAGAATCCACATGATCAAAGTAATTAGAATGTTTTATAGCAATATCCAAAAGTTCTCTTTGTTTTGGAAAGAAAGTTGGGAATGAATCTAACCAATAACAAAAATCTACATGATCAAGGTTTTCCTGCTATATACAAATCACAAAGAAAAACAAACAAATCACTGAGAAAAATAGAGTGAAATAGTGGGTTGCGTTCCAACCAGTAATAAAACTTCAAGAAGGCTCAAACCTTACACCTCTTCAGAAATAGAGCATCCTTGGAACCCTCAAGACAATATCAGACATCCAATTGAAATCATTAATAAAAGACAATAATTCGTGACTCAATCAGAAAACCAGAGGCCCAATCGAAACTTCATGTTGCATGTATCAGAGACCCAATCAATCCCTAGTTGTAAATGGCCTAATTGATACCCAAAGTATGATAATTGTAAGAAAAGATTGAACCATTGCTTCAAAATTTATTCAACTTTTCAACTCAATAGCAAGCATGATTGATGATTAATTCGTAGACTTGTAGAGTCAAGGAAGACAACAACCAAAAAAGAAAAGTTAGACAATCAGAATGAGCAACCATTGCTTAAATAAGAATACAAATCAGATACTTACCTCAGTGTTTGGATATGATAGGTTCTGAAGAAGTTTTACTTCTTCATCATGCTCTCTAATGTGAGCCTATTAAGTAAATTAAAAACAAAAAACAAAAATGGAAATGCAATTAAGTCAAACAAATAAAATAGTTTTGCCAATCAACCAATCCAAATATATACATAGTTATATAGTACACCACAAAGGCAAACCTTCAAATACAAATTGTAGGAATCCATAACATAAATGTAATAAAGCAATTAAACTTGTGTTTTCTCTTCTTAAACCACTATTGACTGTAATTGTAACCTTCATTCAGACATATACCAATGACAACAAAACAAATGCTAAGTGTAACAAATTACTAACCTGCTTGATGGTTATGTATAACAAATGTACAACAAAACAAATGGTATGTATAACAAATTACTAAACAAATGCTATGTAAAACAAACTAATAATAATAACAAAATTATTAACCTGCTTGATGGCTGGAAACTCTCTATAATCCAGCCAAATGCACTGCAGGGTGTGGCCGCTTCAATAAGAATCCGATTCTCGATTTGCAAATATGGAGCTGATCGGTGTTATTCTAATTAATGACATGAATAAAAATTAGAATTTAGGAATAATTATTGAAAAATGTTTACACAAATGGAGAGATAGAATAAGAATGAGACCATAGATTGTGATGGAGGATACCCATTGAATCGTGGCCTCGAAATCGCTTTAAGTGCTTCAGTCGTCCATCAGCACTTTGTATATCAAGTCTCAATTGTTGCTTCGCAATCACCACAAACCCATGGTGAAGACTGTGATGGTTGAGATTTTAGAATAGGCTGTGACGACTACATTGAGAAGAAAGTTGAAGTGGTCTCAAATCCATGGTGAGGAGGTGAAAACAATGAGGAAGATGAGAGGAAGGAGCTGAAACAACAACATTAAACCTACAATGGAAACCAAGCACCCTGTTACCAACAAATATTGCAAAAAATAAAAAACAAAACTAATGTTTAGCATCAAACCAAACAAAACTAAAGTATAGTTCAAATCTATCACAATTTTAGCAACGAAACTAACTAATTAATCAACAAAACCAATTAAAGTTTACAGCAACTTTCCCTAGTATTTCAACAAAACTAACTAATTAAAATATCTGTTTGGGATCTCATTGAACAAATCACTGAATACCCAAACACCGAATACCCACAACCTTAGTTTGCTCCACTGCCGCCATCAAAGTCACTACATCGTATGGCAGAAACATAATGGTTCTTAAATAAATAGATTAATGAGATGTTCCAAAAAAAAGAAGATAGATTAATGGTGACTTTAGAAACTGATTTAAAACAAATCTAGAAATCGAAACTGATTTAATACCAGTCTAATACAAATCAGCAAAAGAAAATCAACTAATTAATCAACAAAACTAATTAATTAAAGTTTCCAGTAGCTTTTCCCATGGTTTCAACATCTCCAACATAACTAACTAATTAAAATAACTATTTGGGATATCCTTGAACAGAGCTAACAAGACCAAGACACTGAAACAGAGCCAGCAAGGCCAAAACGAATACCCACCACCTTAGTCTGCTCCATTGCCGCAGTCGAAGTCACTACAAAGGTTGATTAATGGTGCTTAAACATAGAGTAGAAAAAATATAAAGAGATACGTTAAAGATAATGGTGCTTAAAGATATAGTAGAAAAAATATAATGAGATAGATTAATGGTGCTTGAACAAAGGTGGTGCGTGAAACCCTTGTTATTGAGTACAAAACCCAATAAAAAAATATTAATTTTGACAAAATACAATCATAATAGATCTTTAAGCAAAACCCAGGAATGACAGTAACCAAAATTTAACTTTCTTTACTTTTTTCGCCACTTTTTCAGCAACAAATAGACAATTAATTCACCACATTGATGAAATTTTGCAAGTTCAAACCCAAACCCAAAGACTAACTATACAAACCATAAAAAAAATAAAAAATAAAAATTCAATTGGTTCAGATTGCTGGAGTTCAACACAATTCAATTATTGCCCTAAAAGGATCTAGAACAGTGTCAAGGCTTCTTTTATTCAACCATAGAAGTTAGCTTCAACCAAAACTAATCTACTTACAAAAAGGTTGAATAGAGAGAGCAAAAGTATTAAGAAGGTAATGTAAAGTGCCAAACACATTTCTTACTCATAATAGTAAACACTCATACCCAACTCATTTTTGTAGAAACAGAATCTAATAAAAAGAAATAATTCTGTGCTGGTAATTCTGTCCAAGAATTTTTCTATTCGGAATTCTGTGCTGTAACAAATAAGAAAAAAGAAAAACAAACCCAAATAAAATAGGGGAAAAAAGTGAGAGGGAGAGAGAGAGAGAAGAGGCAAAGACTGATTATCATATCAAAATCCAAAATCCAAAACCCAAATAAAACCCTAGATTCACACACCCTCTTCAAAACAAAATAAAAGAAAACCAGCAGAGAGCTGTCTAGATTAGAGAGAGGGGAGGCAAAGATTGAACAATAACAAACCTAATGGAACAATAACAAAAGGGGGAGTAAAAAAATGTGAGGATTTAGCCTTTTACCTTGGATCTGTGTAGAGAGAGAGGAGGAAAATATTGAGCCAGATGATACAAATCACCCCCTCTCAGCGGGTTGTATTCCGTCGGAGAAAATCACCACACGAAGATTACTTAAACTTCTAGAGAGAGAAAGCTTGGTGGAAAAGAAGAAGATGTATGGTGGGAAGAGGAAGAGGTGTGAGAGAAGAATGGAGTTTCAAATTTTGAAATCAAATCAGAGAGAAAGAGAAGAAGACGTCTGTGAGAGAAAGAGGAAGACGTTTTTCAATGTGGGAACCAAAGCTAAATCTGGACCATTTATTAAATTTAGTAAAATTGATCTAAACCATTGAAATGTCCAAGTAGGACAAATAAGAGTAGGATATTTTCAACCCTTAGATTGAATCAATCTGATGGTCTATATTTTGACACACATACAAATGTCCCATCCCCAATTCAAAAACACCTTTCCCTTGTTATATAGATTTATTATCTTTAGATTTTTATTAGTCGACAAGCATTAACTAAATGGGTTTCTAATATTAGGAAGAATACTGATTTTTATTGTCATTGTCATAGATTCGTTTGGGAATAAGCTATTTTAGTAACTTTTTGACTTTTTTACGAAAAGATGTGTACAAAAATAGAGAGAGTGATGTGACAACTTATAGTGACTTTTTGACTAAAATTGAAAGTTGCAAACGAGATAGTGCTTATGAGAGAAATGATTACTATAGAGATAGTATGAAGATCAAGAGGAACAATTAGGCTGACAAGTCTTAAAAAGTGTGAATGCTTATTTCTATTAATGGGGAAAAATTACCTACAAATGATGAGTGGATATTGCATGTCTTATGCAGAGTACACAATTATCTAGTGGTTGAACATCTTGAAAGGCACTCATTTGCTAGTAGATTATATGTGGAGGAAACATCTTTATTAGTTGATATGTCAAAGAGTATGGTGCGACCAAAAGAGATATTGATTACATTGAAACGAAGGGATGCCTTCAATACGATAACAATAAAGACAATTTACAACGCATGTAAAGTGACATGTGGTTGGACAAATTTATTTTAGTTCGACAACATGACACCGGAGTAATCTGTAAACGTACAGCAATAGGTGGCTGGACAAATTTATTTTAATTCGGCAAATTTATCGCTGAACATGCACTTCACAAATGGGGTCTAACTAATTTCTTGTTAAGTAAAGTAAAATCATCTAATCGAATGGAAAAAAATGATTGGAAAAAATTAGTTTGTCTGGTAATACGACATTGGAATAATTCAAATTCTTTAACATTATATTACCGAAAGCTATCGGTGTAAAGAGACAAAACATAAAGAGTTTTGAGGAATTTTAGTTTAGGGTTAGTTTTCATGGTATAATAGGTGTAATGAGAATCATAAATTATTTTTTTTTAGTAATATAAGGGCATTTCCAACGGTTCACCAAATATTTCATCGAATTTGAGTAAAAAAACTACAAATTTCTCTATTTGGTATTAGTCACTCCAATGGTGAATTTGTAACTGTCATCAAAACACAGGTCGTCCAGAGGGTCAATCGACCGGTCGTTCGACCGGTCAACCAGCAAAAGCAAATGAAAAAAAAAATTCTGCAACAAAGGTAGTGTATTCCTGGATGAGATGCTCCAAGCCATCAGATTAAGTTGACAAAATGTAACATTTTTTAACAAGAGAATAAATTGATATAAATGATAGCTTGAGAAGTTTCTGGTGCAGATGGTGGTTGCAGACTCTGTATATTGTGAAGATGGTGGCAAGACTATTGTGAAAGAGATGGTTCTTTATGAAGTTGATTCAATTATATTGAATTTGTTGAAAGAGTGGATTCAAAAGATGTTGAAGAAAGGGAAATAGTGTCTCCAAAGAGCAGAAAAAAGGGAAAGAGTGTCTCCAAAGAGCAAAAGAAACTGAGGTATGTTTTTTGATTTGTTTCTGCTAGATTTAGGCAACTCCATTAAGTTGCAAGGAAAATTTACAGGAAAAATTTCTTGAGAAAAATGAGTTAAAAGGAAATGTAAGGAAAATAAAATATAATAATGAAAAATGTTTCCTTCAAAAAAATTGATAC